>JAQLOL010000003.1:12419006-12430933 GCA_029783665.1 Naso thynnoides
ATCCATGAAGAAGGTTAACAGGGAATGTGAATGACTTGATTATATACTGCTAAATTTTAATGCTGAAATAAATTGTGAAATAAAAATGTCAGTCATTTTACTCTTTACATGTTTGTTTTGTCCTTCTCCTAGCTGTAATATCTGGGCTTCACTCTCCAGTTGCGAGATCATTTATGTGTTCTTGGGAAAAGCTGATATATGTGTCAGCAGTGGATCTGTGACAGTTTCTTTCAGCGTCCCAGTTTATGTACCAGTGGGTAAAGCATCACTGCTTCATATCCTTCAGTGAATACACTCTCTCTCTCTCTCTCTCTCTGACGCACTTAAAAACCAAAATGGGAGCTTGTCCATCTTCAGCCTCGTCCACTCAGAGTGTCGAATGTCAACGAGCTTATCCTAAATCATGCGAGTTTGAAAATGCACTGTGTCTTTACCCAGGAATGTATTGTTTTCATACGGCCACAGCTTACTCAATATGCCTTTTTAAAGCTGAGTGCACATCTGGTTTCTGGGCAGTGTGACCCAAACTGAGCACTGGCAAGCTCGAGCTGCTGACCACCAATTCCTGCACGATTAGTGTCCGGAGAAATGGGGCGCACTGCTGAAGGCTCTGTTTTGTTCCTCTCGGAAACAGTATTCTGAAGACCTCTGGCCTTACACGGGTAGCTGCTGAAAGCGAGAGGATTGGCATGGTAGATTACATCTCTGTGTTTATACTACAAAAAATTCTGCCTAGTACAATATCCTGCTCTGGCTTTAACCAAGGTCTGGAAATCTCGTGCACTGCACACACCGGAGTAGATCTCCTTCTACCCCACCTCCTCCTCTTCCCTTGCCAACACAAACAGCAATTACGGCTGGCTCAGACAGCCACCAAAAGAAGTAGATTCTTGTCTGGAGAAAAAGCGACCAATTAGCAGCTTTGTTAAAAAAAAAAAAAAAAAAAAAAAAAGGCAATAGAGATTCTTTTAATTTAGCTTGTTTGGTTCTGCTCCGCAGGGTGATAATCCTTCATGACCCGGTGCCGCTGAGAAGATCAGCGTGATAATTTTGTCTCACTGTGGGATCTCTGACATCTGGCTCTGCCACGGAAGCTGGAAAACATCTTTAATATTCTCATGACGATCCCAGGGACATGTGGAAAACATCCCGAGACCTAAGTCCGTAATGACTCTGAAAAACTGAAAGTCTGGCTGTATCATTTTTTGGTGTGAAAACAAAGCTTTTGCTCGTTGGGAGGTTATACACTTGCACAGCAAGAACTCCTTATGTCTTTTTATGTAGCATGCATTCAGAGAGGCCGTAAATTACATCAATATAAATAAACTTGTCATGCAGCATCAACGTCAAAACAAAAGCATTAAACTTATGTTTCCCAAGCAGCATTTTAAGATGTTTGGCTCTCTAATAACAGCATTGAAATTCAAAAGAAACAACATAAAACGTATCATTAATTTTCATATGGAGGCCAGACACTTGGTATTGTAGACTAAAAAGAAAAGAATATTTTCCCCCAATATATAACAGTTATGCTTGTGAAGCAGCCATTGAGTCAAACATGTTACAAAGTAAACAAACTTTAATTGGTCCCTTGCATGGGTAAATATTCTTAGATCTTTGTGCACAAAGACCACCAGACGAAAGGGACATTTTCTATCAGTGAATTAAGTTATTAAATTAATGGTTATTTGTTTCCACTCCACATATGCATAGTAATATTACAATTCCTGTATTGTTGGATACAATGTAAAAGGACACCATCCAGCCAGGGAAAAAAGGCTCCTCAGTGTGGCAAGAAAGTGAATCCCCATGGTTTAAGGTCAGAGTAGTGCTGTAAAAACATGAGTAACCAAGAGAATCAGAAACACATGAAATGTCCTGTTCAGCATTTATAATGTTCCTCTCATATGAACGAGGCCGTAATTATGTGGTGCTAGCGGTTTAAGCTGACAAAGAGGATGACTAAGCCGTACTGCGGGACATTCTGTGCCCACTCATCTTCGAGACATAAATCCGCAGTTCTCCTAAACAGCTGTAAAACACGACCGCAGCCCTGGCAAGGTGTGCTGCACCGGGTGGAACAATTCAACAGAACAAGGATCTTTGTTCCTGGATTTTACCTGAGGTGAAGCCTGTGCGAACGTGCTGAATGTAGCTGTTGTGTGTCCTTGCAGATGGGGGTCTGTGTGGTGGATTCTGCAGTAGCTGGCCTGGGAGGTTGCCCATATGCTCAAGGTTCATCCGGCAATGTTTCAACAGAGGATGTTCTCTACATGCTCCACGGCATGGGCATTGAAACTGTAAGCATGTCTTCATAGTGCACTTTGACAGACCTGCTATGGTTTATGTCTCCATAATCCCAACAAATCAATCATGCTCACACAATTTTTAGAGCTTATTTACATAGACAGATCCCTCTGCAAACACACCACTCTGTAAATGTTTATTTTATAATATCTGTGGTTTTAAACAACTTGCACAAGCCCACAGTGTTGCATATGCCATCTCAGACCCAATTTATTTTACAATTCCTACCCCTGCTGGTGAAATGTTGTCACTACAGTTTAGTTTTCCATCACCTGTTGCACACACTCATTTAAATTCGTGAGCAACATGACTTTAAATGATCATTTGTTTGTCTTAACCTCAGTAATATCAAGACCAAAAAGGCTTTGTTGCTTTTAAACTGTGCGTCTTTTTCTTTTTTGCAGGGTGTGGACCTGGCCAAAGTTATAGAAGCTGGTGAATTCATCTGCAACGCTGTAAGCCGCACGACAAACTCCAAGGTTGCCCAGGCAAGAAGCAGAACACTGTGATATGTTTCTTTAATGGAATATAGTAAAATATCGGACTCTGATCCCTTTCAAGTGCATCCCCTGTTGTTGCTGCCTTCAGATTTGTTGCCTATATGCTCCTGTATTTGAAGAACGCTGGTCACTCTTTTAAAACTGTCATTGGTACCTCATCCAAATATTCTCAAGAACTGTCTGAAGAGTTCATACATTGTGTTTGTGGTCCAAAATCAGCTCTTTCAAGCTCAGTGCCCTATGTTGTTTCAGCTTATTTTTTGCTCTGTGTTGTTGGACATTTCAAAAGACTAAGGAGAGCTCATCTTAACGCTAACATGAGGCAGATACAGTTAACCACCAAGGCGAGTATTTGTGATGAATGCCCTTATTGATAATGTGATCCGTTTTAAACCCAAACTGACCTTTTTAAAGACCAAATAATGATCTTCTATTAAAAAACCTTCTCAGCAATTACAGATAAAGACAACTCAAACCTGTAATGGTCAGTAATTTTTATTCTTTGCACAGCTCAGTGGCCTTATAATTCAATCAATGAAGAGAATAAGAATTTCCTTCAGTTAGAAACAATGTAATTGCATATGTATAATAATTCACATATGTATTGTGGATATAAAATAATAACAATATATCATAGTATAAAAAATGTGTTGTAAATGAGGGCATCATGGTGGTTTGCCTTACAGCATGTTCGCATTGTGTCAATGTGGTTTTCCTTCCACAGTCCAAAGACACACGCTAGGTTAACTGGTGACTCTTAATTGTTCATGAATGTTGATGGGAGTGTAAATGATTGTGTCTGTGTCAGCCCCGCCTCTCAGCAGAGATTGGCTCCCAGTGCCCTGTGACCCTGCAAATGATGTGCAGTTGTAGATATTGATTGCATAATGGATCTAAAAATGCCAGAATAGCTCACTTCAGGAGTGACTTGAAACAACTGGACTGTAGATATTTCAAATGGGTGTTTTTTTTCCTTGTAAAAAGAAAAAAAAAACCTTTATAATTATTTATAATGTTCTTTCTATAAGATATCTAATTGTAGACATTTGCAATTAAAAGCCCAATACTCATAAAGGCAAAAGTGACTTCATTTGCCTAAGAAAAATGTTGTTAACATCAGAAATGTTTTTTTTAATGAACAAGGCAGAATTTAGTTACAGATATCTGCAATATAACAGAAAGTTATATTGATCTGACATTAAGTTGAATTAGTACAAATCAAAGTAGAAGATATCCTAAAACACAATACTGAGAATGTTGTTGCTGACTTCTTTAATTACTTTTTTGACTAGTGAGAATATAATTCAGAGAAATGCTGTTATGAATATCCTAATTTTAATTAGGCCATAAATTGGAGTGTGGTTTGATTAACGGATAAAACAGCTTACGGAGCCTAATCATCACTACCACAGAAACACCTGAGTGTTGATGAAACGCATGAATACGGAAAACTAACTGCAAAAAGGAAAAGCTCCTTTTTTTTTTCTTTTTTTTTTTAGCATGAATGCACTTTACTTCTTTGAAGACCTCTCAGCTTAACTGGTCAGATGATTTTTGAAAGGCTGTTTAAAAGAAGACTTCTTTCAAACTTCCAAAAAATAACTGTTTAAAAGTAGTCTCTACAGAGTTCCTGCCCTCAGGGTCATCAGGGATGAATGAAGAAGTGTCTCTTGATCTTTTTTGCCTTTAAAATTTGTAACTACCACATAAGCTACAGTGTAGGAGGACTGCTGTGTGAGTGTCAAGTCAAACGTGGTTGTGTTTTCTTGTCTGTCCTGTCTGTTTCCATCCCACTATGCTCTCTGTACAACATAATAAAGCAAATCTTACGTAAATGCAGTGCGAGACTCAATTTTCATTTTATTTTGCCCAAAGCAAAAGGGCAATAATAACTACTGCATATATTTTGCTCATGAAAACTGACCAAAACAAAGAAAATCTTTGGTGGCTGTGGTCGTCGCCTGGACTCAGGGTGCTTCTAGCTGATTATTCTTTCAATCATTGAATATCCCTGCAGTAACACAGTATAATCAGGATGCCAGGGTCACAGCTGACAGGGTCAACTGGGACTGAAAAAAAGTCAACTAATGAATAGAGAAAATGAGAAAACTGGCACATTTGCATAAATGTATAAAAATTTGGTAATGGCTTATCAACAATGGTCCTTCTTCATCACGAATTTAAAATATATTCTCCAGCCAAAAATGATGCATTCAGGTGCAGCCACACATGGACAGAAATATGTTGAGAAAAGATCTGCCTGTTGAGGGACATCAGACAACAGTAAAAACATATTTTAAATAATATTGCAGTAAGAATCTAAAAAGAATATGATTGCTATATTATAATGCAGTGGTTATTTAGTGTGGTGCAATGTAATCAAACATTTTTCTTTGTCAGGGAGTTTTTCTGAAAGTTATTGTTCTTTCCGCTCCAGAGGCTGGGGATTAAAATTTGACTCAATATTTCTCTAAGCAGGGTTTTGAAATGACATCCGAAAACAAATTACTGGAGGTGTTGACACCTTTGCGACAGTTGACAAAAAAGGATTTTCATAAATCTAGCATTTCAGTGTTGGCATTCTGGTTAATATTTTTACAGTTTGTAACTTTTTACTTTAGTTATAAAGTTATTTAACTTTATGTTCAAAGCTGAGTTTGACTGATGCCTCTGCCAAACTCAATGCAAGATTTAAAGCAGCATTTAAGTTTTTCACAAGAGTTTACAGTCATGCTAGCAGCTCCATGATGCTCATTTTAATCTCGGTGTCAACATCAAGGTGATATGTTGACAGCATAGACATTACATCAAAATAGATTCCATACGCAAAGATAGCAGCCCATTCAGACCAATAAGGGTCGCTCACCTTGCACATACCCGAAAAATTTTCCGTTCTTTCAAGTTTTCTTTTTGGTTATACCACCCACTGAATACGTGCAGTTGAGTTTCCTGCTGGCCGTACCCGCCCGCTCGGCCCATAGATTTCACATTGTGGTAACTTCACTGATTTTTTTTTTCTTTTCTTAGCTTGAGGAAAGTTTTACAAATACAAAACCTCCATGGATTAAAACTCCAGAACAGAAAGAGTCATAATTAAGTTCATATGGAGTTGAAACTGACCTGTCATCAGTTTTGCTGACGACTCTTTCACAGTGGTGGCTTATGGGGGAAATGCTTTTTGGGCCACAGGAGAAGTTTTCGCTGCAGTACCGCGAGGGAAACTAAGACAGTTTAAAAGCAAGGCAGAGCATCTCCATCCTGTCTAGATTTTATTATATGTTTATGGCTGATAGCAACAATGTTACCATGTCACTTGGTGCTTTGTCACTCCTGTTAACATGCAAACAGTTGGTTCTGTACTTGGAAAAGTGGAAACTGTAACCTGTTGTTGGTGCTACATGAAAATTCATGGCATCAGCAAACACATTAGGATTTATTCACAAGCAAATATGGACAAGTGTATCATAATGCTACTCCACTAGCATGGCTAAAAAGCCACAATTAATTAAGCTGACTGTCATCGGTCAGACAGAATATGGTGAAAAAAAACTTCAAGTGAAACAAATAGTTCTAACCAATGACTTTACAAGATAAACTTTGCCTGTATGTTTTTGCCTTTCAATCAAAAGGTGCAAAAGGCCAACAGATATAAGTGGATGAACAAGCTGCCCTCTTGTTGTTAACAGCAGTCATCACACAAAACTAAGTGATGCCAGATCACGGTGAGGGTGCGTTTCAAACACTCAAGCAGGCACTTATAAATAAATGTTTTTTCAGCCAAAGCTGCAAACAGCCTTACCTCTCTGAACATCATCTTGTGGGAGGCAAATGTTAAGCAAGGATCCCAGCACATCTGAAAACATCCGGGGAAACTCAAGTGGGAGTGGGAGCACAAAGCCCCAAGTGATTTCTGAGACTGACAAGAAGTCCTGGAAGAAAAGTGGGCTCGCAAAGACATGGTGGACGAGATGAGAGTGAAAATAAGAGGTCACAAAGAAAATTATGCATTGATCACTGGAGAGGCAGAGGTTTTACAGAGGCAGTCTAAATGACAACAATTTATTGCAGGATGACTAAGAAAAAACAAGCATCCAGAGCAAAGCACCTTCGATCCTACTATTTCTCTTACATCCTACATTTCTACGGTCGACCACACTGCTGCCTCACAGCAGGAATGTTCTTTCTCCCAACAGACGGGAGTCTTCCTTTGTGCAGTTAACATGTGCTTGTTTTCTGACAGTTGCAATCTTTTCCATGTCTGTGTGAGTTTCCTCTGATTCCTCCCACAGTCCAGACATGTTGGTCAGATGAAACACTGAATCTAAACAACCTGTGAAGCCTGTCCAGCCTCTTCATAACTGTCAATGTTTTGAACCAGGCCTTCAATACCATGTCTCTTAACCTTTAGCAGCATTTTGTTTCAACATCAAAAGCGTGTCACATGAGAAACTCTACAGAGTCTTGAACAAATGACATCAAGGTGTTCAATGTGAAGTTTATTATCAGACACTGTGGAAGCCGAAGCGCCAATAAATCATCACGAAGACAGCTGATGACACGAAGCAATATGAGGTGTCAGGTGAGATTTTTCTTACATTGACGAGTAGCTCAAGTCAGTGTGAAACAGCTGAACAGATTGTTAGCTGAAGACTTTTGATAGATTCTAAGGACAGTCCGAAGAGAAAGATTTGCAATTGAAGACAAAAAGCTGTCCTAAAAATCTTAGCATTTCTAATATAATATTTCCAGCATGAGAGTATTTTACATATGCAATGGTAACAATGGATGTTTTTATCAATGGATGTTTTCATCAGTGATGTTTTCATCAACCAATCAAACCATTCTCCTTATTAAAGCACTGCCATTACCACTGATTATTCATAAAGAAATCTATTATCAAGACCAGGGTACAAGGCGAAGGACATGTATGAAATATATCATATCTCACAATGCTGCTACCTTAAGTATCTGTGTGGAATTTGTCATAAATGAGGAAAAGGCTGATTTTAACTAAACAAATTCATCTAAAACAAAAACAGTAAAGTTAACATGGAATAATATGTTGACTAATTGATGGGATGACATATATCTAACAGACAAAATAAACATCAGTGAATAAGAACACAGCTGGCTTTGTGCGGGTGGGTAAATTTAGTTTCATCTTTTCTTCTCATCATCCTACAAGACAAAAGAAACAAAAGCACGATCACTATTTAATATCAAAGAGATATCATATGTGGCAGTTTCACAAAAAGCTGATGTGCTTACCATAGTTTACTGACAACGGCCAGAGGCATCAATATGACAACTCCAAAAAGCAGCACAGTTGTAAAAGCATACAGTGTATAATCTGAAAAGACAAAATAGTCAACATTAATAACATTTCAAACCATACTGACAACCATCCATGTATAACATATACCCTCTTGTGTTTTAAGCTAACCATCAGGCATGTTAAAGCCACAGGCTGACGCCTGCCTCCTTTTTTTGTCAGCTGCCCTCTCTCTCAGGAATGTGCAAATTGTAGGCGTGGTCCCCCATCACCAATTAGTCTCCCTGCTGCCACAGATACTGCATCCTTCCTGTCAGCCTCTTCCTTCTTGCCTGATTGGACTGTTTCCTGTCCATTTTCTCTCAGATACAAGTGTTGCTACGAGCTGACTGGCTGTGGAACAAGTGATGTGCCTTACGCTGTACAACTGGCCTCTGGTGACAAAAGTGTCTGCAGGTGACACAGTCAGCTGGCTTAAATCAAGCTGAGATGAACCAGTTTACTCCATTGCAACTTTCCCTGCAACTGTTACATTTTGTTGTGAATCTGTGGTGCAGACTGACCTTAAAAGAAAGGGCGACAACAAACTAAATAAAATGTAAGCTGGAGTAAAACCAGAAAGGGGATGGTGTAGTTGAGTTGCTGCTACAGCTAACATGATTTCCAAATGTTGCTTACCACAGAGTTAAGGAAAAGCCTGTGGAATATTTTGAGAGGAGAGCAAGGCAGTCAAGGGCAAGTGCAAAAGTCTGCACCAGTGCTGCATTGAGGGTCTTGTTTTTGGTGAGGAACTGTATAGCCCAGGCAAAAAAGTCTTTTGACATTGAGGAGTAGTTGATTCTTCCAGCAGCAAAGAACATTTGCCTGGAGCTTTTTGGCAAAGCTGCAGTTATTAAAGTTGGACATGTTCCTCTCTCCGCTAACACAGTTAAGAGGAGAATAGGTGCAATGGCAGAGGTTGTTGAAAGCCACTCGACAGACTCCAAGCATCCCTGTGTTATGCCATTAAACTGGACGAGTAAACAGACATGGAAAACAAAGCTGTTTTACTTGTTTATGTGTGGTACATCTATTGAGATTATTTGCAAGAGAATTTGTTGCGTGTCTTACTTCTTCCAACAAAAACGACAGGAGAGGAAATATTTTAGTCTTTGGATGAATACATGTCAGGTAAACTTAGGTTGACACACTGTGTCGGTGTGTGTACAGATAAAGCCACTTATCTGGCTTCATCACCAGAGTTGCACCCCTGCGAGTTGACTCGTGTCATTCATAATGAAATACTGGCAAATAAGAGACTGTCCCTGGAACTCAACTAAGTAATGAATGACAGAGTTAAAATAATGAATTACATTGTATTGAGCCACTCGTTAGATAGCTGTTTGAACTGGGCTCGGCATAGTTCTAAAATTACTAGGGATGCACGGTATTGTTTTTTTTTGCCGATATCAGATGTGCCGATCTTTTATAGCTCATTTGGTTAATAATCAATAACAATACTGATATATTTGTATTTTTTTCCACACACCTGATTTTAGAAATCATGGAGTCTCTTCTGTAGTGGAATCTACGTATGTGTTATTACCATTTCTCATGCAGGCATTAAATACAAAGTTTAAATTTTCATTCCTTGGGCAAAAGAAGAAAGATACTTGAACCCAAATTATGTAAAACATGTCATATTTATTTATGACAATCGCTTTTAAACAAAACAGGTGAGATATGTCCAACTTAAAACTGGATGAAGCTCTGCCTGAGACAATCATAACAACACCCACAAAAAGGGCACATTTGGCCTGTTTCACAAGTGACAAAGTAAGTAAACATATTGTCTGTCTATAACAACCATGTGAAACATTGGGTCAACTCGGGCGTTTGATTAAGGAAACAGCAGCCTATTACGTACAGTATATTTGATGGCTAATTGTATCAACAGATATCGGTGTGCTGGTCCTTCATTTTAAAGCCGTTATCGGCTGATACCAATAACTTCCCAATAATATCTTTCAGTACCTTTCAAATAGTATCTCTTATGTTAGGTGCACTAGGTTTAGGGATGCTGTTTGAATGTTTTTTTCATTAACACTGATTGATAGAGTAAATAGTAAGGCTTTATTATCCCATTTGATTCATCTTAAGGTTAGGTAGCAGTTCTGCTTTTTTTTAAGATATATTTTTTGTTATATCTATTTTTTTGCTTTAATAGCATCCGTTGGCCCTTTCTGTTGCAGTTTGCCTTACGCGTATGTGTTTGTCATTTCTAAGGGCCAAAAAATAAATAACTTCATGTTGCATCTTTTTCCTTAAGCGAGCTGGAGAGAAGCTCACCATTCAGTCACATGGCTTACACAAAGAGACAGGCAACCATTCACACTCACATTCACACCTTCATACAGTTAACCTAAGCGAGGTTACTTACCATGTGACCATGCGTGACCTTGCTCAGAATCCTTCATCTTAGGAGGTTTCGACGGGCCAATGCTGCTTTTCCAAGATGTCACTGAAATACAAAGAAAACACTTGTAAAAGTTTCCAATAATTGCATTTAATTATGCAAATGTCTGTCTTGTAAGTCAAAATCCTACTCACTGAAGTGTGACCTGTTATGAAACACGTCATGAATCATGTTGCAAGTCTGCAGATCTCCACTGTGCATTCCTTTGCATGTGCAAGGATAGTGAAGTGCTGTGCCCAAAGTGGCCAAGAAGGCCATTTTACATTCAGAATCTGAACCAAGGATGAGACCTCGATCCATCTGAGTGAAGCATTCATCTCTCTGCTGGTCACTGTCGCTACATTGTGCTTCTTCAGGGCTCCAGCATTTTGTTTGGAAATTTTTCAACAGCTCTCTGATAAATGAGAAAAAAGTTGCTTTAAGTGCAGTTGCTGAGTGCTATGCTTTGTGTTTCGGAAGAGTACATGCAGGCAGAACATTTTAACATCCTGTAATAGCCCAATATGTAATAGATAATTTTACATTTTCGTGATATTAAATTCAGACTGATGAAAATTAGCTGATATAAAGATTATGAATGAGTTACAACATGACTTGTTTTCTCAAGAACTTTAATAAATGCAGTAAATACAAATGAAAATAGCTTATTTATTTTTCAAAATCCTTTGGTAAGACCATACACGCTAAATTGCGTTATCTAGCCAGCACCTTGCATGGTAGGTCAAGCATCAGTGTATGAATCAATGAAAGAGAGAAAACCTGTAAAGGTGTTTGGACAAAAGTGCTACGCATAGGCCTATGAATAAGGCCATATGAAAGCTTTCTTTGGCAACAGCTCTTCTTTACAATCCAAATTAAATACAGTATTTTCTTTTAAAGTTCACATTACAAGGCTGTGAACCAGCAGTTCTCACCATTTATTATTTCTGCTATAATTTTCACTGGCCACACTAACAGTAATTCAAATTTAGTAATTGTGACAACTAGTCTGTAGTTCAAGTGTTTGTGACAGTGGTGGGGCATTATCAGGTCAACTTTTTGTTTTTCAACTAAATACCAAATTTTGCAAATTTGCAAAATGTTAGCATGCTAAGTTAAGATAGTGACCAGGGGGTTGAAAGTAGAGGTATTGTTACCTTGATGACATTTTACTTAAGTAAATGCAAAATTACTGGTGTGAAAATTTATTAGAGTAAAAGGAGAAAAAAAGTTACAGAGTAAAAGTTAGTTACTTCTGTGTGTGTGTGTGTGTGTGTGTGTGTGTGTGTGTGTGTGTGTGTGTGAAGGTGATGGGTTGTGTAACAGTTGTCTCCTAGAACAATATTTGGAAGCTCTTCACAGACAAATCCACACATCCATTAAAACATAAAAACACATCAGAGTTTAATCTGAT
>JAQLOL010000003.1:12431033-12442930 GCA_029783665.1 Naso thynnoides
GTGTGTGTGTGTGTGTGTGTGTGTGTGTGTGTGTGTGTGTGTGTGTGTGTGTGTGTGTGTGTGTGTGTGTGTTAATAGCATCCATCCCCATCCATCATCCATCTCTGGGTGCCAACATCCTTTTGCTGCTGACTGTTGCTGCTGAAGTACAGTTACTTCCAACAATGTGATTTTAAGTAAAGTAAAAGTATTGATTAAGAAAGCCTATCAGTTACAGTAACTTGAATACTTGTAAGTCATTACTTTCCACTACTATTTTTCTACTGATGCTAGCACAAATGTAGCGCAGCCTCACAGAGCAACGAGCATGTCACTAGAGCTTTTGGTAAAAATATTACTTATATTTTGATCATTTTGTTGAATTTCCTGTAGAAAATTTAGCTTTATCAGATGCAAACTGACCAAAGAATACAAATTGCTTGCAAGGTTGTGACTGTAGATTTGAATTCTCATCAACAAAAATATAATCTCTTTTAGAATATTAGTAATTTATAGTATTCCAGAGATAAAAAATGAACCTCCACACTCAAATATTTCCCTGTTCAATTTTCTCTAGGGCATATCTCATTCTTCTGTAGTGCTACTGTACTGTGCAGAGTGTCAGAGCAGCAACATACCTGCAGTAACCATCCTCAACACACAGGTTAAGCGTATCCAGGCAGATCCAGGTCTCATCTCCACATGTGCCATCATGCAGAACAGCTTTCATATGCACGCAGCTCTGATCTGAAGCCTCACACTCACACATGACTAGCATCTCTGCCACATTGTGTGGCATGCTGCTGTAGAACTGCTGAGTTACTTGCTGACACCGATCATGGTCGCACTGCTCTGCCATGCATGCCTGAAGAACAGGTGCGAGGTACCTGTTGCAAACTGCATCACTGACACAAACTGTCATTTGGTCCAAGCAAGATCCAGCAACATCGTAAGCCGCTGTGAAAGGGCGAAAGAGTTTTTAGACTGCAGAAACATTACTTTTATATTTACATTTTAACCATAATAAAGCCATAACAGAATCACCGTAGTTTATTAAACTGCTTGACTGCCAGTCCATTAGTGTGCTCCTCCTCTGCTTAACTGCTGCAAAAACAAACAGCAACATAACTCTCCAACCACATTGATTAAAGCGGGTCTGTTGTTCCTGACATTCATATTGCAGAACAATAGTGCTCATTCACACTGTATGTCAGATTGCCTTTGGTAAACAAAAATGTAATTTCACCTGTAAATGCTTATCTGATAGACAACTGAGAATACTGCACCTGGCTTTTGGAGGCATTGTGTGGCCAGGGCTTGTATGGAGTCACACAGCTCCTCTTCCCAGGTGCACACACACCCTTGCAGAGAGGGGAATTGGTCCATTGCAGTCTGAATGGTCATGTTACAGACCTGTAAGCCTTTTATTTGGCACCCGTCATCTTGAATAACACAAATGCAAGAAGGAGACAGGAAAAAACAAACAAACTGATTTTGCAGAAGTGAGCGAGTTTGTATTTGTGCAACAGGTGTTTTCTTTATACTTGTTGCTCTGACTGTTTGTCTTGTCAAAATTATTTATTGCCATCGCGTTAGGATTCTAATATCAAAGCAGACGTATGGTATATTTTAAAGGCAGCTGACAGCCTGTTGTTTTTATTGTACATTTGTTCAGTTATATAAACTTTGCCCCAGGCTACTGCCTTGCTTATTACATTTAAGCCTTACAGCAAAGGTGGAATTCAATTAGATAGCTACATGTCCTGAGGTTCCTGAGGAAATTTTACTTGTATAATGCCACTAGAAAACATAAAGATAGCACCATCTTCCAGTGCCCTGCAGCAGAAATGGTGGATTAGAGATGTGCCATACTAACCGCCACAGACGCCGTTGTAAAATGCCTGTTCACTTCTGCATAAATCTGACATGCAGGTTCCCACAGACGCCAAACAGTCAGAAGTCGTAGATGACGTGCTGATGCTGAATATCAGGGCAATAACAAACCCTGAAATACAAATTAAGTCCAATAATAAATGCATTTATTTCAATTTATTGAAATAAATTAATAAGTTTTACTGTCCAATTATTTGTAGGTCAGATGACTCACCAAGCAGGACTGTAGCTCCCAGACATCTGTGTTGCATGATAGCTGCTGTGAAGCTGCGAGAGGACATCTGAGGCTCTCCTGCAGCTGAACTGTCCCTCTGGTTGGTGTCAGAAACACCACCCACAGTCAACAGGATGAAACACATTCACTGAAGGCTGCAGCGAGTACAACGTGATCAAATGATACATGCACGGGTATCATAGTGTTTCTTTACAGGTAGGAATTGGCTGCTTGATTTTTTGTTGACTTTAGAATAAGAGTGCAAATTAGATTTAGCGCAAGTTAATTTTAAACATAAATTCGGAGGTATGCAGCTATTGGAAAACTTTAAGAGCTTGATCTTTACTCTCATCTAGATAAAAAAAATGTTTATTAAACAAATTCAGACTTTTTGCAAACTTTGCTGAAATGTCTAAAAGATTAAATTAAATTATGGTTGAGGCTAAACTTCTCTAATCTCTATGAAAAGAAATCTGAAATCATTATTGGAAAACTTGAACTACTGGATGACTTTGATAGTGCTCTTGGCCTGTTGGCCTCATACAGTCGCCCTTCTGTCAAAAATCTGGGTGTGATCAAGAAATCCTCTTTCAGTTGGGACTTCTGGGGAAGGTAAAGTCCTACCTTCCTTCAAATGAATGTAAGAGAATTCATTCACATGCTTATTACTTCTCACGCAGACTATTGCAGTTCCTTGTATTTTGGTGAAGATCGGTTGTCTCTTTGTCGCTCATAGCTGGTTCAGAGTGCAGCTGCGCGTCCTCTGACTGGGAATAGATGCTGTGATCACACTTCTCGTCACTGGCTTCCTGTCAATTTCAGAATCTAGTTTAACACAAGTTGTTGCACCAACACGCTCCAGGCAGAGCAATAAGGTCATCAAATCAAATGCTCTGGGAAACTCCAGGGTCCAAACTCAAAACTGGAGGTGACAGAGCCTTTGTGGTCACTGCTCCTACTTTTTGGAACATTCTACCTGTTAATATCAAAACTGCTCCGACCCTTGACAATGTTTAATCATTGCTTAAGACCCACCTCTGTGGCTTTTGATTCCAGCTGAGCTTGACATCTTGACATATTGTACTACTTCACTTAGCTCTTATCTGTTGTGTTTTTATTGTTCATTTTACTAATATTTGTTCATTTATTTGATATTGTGCTTTAAGCTTGTGCAGCACTTAAGTTGATGGTGGTTGTTTTAAATGTGCTTTATAAATTTACTTTTACTTTTGTGCTTATATCAATCATAAAACTTTAATAGAATCCTTTATAAAAGTTAGATGGCCAGAAGTCATTGAGCTAATCCTAGACCCTTAAATGGACAAAGTTTATTGATAAAAACTTCATTCTGGCAGGAGTTTCTGGCAGAAACAGCATTTGGCTCCCTGACTGTGTGAAGCCATCACACAGGGATAGATATACAGCAGGGGGGGACCCCCCACCTGGCTGTACTAGAGCCTCATCCTCCTGCCCAGCTGAGCACATTACCCACACACAGTCATCACTGTCGAAGGCCGATAGATGCACTGCAAGCTTCAGTGTGCTCTTTTTTTTCCCTAAAATGTATTCGTATGAGTTATAAGAGACTTCCAGAGTGTGTAATAATCATTCCATGACCTCCATCATAACTTCAGAGTGTGAATACATTTGTGTGTGCACTTGCTGGGCACAGCAGTGTGTCATTCAATATCCTCCTTAATTTACACCTTTATGTTTCAGTGTGTTGTTTGGGACACTTGTTCCTGTTCTGCATGCATTTGGGGACTTTAACAGTGCATTTAACATTTCAGCTCCCTCACAACAGCAGGTACATTTTGTGATGCTTCCAACCTGAACATTCAGTCAGTCATACCCCCTGCATTCCTACTTCCAACCTCTATGGATATGTTAGCTTTTATGTGAAAGAGGTCAACCAATTCTGCAAATCCTCTCAGCTCTACTGAGCTTCCTTTTTTTTCTTTTTTTAAGCTCATTGTTTTGGTGTAAAAGCCACAACTTCAGTGTTTGGTTCTCATCACCCTTTTCCCGGACGTTGTCTGTGCTGCTGCTTTCCCTGATAAAGTTGTTGAAACCAATTGAATATTACATTCACCTGAAAAGTATGAAATGTAGGCAAAGTTAGGAACTATTGAAGAATTAGTAGAGCATTATTTGGAGTTAATGGAGACTGTCAACACCTGAGAAGGGTGAAATTTGGACCTACGTCTGGTTGTCTGAAACGCGACTCCAAATGAATGCTAATGTATTTATTGGACTTGTTTGACTGTTTGCTAGTCTGCTTGTAAATTTGCCAAACATCAGTTGAAAAGGTATGTGTCAGTGTTGTGTTTACTGCTTGCTTCTGTTAGCCCCCAAAACATAGATACTATAGAAATAGAGCATCATTTGTTTTATCCAAAGAAAGTTGACTGGGTGCTGCTATTGAATATATAGCAACTCGAAAGCAAAACTTGGACACACTGAAGTCTTCACTTTCATTTATTTAAATATTCTAAATCACATCTCAGTTAGTGGAGTGATACTAAGCTTTGGTGCACCCTTGCCATAAAAAAACTATTTTTCTTTTTTTTTCTAAGCCCAGGTTATGTAATGTGTTTTTGGCAGAGAATTGACCCAATAGCAGACAGCAGGAGCTGAGAAATACAGATGGATACTTCAGTGGCAAACAAGTGCACAATTTTACACACTGTGAGAAATAAACTGACAACTCGTTTATACACTTTAAAACTGCAGTATAAAAGACACATCAAGTCAAAGAACTGACAGTTTGAAAAAGGGTCATGCTAAATCACATCACAAATGTGCTTCTGACTGAATAAGCAAAATAAATAAGTGACTGTCAACACTCTGATTCTGTCTTAATTTCAGGGGAAGTTTACATGCCGGCTGATAAAAGATCTGCGGACACTGACTGAATGAACCTTCAAATCCAATTACGGCCCATTAAAAAAATGGATAACATTTTACTTAAACCATGCATCTAAAATGCATTATGAATATTCCTCTAATGTGTTATAAGCAGGGTTAGGCTTAAACCATAATCATAACCACTGATAATGCATTATAAGTGTGTTCATCATGTGTTCATATTGCGGTTTATATGTTCATAATGTGCTGTAATGCATAATATAGACAAGCTTCATAAAAAGTGTTATCAAAAAATGAAATTAAAATGTGTCTTTTTTAGTCCAGTGAGAAAAATATTCGGACTGTGTGCTGCTTTATTTTGTGGACAAGGACAAGCACAATTTTGAAAAAAGAACCTCACAGGTAAATCTTGTTATGCAGCATTTCCTGATTTCAATTTGGGATTTCTTGTTAGCTTCCTATGTATCTGCTTCTTAAAGGCTATCAAAAATCTGTTAAACCAAAGCCATGTCATTTCATATTGTCATTAATTGGAAACAATGTGCACACTGAATGAAATGTGCTATCATCAAATAAAACACATTTACAAAGAGAGACCATCAGAAACAAAGAAACAGAGCAAGCAAAACTCTGGATTGTTTGTAAACAAGCAATGTTATTACAACCATGAAGTTTGAATTTTTAGCATTTTTGAAGAAGAAAAAAAATTCACATTACATGTAGTTTTACACACAGTATTAAAAAAAAAAAAAGATCCTAAACCTTTGTGAAAAGTTTTACAGTTAAAATGTATATTAACTTCACTGCTGCACAATAAAATTAGTTAAATAAAAAGAGAAATGGCACAAATTAAATGCATATATGGAGTTAATATACACATAATTTATGACAAAATATACAGGACAGCGAGTTCAATTCAAAATTGCGAACTTTTTATCTTAACAGTAGAGGAGGATTTCACCTAAACTGGCCTGTTCTTGACAAGACCACCAAGGAAGGTGAGTAAATGCCAGTTCATTGCATTGCAGTTTGTCACAGTGTCTTCTAAATGCTACCACCAGGGGGTGACAAATCCATGGTGGCGACAAATCCATGGTGGCTTATAGCACGCTGTCATTGCAGTAAACTGTAAGTTGTGTGATGTATGTCCTATTCAAGCCAAGAATCGAGAAGTCACACATGACCCCAGTTGTGCCCTGAATGATCTTACTGTAAGATTATATTTTGAAATCTTTTTTTGAATCTGATCTTAATTTGTTTTGTTTGGTTTATTAATATTTGTGTTATAGTGGCTTTGACAGAGGCATCATCCATACTTCTGATTAACATAATCAATAATACTTGTTTTGTCTTTTTTAAAAAAACAAAATCTATTACGGTAGCTTGAGAACTTTTGCATTTTGGTCGACATTTTCCTTGATTAGCGAGTATTTGCTGTGTTGTATGTTTGTGAATGGAGACTATGACTACAAGCAGCAATTTGCTGAATCACATCGGCATGTCAACATGTGCATTCAAATTGTCCGATTGCTCTCTCGTCCATCATCTTACTGTTTGTGGATTTTGCCTTGCTGATAAGGTCTCCTGATGGGGAAATTGGCTTTTTAATTAAACATGGAATACTGTGCAGTAGCTGCTTTAATATTCTTTTTCAGTTTTTGGGTCTATTTCCTGCTAGCACTAACACAATGCACAACAGGCAGGAAAAATTACTAATGAATCACAGTCTGAGGTTTGTTTGAGGATACAAACAAAATAAATTGTGCATGTGTATCTTTGTTACATATTCAGATATGAAACATGAAGCTTTTTGAAAGTAGAGTTTAAATTTACTCTTTTTTTCAAGAACGCATCCAAAAGGCTAAGAAGTGGCAAATGCATGTTACAAGTATGTGAAACATAGCATTGCATGTACATCATCTCTCATTAAAGCAATTTTATAGTTTTGACTGCCAACAGGAAACTATGCTACATGGCCTCAAACAGGTAAGAATAAACTGTGGTGGAGTTTCAATGTCAATTCAGTAATAATGAATTTACTGAAACTGGAAGGCCGCACATTCCATCTCTGCACCAGTTCTTCTCGAGGTGAACGAACAGTTTTTGAGTTCGTCACGTTACCGGCAGTGAGACGGCCTTGAGCAAGGCTTTGCTGTCGCTGGAGTGCAGCTGCTCAGGCAGCTCAGGGTGTTCTGTGCTGGACAGCATCCAGGTGTGAATGTGTTAAGCTGTGTGAGTCCTTCCAGAATTTTTGCTTCATCTGAAATTTACATGAAACTAAGGATAGAAAACTTACAAAATGTACGTTGAATTGTGTTTGTCGGTAATTTTCCTCACCAGAGTTCACTGGATGCCAAAGTTGATAACCGTTAACGTTAAAGATAATAATGCTAATAATAATAATAACTTGAATTTATATTGCGCCTTTAGTGAGACCCAAGGTTGTGTTTTGTTCTAGTGCAGCAGAACACTCTAATGCAAAATGCCATAACTGCAATATGCATTTGTTAAATAAGTGGTGGCCCACAATATAGCAATTGTTCTCAGATAAAAGGAAGAGATCCAATTACGTGTGTGTGTGAGAGAGTGAAAGAGAGAGAGAGAGAGAGAGAGAGAGAGAGAGACTTATAATGACATGCAGTGTTTTTTTTTTTGTTCCTTAGTTTTTTTAAGTAAATGTTTAAAATAAAACAATATTTATTATTTAAAAACACAAGCTAACAATTAATTCTGGTGGTAGTCCGTTAGGCATAATTTATTTCATCATGCTTAGACATTTTTGCATTGTAGGCCTTATTTAGTGGATTTTTATTTTGGCCTGGTATTCTTAATTTAGCTCATCAGTCCAGTATTTTATTGATTAAAAACACACTTGGTCAGTTAGGCTTTTTGATGAATTAGATTTCTTATAACAGCTGCCGTGCAAAGTGTTACTGTAAAACAACTGACAAAGTCTTGGTTAACAGGCAGTGCCTGTTAACCCCACGTTTGTGGGTGTCACACGCTAAAAGACATGTTTCTAGCTAGCACATTTTTAACTTTACTCAAAATATCTAGTTTTCATGAGATCCACTCAGGTGTCTCTCCTGCTCTGAAGCTGTCAGGAAAGCTGACAGAAGCATGTCAGTGCATTTTAAAGTGAAAACATTTAAAAACCTGCCACTTCTTGTTTGATGTCGCTTGTTAAAAAATGCAACCATTCTTCAGAAGAAAAGCTTTTGGTCTTGTTATTTATACTGTTAACTTGATTTTCCCATAGTACTATACAAACAGGATGAGTGTGCAGCTTTAATATAAAATTTAAGTCCACATTGCTGCTGTTAAATACATCAGAAAGTCAGTACAAATTGAGTGTGCGTGTCATAATGAAATCCACCAGGACACATTCATGCAGGAACTGTGTTTGGTACTCGTCACTTTGATAATGTTCATGATGTTTGACTCATTTACTGTTAATGCACATAACCACACATTCATGGACATTTACACTAAAGACTTGAGACAAAAAATCTGAGTGAGACTTATTTTCACCAACACCTGCTCCATTTAAAACAATAAACAAACGAACAAATAACTTAACACTTCCCTTTAAGTTATTTGTTTGTTTAATTATTAATTATATCCTTAACAGTGATATAATTAACCATAGTCTGTAATACTCATTCTTCCTACTGAATTAAAAACAAAATTACAGTCAAAATATTTCATTTACAGTAGAACACATAGGAGCCTTTAAAATCATGTTAATCATATATCATAAAACACACATGGTATGAGTTTTTAAATACCTATCATTCAAGTTGTGTCCTTGGATAATGAATAAACATTTTCAATTCATTTCAAGTGGTTGTCATGTCCTTCTGTCGATCAGGTCTTCAGAAAAATGTACTCATAGTTCTAAAGCTCTAAATTTCCTAAAAGTGTCCTTGTGAAACTAATGAAAAATATGAAAATAATCTAAAGTCATTCTTTTCCGTTCAAAGGCTTAAATATTTGAATTTTACCTCACTGATGAGTATGTCTTTTCAAGCTTGCATTGGTCTGATGGACTCCCCATTTGAATTGTAAGACTACACCACCTGATCTGATATGCGAGACACGCTGTCCATGTTGTTCACTTGAGTCGACAGAGATTTTCGGCTGTCTGTGCTCGTTCTGGTCCTTGTCCTTGTTGTTCGGTTTGGTCCTTGGCTGTAACAGTGGCATGAAAATGCTGCTTTGAATTCCTCACGGAACTTCCCTGCAGGAAAAAAGAAACATGAAATCCTTTCAGGAAGTATTTGGTTTCAACTTTCTTCAGTTTCATAGGCATTGTGTCTTGTACTGGCTGCAGTCAAGCATTTGAGGAACTAAGAACTGGGGGATAATTAAGTCTGATTGATTGATAGACTCATATGAGGAATTTAAGAGCAGCTAATAGCATTGTTCTGCAACTCTCCATTAGAGGTCAGTAATGAACCCACACGGCTGGCGTAAGTGGTGAGGCAGGTTACAGACTTACCGCTGAGGAAATTGTAGATGATAGGATTTGCTGCGCTGTTGGCATATATGAGCCAGTGTGAGAAGGTGAACCATGCATACACTGTCTCTCTGTCATTGGTGGTCTTAAAAGTCCCAAAGACTCTGTAGGTGGAGTACGATGTGGTCAGTTTAACATCAACTCACTTTTACATGCTTTTAATGTTGTTCTCTCAGTTTTAAAGAAGACTGCAAAAAATGAGCGACAATTTAAAGCACTTTAAATATCGTGCATCAGTCAGTCAACTTCAAACTAAAATGTCTATGGAAAAAGAAATGCAAACTTTAAAACTATTCTTTCATCACAGCGAAAGATTACCTCTTCATGACATTGAGCACGCTGATTGGCAGGTAGCATAGGGCAAAAACAAAGAGGACCACCATCAGCATCCGAGCTGTCTTGCGTCGGGCTCTGACTTGTTTGATCTCAGCACAAACAGTGCTGGTCCTGACCCTCACAGGCTCTCCGGGCCCCGGAGCTGCAGCTGAGCACTGCATGGACCTCCACTTCCTCTGCAGCACTGACGTGCTTCCAGGAATCTGTTGATTAAACGTGCACACATGAGCCATCTAAAGCCGCCAAAGGAGCATCAGTTCACTATTCAAAAACTGCTGACTGCTCATGTACAACTTTTAACAACATAGAGCAGAGGAATACACACCTGTTGAAACCACAGCTTGTGACATATCTGGATGTAGGCCAGGACCATGAGACACAGAGGTGCAAAGTACGTGACAATAAAGAAACAGGTGTGATACACCTTTGGGTAGATCTCAGCTGTTGAAAGAATAACAAACATCATCACAATTTGACTGAAATCTGTCTGGATAGTGACAGTTTGCCAAAACTTTTCCCTTTGGTCACTGTTGGTAAAGCCAGAGATGCTCACTTGTCTTTTTTTCTTTCTTTCTGTCTTTTATTTATTTATTTATTCATTTTTTTGCATATCTCAAGTCTTGAGGTAGGGTCCAAATCAAGTCTCAAGCTTCTTTTGAGCCTGATGTCATCTGCTGCATGACATCTGGTCTGCTTTGAACACTTTATTCACGGTATTCAAAGCATGTTCAACTGCTTTGCATCATCCCTTTATCTCTTAGCATTTCATCTAAAGGTAGTGAAAACACAGTAATTCTTATTTTCAGGTCATAAAACTGAAATAAAGTCATAATTTTAAACATTTTATTCTATTTCTAACATATTTTGCCAACAGATTATAGATTAACCTAAATCTTTCAAAGCGAAACTTTAAAAGAGCAAGTCAGCTCTGCTGTTATTGTCCAGTTGAATCCATTAAATGTACAAAGGTTATTTGTTAAAGAAAACAGCCCTTCACTGGTTTCAAAGCTAGTTGGCAACCATCACAACAGGGATAGCTGCATGCCTCACAGTTGAGCACATGCAACTAAAGCAAAAACCAACAAACGTAATAATGATTTACAAGGCAAAGTACTGTTTGGAAATGATTTAATCCTCTTTGTCATAGTCACTAATCATGATAAATGATCTCAAGTCTATCAGTAGTAAAATGGGTGCAGTATTTTACATGGACACTGATGTAATCTTTTAGATTACAACTCTATGCAAAAGAAGGCGTGTGCAGCCTACATAACAACTGACATAAAAAGTCGTGGTTTTTTTTGCTTTTTTTTCCTTTATTTATCTTTATCAGTTGTAACAAGGAGGTTTAAATGCATATGATTTTCATATGCATTTTCAGTTGTGCAAAAAAATCAAAATGGAATTTCTTTAAGGAAGCAGATACATTTGAGAGCAAACAGTTGTTTTTACCTTGGCTTCAGCTTAAACTTTTGGCATTTCGAGAAAGAAACCATAAGGAAACAATTCAAAGATACAGTACAAGTACAAAGATACATTTTTTTCATTTTTTGTGAATGCAAACATAATGCAAAACCAACGTGGAGACAAAAAAACAAACAATAACGGGATGTTTGGCTTTTTTGATAGCACTTTAAGTTTACAGTAGTGGTATTTTTCTAAAAGACATAAAAACTTAATGGCATTATAAATAAATTGTAAAAATGTGTTACAGTGTAAAAACAAGACTATCTTCCAGTATTGGTGTCAATTATATTACAACTTGAATAAACCATTGCGACATCATCCCAGAATACTTGAGAACTGGTGCATGTATAGAAGAGGTGAGAAACAGAATTATTTTCTGTCTAACAAAAAGAGCACACAGGAGAAAACTCAGGTTTAAATTTATGTAAAAAATGATTGCATGGGTAATACTACTATAAAATATTCTCATAACCCTTATTTACCTTATTGAGAATGATGAACTTATTAGGGTCGGATCATACTTTCCCTATGAACATATCTGGGAACTTAAGGTATTTCTTTATTCACTGGACCATAGTAATACATTTTCAATGAGAAAACAGCAGGTTTTATATTATATAT
>JAQLOL010000003.1:12502650-12525695 GCA_029783665.1 Naso thynnoides
TTGGTGAGCCTTCTTTGTGTTGGAGCGTTTTAGGTCTTAAAGCTCTGGAAAACCAGAGACCGCAACAATTAGCTTCTCCTCCACTGTCATCTCCATGGCAACCTAAACAAATGGTTGAGTGGCCCAGTGACAAGCATCACTCAAATCCCAATCTGCAACTGGCTGCTGCTTCAGAGCCGACACCACTCATTTGCATAAAGTTAAACTTTTCTCAACTCTTGTTGTCTCTCTGGACACTGGCATCACGCCGCTCGCTGCTGCCACAGCATCGGATGCCCCTCATCACCAGCTCTCACTGAATTTTTTTTTTTTTTTAAGATTTTTTTGGGGCTTTTGTGCCTTTATATACAGGACAGCTGGA
Organism: Naso thynnoides; assembly: GCA_029783665.1. NCBI lineage: Eukaryota > Metazoa > Chordata > Actinopteri > Acanthuriformes > Acanthuridae > Naso > Naso thynnoides. The sequence continues at coordinate 12,503,012 of JAQLOL010000003.1, forward strand.
GAGTAGACTGGAAACAGGGCATAGAGAAGGGGAATGACATGCAGCAAAGGACCACAGGTGGAATCGAACCCGGGTCGGCTGCGCAAGGACACAGCCTCTGTATATGGGGCGCTTGCCCTACCGACTGAGCCACCCCCTTTCATTAAAAATTAATTACTTCTGGATGCTTTTGCTGCTCAGGTTGCCGGCAATGTGACTGTACAGTTAATGAGCTCGCCAACAGCGTGATGGAGAGTTGAAGGATTTCTAGCATGCCAAATATATGGTCCAGTCATAGGTGTGCAAGTGCTATGGCAAGGCCAGACTGGCCATCAAGAGCGCAAAAAGTTTTCCCAGTGACCTGGCCTGCTAAACTGTCCCAGGCAGGAGCTTTAAAAAAGCTCAACCTTCAGCCAACAGATGCTATTGACCTTTTGCTAAGCCACACCCACCTTAGTTACTGATGCTGTGTCCATCAAGCTTTCAGAGCTTGCATGGAGTTCACAGTCACAAACTGCAGTCCCTGGAGAACTATTTACTCATTTTTGGAAAACATATATAATATACATGCAAGATGTCAGACTGACTCAGCAGCCAAAACAGGTTAGAGCTGTGAATATAAAGATACAGGCTAAAGCCCACAGATCACAGTGCAGTGGCTTCAACTTCTGTTTCACTTCATTCATGAAACAAACAGGGACTCTTGTAACAATTTAGGACTTGTTTAGGACAAGGGATGACACGTCTCTACATATATAAACGTTAAAAGCAAAGTTGGGCTGTTTTGCCTGATTTGAGTTTGGGTTAACGTAAACGTTGCTGACTGTTGAGAGCTGTTAGACTCCAGCCATAGACTTTAGCTTAGCTGACTAGGCTTGCTAGTGTTCTTAACTGCTGTAAGTAACCTCAAATTAATTAATTATTATCTACTAATAACAACTTAAAATTGTCTCAGTGTTTTTTGAAGGGCTACATATGCAGAGGTAATGTTAGCTAGCTTGTTAAATTGTGAGGGGTTCAACAGGGAATGAGGATGCCAAAACAGTTTTGTGCACAACACACTGGTGCAGTAAAAATGGTTTTATATTCAATATTCTACAAAACATTACTTAAGTAAACTTTGAACTACATTGAAAACAGCGACCATTTCACAAGGATAACCATGTAAAAAAGGCTTTCTTACCACCAGATGTTGCGCGTCACACACAGACGCACAGGACATGGTGCATTACAGGCAGTTTGTTCTGAGAAGCTGCAGTTTGAGACAAGCTGAGAGTGCAAATGTGTTGTTTTTCAGTTGTATTACTCATACCTTTTTCAAGTAGACTTTCATGTCAAAGCCCTAATTTGGTTAGATAGATATAGAGATATAAAACTCAGACTGCAGAGGATGGTAGGGAGGTCCTTTATTAAATACTACAGTATTTTTGAAATCATTTAAGATTACTAAATTAGTATTCTCTTAAAGTAAATGAATTAGAAAAACGTATATGAACTTTATACTATACTGCAGTGACATTTAAGATGTTAATTAATAGGAAATTCAAGAGCTTGTGTGACACATTGAAAGGTCAAGTGTTTAGGATCGTGAAGTTGCAGATTGCATCCAGCTGAATATCCCTTTGTTCAACCACCCCTTCCAAGTGTGTGGGTGAAACTATGGTTGCTGAGAAACACATGAAAAAAATGAAATGCCCTCTTTGAGCCAATATTTGGTTTGTTCCATCTAGGCTACTGTAGAAAGGTTGCAGTGGAATATGGTGGACTCTGTGGAAGAGGACCTCCTCCCTGTGGTAAGTATAAAATTTTCACCATATTCTACAAATAAATCTCCCTCAGTCCTACAAACTGGACCTTTAGAAGGTCATACTTTTTTTTCTTTTCCCCAAAACAAAAAAGGAAATTTAAGGGCTCGTCCAAGTTGAACTTTTTCTCTGTGCTACTGTAAGTTCTGCACTTACTTACCATTTGCTAAATCCCCCCCAAAAAACAATTGTCCAATCCCAGTTTAGCATTTGTAACTGGGCGAGCCAGGTCTGCCAAGCTTTGGATTTCTTTGTATGCTGTAATTGGCCAGCTGCGCAGAGCTGAGAAAGTCAGCAGGGTGTGAACTTTCTGTCAAGCTGTCTTTCTTTTCACAACTATTTTTGTCACTTTTCACATGTAAGACCAAGGTGCAGCTTCCAGGAGAGACTGTCTGAAAATGTCATGTCTCCCCGTTCCCTGTCTGCATTTCACAACACCACTAAATGTGTTTGGATTGAGTTCATCTCTTCTCGTGGTCCAACAATATGTGGGTGAACTAGTTCTTTTCTTAAATAAAGCAGGTATATGTTGTGTTCACACATACAGGTAGACGTATAGTTGATGGCCTCTGTTGTAGCTCTGATGCTGTGTGGGTTGAGATCTCTGCTTTGACTAGACGGTTGTGCTTTGGCGCAGGCCTAGCTGTTATAAGAGGAAATTGTTCATTTTTGTTGTGCAGTTTGCTTCCTCGGATAAAAGCTTTTTTTAAAAATGATAGATTTTTGAAATTGTTTTTCGTAAACAGTGGCACTCGACCTGGCAATTCCGATCATTGTTGTAGACCTGGGTGTGCACTGAAAATGATCCCCACTTTTGTGGAGCAGAGTAGAAAACACATGTACTTCTATTTCTGTAGAAAACGAGCATAATTGACTCTTACCTGTTGTGTCATTGTGAAGTGTTACCAGGTATATGTTATATTTCTGTAGCTCAATGAGCAGCGCCAGACTGCAACACCAAAACCCATTCACAACGATAGCAGCTTTTGAGTCCGTTTATGCAAACCCTCAGCCTCAATATGGAGGCACTCCTTTGCAGGATTCATATTTTAAAACAAAACAGAGGAAATCTTTAAAAAGTCAGCCAGGGACAGTGTTTTACACAAGCTAGCTAGCTAGCACCCAACAGTTGCTTAAACCTGCCAGGAACAGCTGTTACATACAAAAATTAAGGGTCGCTGGCTAGAAATTAAAGCCCGCTTTTGATTAAAAACAAACAAAAAAGATTAAAATCGTACATCTGCCACCAGTTATTATTGCAAACTATAAATGGAAGCTTAGCACACTACACAACAGTATTTGTGAGGGATTGCTCAGTTTCATGCATTTTAATCATCTCTGCCAGGCTCATTAAATCCTTGATGTCAACAGCTCTACATGTGCACTCATTAATTCAGGTACAGTGACATAAACTTGTTGTCCAAGGTAGTTCATACTAGCTTTCAATACTGATTGTGTCTTAGCAGATACTGTAATCTTTCAGAGAAAAAAAAACATTTCAGCTAAGGTTTAAAATTTAGTGTAAAGCTTTAAATATGAGTCTCGAAAGCTTCCATCCGTCCCTCAGCTGGACTGAAAGATGTTGAAGCATCTTTCACAGGGCGACCAATCAGGTCTTCAGGCTCTGCAATCTGCAGGTCACATACGAAGAATGGACTTTCTCTGTCAGGCTTCTTCTCCTCTCCTAGTGTTTGGCCATTTGGACTTCTGTGGAAACCTTTTCCTGCCTCCACCTGAAATAGAAAAGCACACAAAAGTTTCCAAGTCAGTACATTTACATCAAGAGATTGTGCTGGTTTCCAGTAGTTTTTAACCGTTGATTTCAATCTAGATTTCAAGTTTTGACTGATTTCAGTCACAGATGAATTCTCTTAATTAGGTTTGGATAGTATTTGAGTCATCTGCCCAGTTTTCAGTCATAATTTCCATTTGTTCTAAAACTAAAAATGTGAAACTGAAGTTTGCTGTTAAGCTATTAGACATTTCTGAAAAACTGAAAACATACAATGATTGAAGGAGTGTATTACAATAATCATGTTTAGCAGCATTTATGAATTCTCACCATATTTAAAAGACAGCATCTTAAGGTTACATTTATGTCTTCAACACAGCTTTAGCGCTCAAAACAGACGTGACATTTCTTTAGGAAGGTGAAAGCAGGTGTTGCTCACCCTGATTACATATTTTTTTAAAAATGTGAGATTAAAATGTATTTCTCATCTCCAGAATGGTGCAATTTGACTTTTTCTGCCGACACAGTTCTTTGAAAACAACAAATACTCCACCACAACTTTTGGAAATGATCTTGCTGTCTTACAAATTGAAAAAAAAACCTACATCTACAAACCAACATCTATTTCCTTAATCTCAGTGCAGAGCCTCTCTCTCTTGTCAGCACAACCAGGGGCAGCAGAAGGAGACAAGAAAACAGTGCCTATTTAAAACTTGTTCTTTTGATATTTAGCCAACAGGATGTATCTTGTGTGTTTTACTTATGTGAAAATAGAATATACAAATGATCTGACACAGCCATGATTTGTGACTGTGAAATGTTCCATCCTTTACCTTTTTACATGCAGATAGATTCTGTAAAGCAATCAATGAAGCTATCAATTGGTTAATTTTTGATAGATTTTTATTTCAAAATCCCTTAAATGATTCAGGTTTTTCTTAAAGGTTCTTACGCGCTTGTCTGTGTCGAGTGTATTAACCTCACAATTTCTCAGTTTTCTGATTTTCTCTTTTTGTGCAGTGTCATTTTTGTCATGTGCACTCTGGGGTGAAGAGGAAGAGGAGGGCTCATCAGTGTCTTCTTTGTGGGACTTCACCATTGGCTAGTTCAGAGTGGTGGAGTTTAAATTCAACCTAGCGGAAAAATTTGTAGTGTTTAGATATTTGTGGTTAAGATCGGGTGTCAGTGGGTTTAGGTTTCCTTGTCTGCCTGTGACCCAGATTTTATCCTTCTGACCGTAACAGTGCCATGCACAGTCAATGGAAGAAGATTAAAAGACAGTGACAGAGCTGTGGACAGAATGTTCAGGATTATGTTCAGGATCCATAATCCTGTCCAAGTTGAAAGATGACTAAACGTGGTGATATCTTCAGTCATGGCACCAAAAGTGTGGTCCTGTGTCACACAGTGAGAGAGGTTCTCATGCAACCCTTGTCCTGATCTCGTGACTATAGATAGCTTGGAACAGTTCTAACAGAAAGTTAGAACAGTGTCAGAAAAGTTTAGGATGACCATCTCACAATGTGACAGCTGCTACGACCCAGGTCTACTGATCAACTAGAAAGAGAGAGATAGAAATGCAGCATGATGTGACGCACCAATCAGCGTAATACAAGCTTAACCCAAACAAACAGAGAGGGTTAGCATGCTAATAAATAATTACTTCAAGCTCTATTTTTTTTAAATGGTTTCTTTTTCCTAACCATTTTTGTCTACCAATAAAAGGCTGTATATAGATGACGTTTGCTGGCGTGGCACATGCTAAAGAAGTGTCTTGGACTTGCATCGTAGTCTGCGATTCAGGAGTTATCATTGTACATACATCAAACTTGATGTCGTACCCAAGTTCATAAGATCTATATTGCACAGCATGGCTGGCAGTAAACTTATAAGACTGCTAAACTCTCACAGTCAGGAAGGAGGCTTAAGGATTTGTGGTAAATGTGGAGATGAGAAGAGCAGCAGAAGAAACTGTGGAAAAAATCCCCTGTAAGATCAGTGTGGTGGGAGTCATGAAGCATGGCAAGCAGCCTGCCCAAAGAGAAAGAAAGAGAAGGAAGTTATTAGGATGAGGTCCAGAAGAAGGCTAAGCCATGAGGAAGCAGCTAGGGAGGAGGACAGTCCAGAAGTAAGGGAGAACAAATCAGGTAGGAAGCATGATGAATAATTGTTCAGGACAGGATTAAGTTCTTGCCATTTCTGGCCATGGTGATTGTCTGTGCTGCTGAGGCGGGGAGGAAGATGAGAAAGAATAGAAAGGGTTGTTGATGCTGCAAGAAAGTTTTTGAAATGGAGCGGGAATTACCAGAGAGGAAATGCAGGGGCTGTAGGAGAGGCTTTCAGACCCTGTCGGAGGACTGAGGAGATCCTTTTTACTTTCTAGACTGAGGAGGGTGTTTAATCAGAGAATAAAATGAGGGGTAAGGAAAACTTTATTTTAGTGTAATTATTTTATTTTAATAGATTAATAACATCTGAATAATGTGACATAACAGTTAGTGGCAAAAATGTTTCATCTGGCTGCAGTTCATTATTGTGAAAGAATGAAAAGAACATTGTGGGAAAGTTGTTTTGGTACCAGTTTGCCGGGGGACCCTGTTTTTCTTTTCTTTTTTTCTTTTTTTTCCAATTTACTTGCTCGTTGCTCATTTTTACGGGAACTGTTTTTCTTACTTTACCTCCAGGCTACTTTGTTTGTCTCCTCCATTTCATTGTCATTTTTGTAAATACCTCCCTTTTTGCACATTCTACCTCATTAGCCGTCCTTTAATGCATCTTTTTTTTGTTTGTTTACTCATCTCCAGTGCCAGACGGCCATAAGAAAATGCCTTTTTTAAAATAACTACAAGTAATCAGAATATTAGGAGCGGTATGAAAGTTTTTCACCCTTGTGCTGAGTGAATCTGAACCAGTCCTGGACTAATTAATTTGTCTACTGAAAAAAAAGTCAAATATCAGCATTTTGCTTTTATGATACACTTTTTGATACACTTTTGTTTAGAATTCTGCTGTAAAAACCCCTGATTCCTCTCAAAGCTCAAAGTCAAAACATGTTTAAATGCACATGTTGACAAAATTAAGTAATTTGTTTTTCAGTACTTTCAATTGTCACAGCAACTAAAACTTATTAGGACAGGGAAAAATTGCATTAACATTAAAGTTTTTTAACTTTGGCCTCCTATTAGTAGAAATAAAGATGATAATTAATAAACGTGAAAACACACAATATGCAACAGGTTTAACAGGGTTTGTCTCATTTTTATATTGGTTTTTGCTATGCTTAAATTTGGGCATTTAAACTGCTCTGTTACACAATTTTCTTTTATGTGCTGTGTGTTTTTTTTATTATCAATGATGTTGTTTATTGTAGTGTTTAAATGGTCGAGGTCATCCTTGTTCAGCGATTAAATGTCAAAATACCATCCTCACTAAGTTCAGTATTTGTGTTTTTCACAGTTTTGCCTGCAGATAATAGCAGCACAAAGAGTGCAAACATATAAACATCAACATTAAAGTCACAGAGGGGATAAGTACAAAGCAGGAGGTACATTTTCACTGGACTACAACGTCAGTTCAGTCACAAACAGTATTCAGGCAGCTGATAAACTTGTTTTAAGTGTAAACAGCTTCATTTATTTACTGTTTATTGTCATTGCAATCAGTGCTACCGGTTGGTATTTCACAGAGAAGCCCACCACTCACATAAACCAGCCAAGGATTATAAAGAATGATCAAGATACTGCTGTCCAATACAATCACCTTCAAACAATCAAACAAAGTGCAGTGTTTCTCTCTCTTTTTGTTTTATGTTTTCTTTGGTTTTGCAGCTCAATACAGCAATTCACATTTTCTCTGCCAAGGCAGCACTTTTGACACGTGTGTTCAAACTCACAGAAGCTTGGCTGTCTGTAATTATTTAATGCTAGCCCTTGATTTACTGAGAGGGAAAGATTTATTATTTAAGATGACCTGCGGACTTTTTTATTCATTTGCTTGTCTATTTTTTGCAACAGAAGGTCTTAAAATTCTAGCTCACTTGCAAAATGCATCATATCCATGGGGTCATTCATACATGCTAAATGTTTGCAAAGCCAGTTTTTTAAGTCTTTCAAATCCACCATGTTTACATCCACGCTGATCATCACTGCCTTTGTTGGCCACGTAACCTATCAGTAAAAAACTGTGAAGCAATTGTCAGAAAGCTTTGCTGTGTCACCCTGGTGTTCGTGAAATACCAAGCAAACATTTCTCTATAGTACTACTAATGGTCAAAAACTCCACAAGATACCTGTAAACATGTACTGCATCAATAAATACTCACGGTAAAGAATACTATCCTAAACACAAAAAAGAATCTTAATGAATGAACAGAAAAGGGTAGAAATGTTGTCCCATGCACAGATTTTCTTTTGGTTCCTTGTTTGACGTACAGCTCGGACAGCGACGTTATGTGCTCTCTTCATGTTTGCTTTCAGAACAGTGGTGCCTGCAGCCACCAGTTCAACACAATGAACTCTGAGAGCATCAGGGCAAAATCTGTGCACACTTGCGTGGGCAGCAACCGTTCCTACCATGGTCAAAACTGCTTCCCCGCGGCCGCCTTTCACTCATTAAAATGACTGGAGGCAGAGAGTTGATACTCAATGTTGTGAAAAGGCCTTAAGGTGTTCATCCATCTTGCCCAAGGCTTGAGCTTAGAGGAGCAAAATATTTGTTTTAGATTCTACTGACAATAAACTTATCAGCTTATTTAAAGGGTAATAAATAATTAATGCTACTGCCTGTGAGAGCAGAAGAATATTGATACTACATGGAGTTTGCTGTTTAAGGCATGCATTACACTATGCATGGTCTGAGGACTTCTAGTCTCAGTGGTGTAGCTGAAAAAGATTTATAAATCCAAAAATGTAATCTCATACTGGCACAGGGGAATTTCTATGTCATTATTATTCCCTGATCCATTATTGCCATTGGGCCTTTTTATATTGTCTGTCAAATGACCAATGAACAAAGGCTGGTGTCACGGTGCCAACAATGGACATATTAAGTCAAAAGAAGGAACTAAAACATCCATAATATGCTGCAGTGAGTTCCTTTGAGGTCTTTTTTCTCATTTCATATTGTATTATCTCTCTGGGTGAATGATTGATATGAGCTCTTGTTTTCTCTGTCTGTCAAATTAACTGACTGACCTTTTGACTGTCACATCTGCTTTTCTTTCTCGCCTCCTGCCCCTCACAGTGATTCTTATTCTTTAGCTGGTGTCTCTGTAATTGAAACGCACTCTCAAGTGGCACACTAGTAACACTACACGGGTATAGTTATGTATTATTACTGGATCCTTTTACTTTCAATCTGCCACCTCCTATCTGTTTATGTTATCTAAGGCTGTAGCTCTGAAATGACAAAATTCTAATGAGTGTAAGTTTTGATGGGTGCTGGAAATTGCTAAAGAAATACAGCAGAAATATTACACCTGTTTCTCCCAACAGATTTTTTTTTTTCCAACTGAGGTGTACCAAAGTAAATCAGCGGGGATGCAGGAAGAAGTCTGCAGGCAGCTTAAAGCAGCTCCACAAAGGAAATTACACCCAGAAGAGACATATGGCTGAGATATGATATATGCATGTTCTGTATAAGGCCTGAGATGCTGAAAAGATTACATTTAATTGAAGAAACCAGAACAGGAACAATGGTCCTGCCTCTTTCCTTTTCTGATTTCTTTCTCAATTTCAATAAAAACATGCTAGAAACGACACAGAGAAGTATTAAAATAAAAAAATCTGCTCATGATGATAAATCAGTATAACCACTGACAGACTGAATGAATAGCAAAGCGAAGATAAGCTAAAGTACAAATTTATTTGGGCTTCAAGATTTTGTTTGGATGCAAACATCATTTACAGATGCATGCCAGTGTATATATATATATATATATATATATTTATTTATTTATGTATCTAGTATCTATGGTCTAAAACATGTGTTGGAGGCAGAGGTGAAAGTAGTTTTAAATTCTTGCCAGTACCACGACCACAACCTTCATCACTTTGTATTTTTCAGCTCTCCTTGGTTTAATGCATCACTGAAAAAAATGTTTCAAAATTTTAATACCTGTATTGAGTTGAGAGAAACTAGAAACACTTGACATTGTGTATAACGAAAGATTTGTTTTAATAGTTGAAGTGCAACTTTCAAAAGTTTCAAAAACAGCCAAAACAATTTTTTTTGTTTTAATTTATAACAGCATCATTTAATGTAACACCATAACATTTAGGGGAATTAGTCTCTGTCTTTGGACTCTCAGACATGTAAGTGTTACATAAATAAATGAGAGAATAAATAATTATGAGTGAAATGTCATAACTTGTTTTGTTTCAAAAATTACAACTAAATTTGTCTATAACAGCTAATATTTAAAACATGTTGACAGCATGTCAGCCAACCAAAAGGATGTTTGGTATTTTGTTGGATACATTTATTATTTGTCCCAGTGCAAACAGCTTTAATAAAGTCAATGGTTTGGGTGTGGAAGAAAAAACGTCCCAGAACAGTAAATCAAACGCACCCTTTCACAAGCACTGTGTTAAGGAAGTAAAGGTGCACAGTAGCGTACCCTGATCATCACACAGCTTGTCTGAGCTGCTGTCTGAGGTGTTGGAATGAAACAGAATATCACGAAACATCACAACTTATTCTGCCACATGTTTTACTTGGGAGATTTGACAACAAACGCCACCTGCCAAAACCCCGCAGCGCTGGATATCAGTCAGCTGCAGTGTGTTAGCTCGCGCTAACGTTGACTAGAAGTAACATTAAGTTAATGAAAGGCAGCTGGGTTCCATCCAGCGCTGATCAAAACAAAGCATGGCCGGTTCAGAAGCAATTCAGAACGATTTAGAGAGCAATTGATAAGGAGCTCACGTTACTGAAAATGTCATGTTAGCAGCTGTGTTTTCTTGCTAAAAGTGCGACTGTGAATGGTTTTGAAATGTGGGTTTTGACAGCAGCTCCTTTCCTCTCTTTCTGGTACTGCGTACCGCCACTGAAACTTTTAGTGATATGCAGCACCGAACCGTACTGACCGACTTTTACCCCTGATTGAAAGAGTGTAACAGAAGATGCCGATTGCTCATTATAATGAATGCTGGATTTTACAAGAAATTGCTGAAGGCGAAGCAGATTATGCAATCCTGCAAGGGGAAGGTCAGTTTGAATGTTTAATTCAATGTGAGGGGGGACAGATCCATGTATTGTACTTAACAAATCAAGACACATTTATTTAAAAAAATATATAAAAATAAAATTTGAAGGACTTGAGGTGAATAAACAAAAAAGTTTCTGTTCAGGTCAAACTAACTACATCAACTTCAATGCACACAAACTTCACAATAATCTTTAATCTCTGCTTGTATGACTATCTCTTATCTTGTTTTTTTTGTGATGAATAGAATTTTTTAAGTGAAAGGTCTTGAGTTAAACCAAAAAGCCGTATGCACAGAAAAGAAAAAGCAGCGAGATTCATTTTCCTTTCACCCACATGTTTCTGTGTTAAATCTGTAATACTTTTATATAGGCTACTGTATATATATTGCTAAAATGTCAAATGTAATATAATACGAGACCAAAATGTCAAATAATGGGTTAACCATTAACCATTTGTTGTCAGTTATGGAAATTTGATGTAATTTCATCATTAAAATCACAACTGGATATCTGCTACAGGGACACAGCCACAAAGACAGATGTTGTTAGCTTTTGACGGAGCCAGGCTAATTGTTTCCCAATCCAGTCTTCATGCTAAGCTAAGCTAACTGTTAGGCTCCATAAGATTCAGATCGTCTCCCACTTACTCTGAATATTCATTTCCCAAAATGTGGAATTATTTTATTATTAAAACAATATCAAATCACAAACTAAAACCTTGAAAATGTTTATCTTTCACCAGTTTACACAAAGTTTTCTTTATCAGAAATATTTGCCGGCAACACTCAAAAATTTAAATAAATAAAAAAAACCCTGTGTGTTTGTAAGAGCAAAACAGTGTCAGTAGCATGTAAATTAAAATTCCATCACCCCAAACCAACAAGAAGCTGAAATTAATTCACGACCACCTCACTGCATAATGAGGACTGTAATGGATCAAAGATCGGAGGTTAATCGATACAACAGAAAAACCACGCACAGTCAACTGTGCCAAGGTAAGGCGCAAATTGAATCAGTTAATGTACTAAAAATTTACAGCTCATAAACCTCTGCAAATCTGCATGTTCCACATGACAGCAAACCAATTTCCAAGCTAAATATCCCCCAAAGATGCATGAGAGATAAGCTACCAGTGGTCTCAGCATCAAAAATGCTGCTATTGTTAGTTTGGGGAGGCAACAGCCACCCTTCAGAGAGAAAACACTTAGCGTCATGTCAAGCGCATTAATGAGTTTTTAAAACCTCTTTGCAGTGGAAGATTGCTGAAGGCATGCACTCACTGACATGGTTACAGATTTGAGTGTCCACAGTCTCATAAATTCCTTGTATATCTGAAAAACTTGTTCTTGACTGCCCGTCATTTTGACCTTGACATTTAATGAGTTGCATATTCAACAAATAAACAGCATCCTCTGACAATAACTGTGCTTAAAGCTCAATGTTACACTCCTTGTTAAGGAGCTTGACCTTTCTTTACGCTGTTATGGCCTTCTTCAGTGATGTGATGGTAATTTCTTAACACCGGTTGCAGCAATAATTTCCAATTATTTTGAGTTTCCCTGTCAAAATCTGTAGCTGGGAAATGAAAAATTGCATTATATGGAAGTTTGCACTGAGATAAATATTCATAACAACATTGATGCGCAACACAGAACTGTGTGCAAACTCTGTAATTAAACAAATACAAGGAGGAAGCTGCAGCATTGCAGGGATTTTTGTGCAGTCAAGACCAAACTCCTCTACACCTTTTCAGCATTTTCTCTCATAACTCTGTGTGAAAAAGGTTTTGGCTGATTAACTGACATACATTCATCTATTCTTCTTATATGTGTCCAAACCAGTTTCCTTTCATCTGCAGAGAAAGCTGGAGCTGTTACTGAAATTCTGTGATGCAGAATGAAGACTGCTTAACATGAGCGGTTGCTGTCTGATGTTGTTTTGGTGGAATTTCTTCTATCTAGGGCATTCAAAATTATGCTATCCCAAATTTTTCATTAGAAACTCTCCTACTTGCTTGAAAAGTGTCTGCATAAAGTTTGTAATTAAATTTGTCATAGTTAAAATGAATTCATGGTGACAAACAGTGAAGAAAAACAATGAAAGTCTCTCTAACCACTTTATGCCTAAAGACACGTCTTTCAAAAAGATGGAAAAGATGAGCAGAGGCAACTCTCTAAAGCTCTCTGGTTTAATTTGCTTGACAAGAAGGTTTAGAAACATGCCAGAATCTCAGCAGCTCGTGAAGCAAAATGACTCGTCCTCTCAGAGGATTTGACAAGACTGAATACTGAGACAGACAATGTGGTGAGATGAGATGAGAAGACAAGGTAAAACAAAGGGCTGCCAGAAAGTGTCCAAATTATTTCAAATTAATTACTTCACGGTGATTAATAAATTGATGTTTGACAAGAGGCTCCGCGGTATCATAATAAAGAAGATATTTTGGCTTTTATAATCAAAATAGCAAAGCTCTCTAAAATAAAAATCTCTAAAAATAACCAAGAGCTTCAAAGGAACATACCGGTGAGGCTACATGTCATTGTCCATTGTCAACATCTGCTACATCAGTTACATAGACCACCACACACTACAAACGGTTGATGAGCCATGGAGGTGGGCGGGGCTAAAGTGTAGGGACAAAAGAGAAAGTGTGTATGTGCTTGTGTGTGTGTTTCTGCAAAGTTTGGCCATTTTCAATGAATTTGTTTAGAAGTTATGCACCTTTTTATCACCGACCACTCCCACTGCCACACCCCCTTTTAGCTATTTGGCATGAACACAAACGTTTACACACACACACACACACTTGACCTCCAAGCCAAATCTCAGTCTCCAAGGGCGAAAACTGTTTCTACCAATGAGTAGGCAATCTTTGTGGACAGAGGACCAACCCCACTAAAAAGAGCTCCTGTGTCAAAATCCTTCTTCACACTAATATTTAAGATAGGACGGCCACAGTTGTGAGGAACAATTTTTCCAGGCGTAATAACTTTCATCTTTGCGACTCCCCTCAACATTTGTAGAAGATGTAGATGTAGATCTCTGCTAATAGGAAAAAGTCAAAAAATAAGAAGAAGTCAAAAAAAAAAGCTAAGAGTAAGAAGTCAAAAATTTACTGTTATCGAACTCAAAGCTTAATATCCAACTGATGTTATCTGAGATGAGTTGTCTGTGGTTTAATAATTTGAGGCAATCCACATTTTCCAACATCATATGAATCATTTCATTCACAATATTCATATTGGGTGTTTTATATTAGCATTTCTGCTTATTTGAGGGGATTACTTTAGAATTTGTTGCACACTTCTTTTTTTTAACATTTGCTGTAAATATAAACATAAACTATTTAGACATACTTTTGCAAACATGTTGGCAGTGTTTTATAACAGGAGAGTGGATTGACAGCACTGCAGAGAAGTAGATCTTCAAGTCAAGCTGAAGTCAAAAATGCATTTTCAGCCCTTTTGCGCCATATCCACGCTCTTATTGTAGTCAAATTTGATAATTTATCACAAAAAAATTACAAAAAAAAGGATTATTTCGTATTTTTCTATGAAAGTCTGCCACTTTCGTCTTTCATGCAAAAAAAAAAAAAAAAATCTCCTGGGTCCCTGATGTCATCGTTGGCCATTATTGGAAGAATTACTGGTTGAACTCGCCAACGACACTCCAATCAGATTCCTCCAACTTATGCCCCGCCCCCATCCGCCCGTTCATCGGTTGTATAATTTTTGAATAGTGAATACGTCACAGCACGGCAGTGAATGCTCTGGAAAAAAGTATTTCAGCTCATCTTTAAATTGAGGGGTTTCTTTTGTCCTTCAGGGAAAAACAATTCTGCCATAAAAACTTAAAATTAGTTGTAACTGTCATTGAATTCATGTTATTTCGCTTTTAACAGTCACATTTTAAACCCATGATGAGTGTGACTGACACTCACTATGTGACAGATGTTGATATCTTTGTGTCACGAAAAATAAAATTATTGTCTACATTATGTGATCTATAAAACATAAACAGACACAAATCCCTGCATTTCAATATGAACTAAAGTCACCCGCATACCTTTTTGTTGTCACTTAAGGTTTGCTTGACTTCAAACTGCTTGAAGGGGTTTGGATGAAATTCTTCTTCATCCTCCAGCGTCAGTCTTGGAATAGCCGACATTGGGCGAATAACCCCAGGCTTCGTCTGCACAGAGAGATTCAGAGTTTGACAACAGAGAGGAATTCATAATGTCAGTGTGGAAGCTACAGACGGAGCTTAAACTTTAGCAATCATAATTGAATGTGTACCTTTTTAGGATCAATAAGATTTCTCTCCATGTTGGTGGATGGGTGCAAGCTGCATAAAGATGCCTGAATAAACAAGATAGTAATTAACTCAGCAAACTTAACCTGCTAAAAGAAAGCACTAAAAGTGTGGCAGGTTTATGTGAAAGCAAACAAAGGTATGAAATGGCTGAGCCTCATCTCTGGAAAGTTTGAGAACTTAATCAAAACTTTGGTGCATTTTATTTTTGGTTGTTGAATTAGTAATAATGGTCTATTGAAGCAATAAATTCCTCAGTTTGTGCTGCATTCACTAAGTTCTGAGTCAAGAAGCTGTTTCTATGTACCAGGAGGTAATTTTCCTTTGTGTGGCAGCCGAAAGCCGAAACCACCATGTACCATTTTGAAGCTCCAAGTTTCTTGACTTTACTGTCTCCATCTTGTTTGTTTGTTTGTTTTGTTTTGTTGGGTTTTTTTAGCCAGAAGTGACCATACCTGGACAGGTGGAACTGGAGAGGATATGCATTGCTGCAAACTACTGTATGTTTAGCAGACAGTTTGAAGCTGCTGTCACACAAAGCAGCTGGGCCTTTATTTAAAAATTGCTTTAAGCCTTAAAAGAATTTATAAATGTTTAAATATGTGAGTATGTGAATACAAATTTACCTCCTGTGCAGTTGTCATGAACAGGGAAATGAGCTTTACCAAAATTGTTTTTTTGAAACATTTATTTCTGCAGAGACTAAAAAATCCAGGCTCAAACAGTCTGCGGTTCTTCCTTAACACCAGTTTGCAGCAGTGGAACTCAGCTGTCTTGATCAATATACCTTGCACAGAGGAATTTATTGCTTTAATCAACTATATTTATCATCAACACTGTGAGGAGATACACATTTGCAAAATTTCCCTTAGAGCAAGATACTTTAAAAAGTGAAATAAATCTATATTAGCTATGATCAAATGATGAATTTTAGGGGACCGGATGTGCATGAAAATCCGCCGACTCTTCTGATGTTCTCACATATAATTAACTCATCCAATGATGTTTCATACTTATAGTCTTACATTTTTTAAAAAGCCACAACCCACTTTGGCTCTGTCGGACAAAATTTTAAGAATAATTTTTGCTCTAACACAACAGACAAGATCGCCAGACTGTTACTCACATATTTGGTTTCACGACCCAAATATTTCGGAAAGGATGAGTTGTTCTGCAAAAAAACGTGAACAAAAATAAAGACCAGAAACCAAAGAAGTTACACAAGCCTCATCTGCTGGGAGAATGGAAAAAAAATCCACTGAAAATGATTTATCCACTATTTCAAATATTGTCAAAACGACTTAAAGAAAGATAAAGGAAACCCCTAGTGGACAAAACTCTTGGATTTACAGAAAACATCTGAACCTTTAAGATACTGAGTGCTGAACATTAGGCAAAATTCCAATTTTTTGCCCTTTTATTAACTTATGTTTTAAGTTTGAGTATGAAGTTTTCTCCTTTTTCTAAATTTTTTCTAAGTTTTACTTTTTTCATTATTGACTGAATTGATACCTTTTCATCCCCCCACTTTAAATCACTCTAATTCATATTGACGACCCATGCTTGACAGCAAGAACTTACATCTTTACACACATACACATACACACACACACACTCACGCACACACACACACACACACACACAAATGTTTTCTCTAGAAACCAACGTCTTTTGATGAATAATGAAAAGACATCTTTTCATTTCTTGTGCTGATGATTATAAAGTCGGAATTCACTTTTATCTCACTTCCAGTTTGTTTTAATAAAACACAGACACGCACAAACAGAGCACTTGTTTCCGTGACCTGAAGGCTACGACGCTTTTGTATTTCCGGTATTCTATTTGATCTTTCTTCTGCGATTTATGGTTTAAGTTACACAACTTCATGCATTTCTTTGGTGAGAGATTTCAAATCTGCAACGATAGCAAAAGATCCAGGGTCAGACCTGTGAGGTCCTTTCACATTTTTGTTAAATAACTATAATTGAAAAAGAAACTTTACTGGAATTAACAGATAAGGTTTTTCTTTTACTAAAGCAACAAATTACACATTAAAGTAGCATAAATGACCATTTCTGTGTGTCAATGTGTGTTGACATTTTGTACATTGTCAGATTTTTTTTTCATTAAAAAAATCAAATTTTTCCTCTGTTTAAGATAGTTTTTAGACTTAATTTGGCTTTATTAATCATTTTTCAGCCCTAGTTCTTTTTTAATTGGCCTTTAAACTTAAACAGCCAGATAATGATAAGGAATGGTCTGAGAAATAGTCCGCTGTACGGACAAGAGTCAATCAGACTTTCTTCTCTGAATTAAAATTTTCAAAGTTTCAAGATATCAAATTGGTCCAACTAAATTCCAGGTAAACATGAAACGATAAAAGAAAAAAAAACTTTTATTTTTTTTTCCACCTTTGTTTAAGTATCAGAAGGAACCAGTTAATATTTCATACGTACTGATTCACAGTTTTGGGCAGTAGTGAACTACCTGTGATTATAGACGTGTTAAATTAGTAGTTTAACTACATTTTTATTTTACCATTGCTTCTCTAACTGAAGCCCCAGAAAAAGCTTTGTCCCCTTTTTCTTTTACCCTTACTGCTGTGAAGGCATGCTGACGTCATGCATTTGTCAGGCAGCCACCTTTTTGGTTTACTTACGACCTGTGAAGAACAAACTGACACTTTTTAGTTTCTGCAATGAACTCAGTTGCATTTTTTGCTGGCATGTGACTTTTTTGTGTTATATTTTATTATAATTCGATATCATACATACATTGTCAATTGAATTCTTCTTACAAAGTAGTTTGATACACTTTTTCAAAGTAGCTTTAATTAACCAAACTAGATTTCTCCCTGTGGTAGCTTCGCTGTAGTTCAGCTTTTTTCAGTGTGAAGTAGTTTGGTAGTTTGCAAAGCTGTTTTCAAAGTAGCTTCTCCAATACTGCTGATTCATACAATTAAAATACACCTTAGTTATTTAGAATTATAAAGTTTAATTTAAAAAAGGGAATTTTTCACAAGTTTATTGGTTAAATAAATTAAATGCACAGTATGTAATTTCAGCCACTAGAGATCTTTCAGTTAAAACAAAGAAAACAAAAGAAGTACTTTGAAGATGTCATGAAGGAGCGTGGGATCATTGTTTATTTTATTGTAAATCAGCCACTGTTGCGGATGAAAATTGTATTCACATTATGTTTAGTCACATTTGCCGACTTCCCTCCTCACTCTCTGACTGGTGTTAAGGAAGGAAAAGGCAATAAACGCAGTTATCCTAAATAAATTATCAATTTCTCAGAGCTTGAACATTGTGGGAAACATACAGGATAATGTAAGTGCACAACTCGCAAAATATTTAATTAAAATATAGTCATTTTTTAGTCATTTCAATGTGAGATTTTACATATTATACATTTATTAGGGAGAAGGGGAGTTTATGAGCTTTAGAATGAAACACACTTTACCTGGACACTATTGGGAGTCGATGACCTGGACGGCTGCTGTGACCGCGATGTTTTGCTCTGTCAGGTTTTAAAAATAAGCACATTAAATAGCTTTTAAAAAATCAACATTTGTACTTTTTCTTTTTTTTATAAGATATTTATTAAACTCACTTCTGGAATGGAATTTGCCAAAACCTCATCAATAACGGCGTAAAGCTCCTCTGACTGCTGCCGCAACTGAGCTGGTGAGCACATCTACAGAAAGCACAACATAATGGGTTTACAGTCTGTAGTGTGAAATGTGCAGTGAAAACCACTAGATGTGTGGAGCAATACCTCAGCATGGGTGTCTGCAGCACCTTTGTTTGATGCAACACCTCTGTCCAGCATGTGACACGGACTCTCGTCTCTCTCTACCTGCTCGTCTATTGCCTGTGAATTTAAAACAGAAGGAACAGACTGAGCTCCCTGCCAAAGTTGCTTTCTTTGAGCCAGTATGCAGGAGTCGACAGCACTGTAACATCTCCTGCAAACAACTCTAATCTTGTGTTCTTTAGCTTCCTTTGACTGCAGCTCAATTGTGCTTGCCGCAGTGTGAAACACACAATAGGCAATGTTCTCATGTCTCCTTGAGTGTGATTTGACATCAGGCTCTTTCACTTGAAAATTTATAGCCTCTAAAACTTTATGGAATAACTTACCTGTCACTTTCTTAATATCTTTTTGGAGTTAGAAAAAGTAATTCTCTGAAAAGCCCGATGAGTTAGAACATTTTTTTAAATAGAAAATCCCATTTTTCAGTGCAAACTTTACAGCTTATGAGTTTATTACCATTTCACATAATGCTCTCATCAAAGCTTCATGTGTCTGAATATTCAACAGGAAAACAAGGTGAACCAGCGGGATTAGAGTCAAAAAAGTGAACTCACCTGCTGATCCAACAGAAGAGTGTTTGTGGGAATCGCAGCGAGCGATTTGTAGCTTAACTTAATCTTGTGAGTCTGGAGTTAATAAAGAGAGAGGAACAAAGAATGAATTTAATTGATTCACAATCAAATGTCTTAATTTTACTCAAGATTTTGCAGAATGTTTCAGGGAAAATTAATCACATATATTTTACATTTTTATTGGCATGCTTTATCTCACACTGCTGCAGGCTACTAATCATGCTGCCACACAACAACAACACTGAAGTGTGTCGGTCTGCCTTGTCACTGCTCAGCTGACTTATTTGACTGCAACTGGTAAAAAAAAAGGTCAGTTTCAACCAACTTTCCTACACTGCAAGGCAAGAACTCTAGACATCTCGCCAACACCAACTTTATTTCCTTGCTTGCACGGCATAAATTTAATTTTCTGATTAGTACTCAAAGTTTTGTGATGTGTTACTTAACTTCAAGCTGTATGAGTGGCCTAGAAACCAGAGTTTACGAAAGCTGTTTCTTGCATCTTGACATATGACATTTCAGTCACATCAATCATTTAAATCCAGCAATGTTCAGTGTGATTAAAATCTCTTTGAAAACAGAGATCCATATCAACATCAATGCATGATATGACCAAAACAAACAGATTAAGAGAAATCTAAAAATGGCTCCACACAGAGGACAGCACATGATATCCTGCTATCAAGTGAGTGAAATCTGTTTTTATCTGCAGAGGCTGGGAGAACAGCATGTCACAGAGAACATTAAATAATATCCTCACTTTAAACAAGCCATGCATGTGGAAAGCAGAGCGGCTACCTTTCTTTTTTTACCCTCCCTGTCACTGCAGTCTGATATTCCACTCCCCGGCCTTGGGGAGGGCGTGGAGCGCAGGGAGAGCGAAGGTGAAGGGGTGAGGTCTCTGATTGCAGGAGCAGGAGAGGGCGTAGGCGTGACGGAGCCGGTTGGTGACAGCCACCCGGGGAAATAGTTGGGTGTGTTGCGGGAAGGAGACAGACAGTGTGCTTTGGGAAAACCCTGTGATGTGGAGGCATTTTTGGAATCAGGGCAGCTCCTCCCTGACTCACACCTTCCTGAGGTGTTCTGAAAATGACGCAAAGGTGTTGCTGCGTCTGGACGTGTGACATGGGATGAGTGTGCAGGTGGAAGCTGAGGAGGGCAGAGAGGTGGAGATCTCAGCTGTTGAGAAAGTGAGTGAAGTCTTGAGAGAGATGAATTTGATGGTTGACTCTGGTTCTGGGGGGAAGAGGTCTCTTGCCCATTAATAAGTTTAGTGGATGGGGAGATGAGATTTTTAAGGTTATTGTCTGTTTGGCCCTTGGGATACACATAGGTGTTGCTGGGCTTCAGCTCAGGGGACTCTGAAATCGAGTAATGTGTCTGTTGCAGTTTTTTGGAAGTTGCACAGTCAATTTCTTTGTGCTTTGGTGGCAAAACCGATTTGAAGTTTGAGCAAAACATAGGGGCTTGGGGTAGTGTGCTGCTCCTCACTGGCGGGGGTGAAATAACCTGCTCCCATCGAGGTGCACTACTTGAGCGAATCTGCCCCGAACATCTTTTTACTTGAGTTTGAGGGCATGCATGGCTGAGCTCATTTAACTGCACAGGCGGAGGAGCAGTGACGCATCTGTTTGGCTCCCTGTGAACGTGACTCTGACTATCTATAGACGCTGATGAGGAGAACTGGGAGGAAAGCTCCAGGGGGATGGAGGCCACACTGGAGGCTGCTGAGCATGCGTTACAGAAAGACAGGGTCACAGGGCTGACAGGCCAGCAGGGGGTGTAAGGCCTCTGTGGAGCAGGGGACAGGACAGGAAGACGGCCTTTTCTGAGGATGGCAGTGAGGAGGGAGAGTCGGGTGAGAGGAGGCCGGTGCCGGGCAGTAGGGGACTGGGGACAGACTGAGGAAGACAGGCTCTCGCAGGATGAGAGGCAGGTTTGAGGCGTGTGAATCAGACTAGAGCCGGGAGCGAGAAAGTGCTTCTTGATCTGGATGACAGCAGGGGAGAAGATGCCAGAGAGGACAGATGAGCAAGGAGAAACAGTGCGGCTGACAGAGGCAGGAGACACGACAGAGGAATGCTGCACAGCGGACCAGCTCTTGTCTTTGTCTGAGCCCTCTGAGAGGATGGACTCTCTGGACGAGGCCGGGGTGGGAAACAGGTCTGCTGAGTATGTGGGGCTCGTTCTGTCTTCTGACACAGTCGCTCTATTCGCAAGGACACCCGAGCTAACCTCAGAAAGTCCAGAGGTACCATGACACTGCCGCTGGGAAATGCCCCTGTGTTTATCAACAGCTGTTTCCATAGAGGCTGTCCCAGCAGCCACGTGGTTGAACGTATTTTCAGACTGAGCGCTGGCTTTGGTTTGAGAGAGGCTCACACGATCCTGTGACAGCTTAAACAGAAAAAAAAAAAGTTTTCATTAAATGGCAACTGAAGTGGGAATATGCTTCACTTGACTTTCACTTCAACTTATTTTTACGACCAGAGTGACCAAAGTGTCAGCCTTGCAAAAGTAAATTTGTAACAAGTTAACAAGTTCTGTCAGTTTTGTTTAATAAGTGCAGAATAGATTTTTTCTTAAAAAAGTACTTTGATGAAGCTGCTCTCTGCCTCTACTCCCTAAAAATGGAACTAAAATAAATTCATTACAGAAGCAGATCACAGTAGCAAATGTTGAGTTATTGTCACTGTTTAATTAAACCGCCACGTTTGAAAGGCAAAAGCTTTTCACTTTTGACAGTTAATTTGATGACAATGCCTGTAATGTCTCTCAACGAGCGCATATTTAGCATCAACCCACAGATGTACAGTATCTATACAGAGCACAAACACATGTCATTTTTGTAATATATCAAAGCTCTTTGTCATATTGTCCACATGACATTGAGAGTGTTCATGTTGAACTCACATGAAGCTTTGTCCCTGTTTGGCTTGTGTTTCCTGCTCCTCCCTCCACACAGTCCTTGATGAAGACTTTCTCCACCTTGAAAAACTTCCCGTCTGACATGTTCTCTCTGGCAGTCTCCTCATGGGATGCAGCGAAGTTCTGACAGGAGAAAATGAACCAAATGTTAAAGAGGAAGCGAGCAAGTGAAACCTGAGAAAACTCGAGGTGAACTTGAGCGAGCGACTCTGAGCTCGGGGGAGTGCTTGGTTTCAACACAGCACATGCCCCACACATATATTTCACATGTACATGCACATGTCCTGCTGACGCTGGTGTAGGACGTGATTCATGTCTAAATTGAAACAACT
>JAQLOL010000003.1:12528272-12541602 GCA_029783665.1 Naso thynnoides
ATCAGGAGATGTTGATAAGTCGCATTTTTTCATACAGTAATAAGGATACAACCTTTCATGATAAAAAATAATGATAACATAAATCTCATTCTTGATGTCCATCTTTTAAGGCTGAATGATGCTCTGCCCTGGAGGAAGAGGCCTGAATTTTCAATTCAAGCCACCTGCACTCACCTGCACATTTTATATGCTGTAATTAAATTTGCAGCTTATTTAGATTAACAGAAATTCGAACAGAATTTCACAGGGCTGAACTGTTCTGCCATTTTAGCATGAAAATACATTCAAAATAACAGTAGCAAACTAAAAAAACAAGATAATTTTTTTTTCCTCAATCACTGTATTTTTAAATCTGTAGCATTTCCGACAGGTACTGTAGTAGATTTTAGCAAACCACTCTCCTCTGAAAATGTGCAGTACAGGCTCATTTCCATCTTGTCGTTTCAGTTTTCCTTCCTTTATATAACTACCAGTGTAATCACATTTAGCAGACAGCCCCCCTGCTGGTGTGTAAGAGGTGTTTTCCTCTTGCTGTACCCTAGGATCAGTGAAATTATCATACTTGTGAAGTGAACAGGTAAGAAAAGAAATGGCACTTCATTTATCTTGCCATCAACCTAAAGAGCAATTTCTCCCAGTTTCAAATTATTTTGCAACAAGTGATAGTTAGAAACTCGCTGCAGCTGTAATGAGCTTCTTCAGACCTCATTTAAATTCCAAACAGTAACACATTGCATAATATCATTGAACACAGGATTTTTCTTTCTGGGGTCGATGTAAGATGGGCAGAGCAAGGACCGCAAAGGCCCTACTGGATCACCAGCTTCAAAACCCTTCAGGCCCATGCTGTCCATATATTCAAGAGCTGAGATGTGATATGCCTGATACTTTCATTCAAGATCCTCCACGTTGAGTGAAACCTCCTGAGCATTGTTTCACGCACCGCACTGTCACCAAGCAGCAAATGGAATTGGAGATCTGTGTGCGAGGAGGAAAAAGAGATGGAACGAAATGAAATGAGATCCAGCCGGCGACTCCACACAAAAGACCAGCTCGAGTGTTTCTGTGGCTCCGTCACACAGAGGAGAGTGTCTGAGTATGTTTCCCCATCTGTGTGACACTCGCTGCTCCGGGTTATTGGCTGGCTTGTGCCAAGCAGCAGCACAGCAAGTCAGAGAAAAGGGAGCTGGAGTTCTGCTTGTGTGCCCCTTTTATTAATTCTTCCTTCATTTGAATCCCCTATATGCCCTCTCCCATTCTACGTTATATCTCACTCCTTCCTGTTTTCTCCACTATCCACTTCACCAGTCTATTCCTGACTCTCTTCTCACCTCCCCATCTTTGCATCTTTCCGTCTCCTCTCGGCCCCCCCTCAACCCCCCCCCACGTCAGTCTGTCTCTCTATCTTCTTCTCTCCTGGGTTGACAGTGTGGAAACTTGATGAATCAGACTGCGTGTGACAGTCTGGCATGTGAGTGAATCTGATGTGGTTAATATGGTGTCTGTTGACAGCACGGTGGAAATCGCTCACAGTGGAGGGACACTGAGACACGGATGCACATTGCCCCAGCTACCCTCCATCACCCTGCTGCTAGTGTGTCTGCGTGGTGTGTGTGTGTGGGGGGGTATGTGTTTACTTATCTCTCTGTGCGTGTGTGTATGTGTACACATTTCTTTCCTGGGGGTCAAGGTTCAACAGAATAAGCCGCCTTCTTTTCTCTCTGCCTACATGTATTATCCTGCTGTTCCTGTTCACATCACCGTGACAGTGAAAGCTGAGGAGCTTCCCTGGATGAATTAAAGTGATACTCACATCCACCTCTTGTCCTTGGAAACAAAATAAGTACTCATAACACATATTACATGATGGACACCTGTGGATAAGACCATTCCTGAAGAGGTGGATAACTTTGGAAGTGTTTCACGGTATAAAAATGAATTACTATAACAAATAAATGTTATGCAACACTTTACTTGCCAACACTTTGACTGAGCTTAAGATAAACGTTTGGACAGTTTTTTTGTTTAGTTTTTTTTTTGCTGTTGTTGGGGTTTTTTTTGCCTTTCCTGCTTTGGGCTCAGAGGAATTTTGTCATTTTTATAGTTATTGTTAGCTTGTTAAATTTTAGTTAATGTTAAGATTTATTTTTTTCTTATTTTTTTAATTATATGAAAAACAATAAATAGCTTATTATAGTCTCTTAATGAGTCAATTAGCGGTCTTAGCGGAAGCTCTTATTTTTTAATGTATTATTATTATTATTATTATTATTATTATTATTATTATTATTGTTAATTAATTTATCTTTTAGTAGTAGTAATATTAGTATTATCATCATCATTGTTAATGACAATTACTTAAGGAGACATAAGTAGAAATCATAAGTAGAAATCTTACATACTGAATACAAGTTTATTCTTGAGCATCGTAACACTTGATTAATATAGTGTTACGCCAAAAGTAATATAATGTTATTGAGGTACGATTTTTCTTTTGGGGGGTCATTTTTGGCCTTTATTATAGATTTGACAGAAGACTAACTACAGGAAGAGAGGGAGGAGTAATAGGGAATGACATGAAAGCCTCAACTCCTTTGAGATATTAATACAAAAAATGTTATTACATTATTCAGCTGTGTAACTTTATTTAAACATTGACTGCACGACTTAAATTCACTGTGCCTGCAATGCAATACATTTGGTGATTATTGCTGAGCTGTGAATGATTGTCATTAATCTATCTGTCATTCTGCATATATTTGCATGTATGAGCATCTGTGTGCGTCCTCTTTGTGTGCGCGGTTCCTGCGTGCACTCAAACTGTGATTTTCTCTGTGCATGTGTAGAAACATATGGTGAGTCAGTGTGTAGGAGTTGAGTGCCAGTGCGTCTGTGGGAGGAGGGAGAGAGGATGGGATGTGATGGAGAGGGGAAAGGATTCAGGTTGTGCGCCAATAGGTGGCACTCTACCCTTTTGTGATTGGCTACGGTGACCCAGACTCAGACAGGTCCTGATGCACATACATTTGCATCCGGACGGAGCAGGAAGTTGGATGATGAAACTCCCTATTTTTCCGGTCCTCTGGTAATTTCTGCCTACCGAGCTGCTGGAGGCATGAAAGCAGAGTGAGATGAGTGTGACTGGGGGTGGGAGTGGAGGTTACACCACTGTGTATGGATGAATGAAGAGTTAACACTGCTAGGGTTAGAGGCTCATTTTTCTTTAGGGCTAAATTACTTTGTAGTGTCTTCTGTTTTAAAAAAGATATATATATATATATATATATATATATATATATATATATATATATATATGTGTAGGCTGCTCTCTTTGCCAGAGAACAAGATATCTTAACCACCCATTACATGTATAAATAGGTACTAAATTTTATAAATTTGTAGTTATGTGAAAGAAAGAGACTTAATCAACATATTTTGTATAGCAGCATTTAAATCAACACAAACTCGCACAAAGTTGTCTCATGTGATGAAAGTGACTGCACTTTTGTATAAGAAAAAGGATGTTTTGGATATTGTGTGAGAGGGTTTAAAGACAAACAATGCTCTAAATAACTTCTTTTACATTTTAGAAAAATACACTTTTTTGCACCTTCTAACTGAAGGTTAAATGAGAAGAACAATACTGCTTTAATGCCTGTTTAAAAAAAAAAAAGAAAGAAAAAAAAACAGAGCCAGAAGCCACTTAGCATTAACACAAAAAGGAAGCTAGCCAGACTCCTTTTGAAAGTTTGCATTAAACATTACAAGATTACAAATTAATGAATAACTTTTGAATGTGCTGGCAGGCAGACTTTGTTATCTTTGAAAAGAGCCAGGTTAGTTGTTTCCCCGTTTCCTGTCTTTATTCTAAGCTAGGCTAACCAGTAGCATTGTGCCACAGGCATGAGAATGGTGTATGTCATCAAATTTCTCATCTAGCTCTCAAAATTTTACCTGACTGGGGGATCTTGAGTTGTTCCCAGTGAAGAGATAAATTCTCTCCATTAGGACCTGGGTCTGCTCAGGGGCTTCCTCCCAGCTGAACGTGCCTAGAACACCTCCTGAGGTAAGGGACTAGGAGGGGGCATCTGACATCTTTCAGAGCAAAGGAGCAGCCACTCTACACAGAGTGCCTCACGGAAGACTAAATTTCTCACCTTATCCTTGAGAGAGACAGCAGCCACCCATTTCACCTGCTTTTATCCAAAATTTTGCTATTTAAGAAAGATTTGAGGTACCTGAGAAATGAATTGTAGGCCTACTTTTTATTCTGCTACTTAGTCTATATTACAGTTTAAAATAAGTCAGGCAAAACATACGTTATTAATATGATACATTTTTAAGATGAAAATGTCGTAACATAACATTTAAATAATAAAAATAAACATTATAACACTAATTAATATACTAATATAGGGACATAAATCTCCAAAGGATCAAATCTGCATTATATGTACTCATGAGTTTTATTACTATGAGAACAAAAACTTTGAATGCAGGACCATTATTATCATTTTTTGCTGTTTTTTTTTTCATACTAAATGACCTCTGTGCTTTTCCTAATCACTGCCAGTAATAAGTGTGTCACCAAAACCAAATTTGGATTTGAAACTGATGGCACTGCTCTGTAGTGAAAATATGAGAAGCAGATGAAGAAAGACTTTTGGATGGACAAACCACTGATGAAGTGGAAATGGAGTTTAAATAGAAACAGAAATAAATGACGTGCACAGGAAATGCACAGTGAGGCTAGAATCAGACACACGACACACAATCATGACTCATACTGCATGTATGAAAAAGATAACACTCCCTATGTATGCTAACACACGGGGCTGTTACAGGTTTCCAGCTGAGTGTTCATGTGTTGATGGTTGATAGTGTGAAGGGCTGTCGCTCCTTAAGGTGAGAGCAGTTGGGGAAACTGAGAAATTCGAGGACCCCCACCCTCAGTGAGAAGACCTTTGAAGTCTTGTGGGCTTCAGGCACCCGTCGGCTGTTTCGAGCACCCACAGCTGTGATGCTGCTGTGATGCTGCTGGATGAACCTCCAACAGCACATTCAGTAATGGACACTACTTGAGTCCACATCAGCCTCCAGGTTGAACATTTTCAGTTTGTGTGCATGAAAGTAGTTTCATGCCCAAGGTCAGAAAAACAAAAAATGTGTGAGTATTTTACGCACTATTATTTTCTGTTTATTTTGCTTTAATAACCTCCCTTTTTCACTTTTATGTGATAAGCTGAGAAATATGACCAGCACCGCACTCGTACATGTGGTATTACTCACTAAAAATGACTTGCAAGAAAAACATCTGATTCAGACCCTGAGGTTGTTCAGAAATATGTTTGATATTGATACACACGTCTTGAAACACGACATACTGTTGGGTTCTATGTGAGTCAGATGCCTGGAATACATGAAATAATTGCATGATGTAACGTCATATCAATTAATGACCCTCACACCCGGTGTGAAAACCTTTAATCGAGTAAGAGAAAAGTAGAGCAATGACATTTCTTATTTCGTTTCAAGGTTTCAAGCATAAAAATCACATTTTAATGTTTATAGATGTAAAAATAAGAATGATTTGCAGCTTGGGATTCTTTTGTGCTTAGTTCTGTCTGAAGAAGAATCGCACTGATTGCTGATTCCACCATCTGAAAGGGAAGTCGTGGATGTAATTGCTAAAATGCTAAAGGTGAGAATGACTGATTCTTGTGTCCTTTAGTCCTTGATCCTTTGAAATGAGTAATTATAAGAAACTTTAGGCATTTGCCAAAGCTCTGAGGGCTGCGAAATTAGAATTTCTGGTTCATGAACCTCTCATAGTTGTTAAAGGATAACTTTAATTTCACAAAAAGGACTTCTACACTGATCACGTTGTCAGTTATCCTTATTTAGAGTTTCCTTCACACTCACATGCAGATTTGTAAGTTTTTTTTGTCTCTACTGCAAACTGTTCATATTAAAACTTTTTAAGATTAAACTTTAAAGAAGTACTGTAAAAAGTGATGTAAAGTGACAGTAAATAACCCCAACAGCTTATTGCAAAAAAAAGAAATGATTTAATTCATTTTATTTATTTATTGTTGTTTTTGTTTTGTAACCACAAAATAGCTTCAGTTAAAGTCCCTATGAGGAACTTTGAACAGATTATGAAGCAGTGTAAATATAACACTGATGCCTCACATCTTACCTACATTGGCAAATGAGACCATCGACAAAGAGATTGGAGATTACTGTCCTGTCTTTTATAATGCCTTCGCACGGTCTGCTAAGTCAGTGGAAATTCTACAAAACAATTTACGGCACACAGACCCAAGGAGACGATTTTGTTGTTTACGAGCATGATCGATCTGCTGTTAATACAGCATCGCACCCAAAAGGAGTGAAAATTAGCGTGCCCCCCTGGGTATTATAGTACCGATCACCGCCAATCAGCACTGGAGCAGATTTTGCTCCTGCAGTCATTGTTTTGGAATAAAATGTCATTTTGTAAACAGTCTTATTTGAGAAAAATCCAGACATTAGAGGGTGTTGGTGGCTTTTTGTCTTGTGTGAAAGGGCTGTCTGTCAGTGGTCAAGCAAGCTGAGAAGAAGCTCATTTTCAATGCTGGCGTGTGAATAAATTTAGCAAAAACGTGAAATAAGCAAGTTTGTCTGCCCGGCACAGAGAGTGATTTAAAATAACATAACAAGCAAAAAGAAACCAGGTTACAAGAAACATTAATTAGCCATATTAACAACATATACCGCATGCATTTTGAGAAAGGCTTTGTAATAAAAGCAGTAATTATGTTGCAGATAACGAAAACCAGCTGGGAGGACTTTCAGTTTTTAATCTCATTTGTGTGCTGCTTCTGCTGATGTACCTTATTCGGTTTTCTGATGACAACTCCAGGCATATCTTCCTCAGTAATAACACTTTCAACTGGTAATTTCCGCACCACTGGCACAAATGTGAAAATAGAAAGATTAGATGGCACTCCTATCGAAACCTGTAAAACACAGAAGGGACACATTACGCACTCTCCACTACAATTTCCCAGTACTTTCCCTGTGCAGCACCAACATTTGCTTACTTAATAATGATGATTCGAGCACAATGGGAATATTTCCCCATTAATAAACAAGCAAGGGATCATACTGAGCTTCCCGCAAAATCAGTCACTCTCAGCATGTCTTTTTGTCACAGTTGAACTTCAGTTGTTGAATATCTAATTTCTCTCTGGCTCACAGGGCTGTGTAACTATACGCCGCCACTAATGATTCATAATCACACGCACACACAGATTAGGCACTTTAGCACCCCGCAGCTCAAAGGCTGGACACACCCGACTCACTGAGGAGAGTAATTAAATCAGCTCAGGTTCTCATTTGAATAAAGAATCCTGCACATTTGTGTACTGTCCTGTTTGTTTAGATAAAAATGCAAATCCATGTAACTGAGAGTGTGTATAATTAAGTCAAAGATACACTTTTATGTTAAACTAATGACGATGGAAAATTGAGCAAAAGCAACATGTAGACAGGGGCTCTGCTTTTGTTTGCTTCCTTCTGCATCAATTTGGGAGCAAGTCACAGAGCAAAATTTTAGCTCTTTTTGCTTTTAAATCAGTGCAGGTGTGAGGTTTTTCAATCGTGCTAGTCACTCATGATATGTCAAGCCAATGTGTTATCATATTATCATAAAGAACCATTACAGCAAATACAAGAGGACATGTAGGAACAACCATTATTTTACTGTATCTGCATTTACCAGGAGTTCCAAAAACTACAAAACAACACTAAAGTTGACAACTGACACAAAACAATCAACATAACATTTCCGTCATACACAAAATAGTTCTCACACGATCCCCAACCATTCCAAACCACACAAATCTGTAACAATTATATCTACGATCGAATAAATTTTATTTTTTTAGGCTAAATAACATTATGTCAAATTACAGAGTCCATAGAAACTGAAAAAGAAGCTGGATGCAACAACAAGATCAAGTACTTCTGAGATTAAAAAAATAAAAAATAAAAAGCAAATAAGCCTCAAAGTGTTAGAGAAAACTGAGTGAATTGGACAATTGTGATTTGGTTTTATCTTAATGTTGCATTTGGTTCCTGCAATAAATGCAGATTTACAACTGATATAATTTGTAAATGACTTTTGTTGTGTTTGCATCAACCTCTGAGATCACAATACTTAAAGGTAAAGCTCCACCGCCGGGTAACAGACGTGAAAATCAGTGCTTAATGATGACTGGCTTTTAGCACCTGGATGTAATTTTTAATTGTTTTGACTGCTACAAGTTGCTTTTTTCATCCAAACAGCACCCATGAAACATTTTAACCATGACTAGTACTTTCATTGCCAAACAGGGATGTACGTGGTCTCCCCTGTACAACCGAAAAAGGGGCTTGTGTAAAAACCACTTTGGTGCTGACATCATAAAACATCACAGCTTTCATGCTGTGGGCTGGTTAAACTGGGGCTGCCCATTCTAAAAATGTTTGAAGATGTGGCTGTGAATTGTGGTGGATAAAAGATTGATTTCCATCCATGAAAGAAAGCAACATCTGTCCACGATTAGAATCTTGAACACATTAAAGCTCCAAAAATACAAATTTCAGCAGGCAATGCCATTTATAATATATATTATTATTAGAAATTCATTTACAATTAGGCATTAAGAAAAACTAAAACCATTATAATTTAAGAGACAGTTAAAAAAAGAGGAAATAATTATCAAAGATTAAAAGAAATTGTGCATAAAAGATAATAAAAGCAAAAGCCAATAGATTCAAAATGGCTCCAGATTAAAAAGGAGTTCTGTATCCAACTTATTGGAAAACAACAGTAAACAGTAAAATTTAATTCCTGATTTAGATAAGCTGAAAGTTGAAGCAGACCTCAGTTATGCAGGAAGATTGTTCCATGCCACAGACTGCATCTCAACAAAAACTCTCCAAAAATAAATGGGGCCACTCTCTCCATCAATGCAATCCA
This sequence comes from Naso thynnoides, assembly GCA_029783665.1. Classification (NCBI taxonomy): domain Eukaryota; kingdom Metazoa; phylum Chordata; class Actinopteri; order Acanthuriformes; family Acanthuridae; genus Naso; species Naso thynnoides. The sequence goes on from JAQLOL010000003.1 coordinate 12,537,280, forward strand.
AGGGCCTGGATTTGTTATACTGTTGGCGTAGTTCACACAATAGTGTCGGTTAAAAGGCATTTCATGTTTGGGATGCATGAAAAAAAAAACATTTCCCATTCATTCCCATACAACCATTGGAGCACATACTCATCTCAAAAATACTCCCACTGCTTATTAATTACGTTTCTCCCTACTGTGTTTTCAGGTCATGTGCAAAAGACAAACTACAAATACAATCACTGAAATTTTCACCATTAATCAGTGGAGGTTATTGAAGCAGATATTTGAGGCTTTATTAAAAATGGATCACACATCCTCTGCTCACTGATATATGGACACAGCCAGAGGATTAGCATATAAGGCTCTGTTTCACCTTTCATCTCACAATTCCACTGCAAGTTCAACCAACCGACTCTGATTATAATGTGTGAAAAATGGGCTACGAATCAAGATTTTTCGAAACTTATTTTTTTAAATGTAAAAATTCAACAAATTTGTCTTTTTAAACATGTTGTGACTCTAGCTTGGTTTTTTTCACAGCTCTTGGAGTCCAGTTTTATTTTGTTTGAAAGTGGCCATGCATAATTTGAGACAGCATTAGAACAGACCACCCAAGAGCAACACATTATATATTGGAGGAACATCGTGCCTGTTTGAAGATTAAAAGCATGGCCATTCATCAGGTGAGACGGCACTGCTGCCGCTACACTTTGCTTCACTATTCAGTGTGTCCGAGCCTGCAGTTATCAGCACACACCACAAAGGTAAAACCAGTGAGCTGCTGAATGGTTTTCAAACAGATGCTGCGTGTTTTTACATTTCAGGGAGACCTTTAGTTGCTGTGTTTTTGACACACTGAAGCTAAATGTTCTGACATTATGAATGAAAAAGCTGCAGAACTGTCAGACAGTGGTTTCTAATGTGTAAAAAATATATAAAATACCATTAAGGTCTTTTGTTATCTGCCGGGAAACTAAAGAAACAAAGCACAGCTGCTCTATTGAGCTGCTGGCTTGCAGGTTAACATCAAAGACAAGAAAGGTACACATTTGTACAGATGATGCAATGAATGGTTATATATAGATCAAGGTTTCAGCATTTTTGCTTTCTGTGAATAAAAGCCATGAATCATCTGACTGACCTACTGTTTACTTTATTCATTTTCTCCACATTAATTTTACTGTTTCTCTCCTACACACTCCCAGAGACGCAATACTTATGTACAAAAGCGTATGCCAGAGGTGTTTTAAGTCTGCTCAGAAGGCAATCAATATGAAAATAAGAGTCCTGCAACATTCAGATGTCCACATATAGATATAAACACAGAATAAGAATATCAAAGAAAAACATCTGAATGTAAATGAAGCTGTTCTGTAGGTAAAAGGTGCGCTCTTCCTGTCTGCTTCCAAAACCACATTTCCATTTACCTCGAATGTCAGCGTGTGAGTGCTGGATCAAGTTGGCATTCAAATAACTGCAGCTCCACATGTTGCCTTGCCCCTGGATCATGATGTCTATTCTTCCAAAAAGATCACATTTACTGGAAGCAGATGTGTGGCTTTTTTAGTTCAATACTGTATAAACCCATGAGGTGTTTCCAACAATGTGTGACCTTTCTGCTTCATTAAATATTCTGAAGAAGAGGACGACAGAAACAGTAGCAGGAGACTCATGCAGCCAGATTTAGTCTCTTTGCATTTAGCACTACAGTTCAAAACCAATTTACATTTATATCACAGTTAGTTACTGTTTTAATAATAGATTAATATGAAAAGTAATTAAGCTTTGCAGTACCAGCTACATCAGGACTACTTACATGATAATGCATCAAAAAATAAAATATTTATTTCCTCATTTTGATATATGTTATAAACCATAAACACTACTATGGGAATTTCTACCTGTATAATGACCGATGTTGCTTTACTACAAGAGAATATATGAGTATTTTTAAATTGTGGCGTCACTTCTGTCTATGATCTGAGTGTTGTTTCTACCACTTTCCTCAGCCCCCCTGTTACTCATGTTCTTTGTGATATGACACCTTGTTCCTGAGCCTCAGAAGGATCACTTTTACTTTTGAGGACCAAGATATTTATATTAGAGATAGCAGCATATCTGCAATCAGCTATAAATAAACAGAACAAATGCCCTGATTAAAAATAACTTTGTGCCACCTTTTAAACTTGTTTATGTGTTTATGTTCTTATGTAACCCCCCTGTTTGTCTGTCCTCTGTAGTCATAGCATAGTAAGTTTATACTGTGAAAGGTTAAAGTGAGCCTTTCTTACTTGCCTGTTGGAGCCCTCTTCAATCTTTCATTGCATTGACCGTTGCCCAGGTCATGCCGTCCTCATAGATCACATTTCCAGCCACTGCTGGTTCACCGTGCTGTGTGTTGCCTCACTGCATGCGTGCTCTCACTCAGAAATGTCTTGTGGCATGTCGGACTCGTCCCAAAGACTGAAAACTAGCAGTACTAAATCATTTCCTGAAGCAGACCACCCTGTGTGAGGCTCTTTAAAGGGACACTCATAAATACTGGGTGACCAGTGACAAATCTACCTCTGCATGAATGCATGCAAGAAATGTGGTGATATAGGTTTTGATATGTCCTTTAGTATACAGTTTTAAGTGATCAATAATCTTCTTAACTTGTGAGTTTATATGTGTTCTTGAATACTGCCCTGCTTTCTCTCATGTTTCCACAACATGAGCAGCACTCAAAACTCCCCAAAGATTCTACGTTCATTATCCAAATGTGTGTTTGCCCTGGTGATGCTCAGAATAAGAGCACAAATGCCGCTATAAAAATCAGGAAAACCGCTGTGCCCCCAGATGTTGAAATGTATTCACGTAGTGCCACAGTAAGAACATAAACAGTCTGGGCGTGCCACAAAGTGAGGAGTTTAATTACAGACAAACACTCAGTCCCTCCCTCCAGGGTAGATATGGTGTGCAAATATAGCCCGCTGCCAGCTGCTACTGAGCACGTTGGGTTATCTCTCCAGATTATAAACAAATGTTTTGATTCAAGTCTACACGCAAGACAAAAACAAGAGAAAAATGCACCTATTCTGCCCAATCCTCAACAGATGGATATTCAGAGAGAGAATGCTAGCATGATAAAACAGCTTATGACTGCTTGTTTAAGTGTGTTACAGGCTTGTTTACCATCTCTGAGTTATACTTTAAAAATAAGAATTTTCTTTGAACGTTTGTATGAAAGCCTCTAAAGAAGGAGGAGCTAAAAGAAGTTTTAAAAAGCATTAAAAGTGAGGGATACACTCATACAAATGCAATTTATATTAAATTTAACTTGTGTTTATTTTTATTTATTTATTTATCATGACTTGAGGGGTTTTTTTTCCTGTGCATTTAAATTGATCTAAAAGAAGTTTGGTAATTGTTAATCGCCCAAGTGTGACAGGAAATAACAGAAGTATCAGGTTTCTGCGTCTGAGTACATAGTGTGTCCATGTGTTTATGTGTGAAAGCCTGGGAAGTGGCAGCAGGTGGTGGAGAGCACCACTGAGGAGATAATAGTGTTGATAGATTAAAACCAAATCCATTACCTGGTTTCATTTTCAAGTAGGGTTTAGCTTTGAGGTAAAAACTCAAAGTAGAACTGAAAGCTGAGTCACTATCAAAAAGGTCAAGATAACGAAAAAGGTGAATGACTTAATTTACCTAAAGTAAACCCCTATAATCTGATAGACATTTTCAAAAGCAAAATATCAGTTATTAAATCCTCTTACCTTCCCAAGACTCTTATTCAAATTGTCCATTTCTTCTTCAAACTCACTGCCATCCAGAAGAGCTGTTTGCGCTCAGGCTTCAGAAAAAACTTCTCTCAAGACTTTAAATGTTGATCAAAGCAGATGCGGAAAGCAGGGTGCACAGTTTTTAGCCTGTCCTGTAAAGTTCAATGTATTACTGTTGGTGTGTGTGTATCGCCCCGCAGATTTCCTTTTATAGACACATAATAGCCACAAATAGCTTGCAGACAGCAGTCAGCCTGCTGGGCACCAGTAACAATGTTCACGCTGGGAGCTAAGCAACACAGCTCGGTGTTTCCCTTCACTTTCACTTTTCTGAGTCTCTATTTCTATTCTTCATTCTTCATTTCTATTTGTCTTTAAATTTCTGGAGCAATCTTAACTTAGAACAATTTCCTCTCTTGGATCAATAAAGTATTTTGCTTTTTACTGATTCTTCCCTCTTTTCTAAAATAAATTCTTATAGTTTTACTTCTATGAATGGCGTATTCCTCTGCAGAGCTTTTCTTTTCCTGTATTATTCAAAGCCACAATTTAACAGACATCATGCTGAAAATATTAC
>JAQLOL010000003.1:12541612-12552637 GCA_029783665.1 Naso thynnoides
GGCTGACTGAGCTCCAAAAAAGACATTAAAGCTTGTATTGATTGACTAGAGAAAAAAATGTTGAGAAAATGAGTGCTGCCACGGGGAATGAACATTTCAAGAGTCAGGCATTTGTATCTTATTTTCCTCCACCGTGGACGGTGACAACCTCGTTATGATCATATCAAATATTCATGAGAGAGCTTGCGTTGTGTCAAGGCCACGGTAATGAAAATAAATAGTAAACTGAATAAAGGGATTTCTGTCTGAACTCGCAGCTGACCTTAGCAAAAATGCTCTGTGTGAAGACAGACTGAGAAAACTCTGATTTTTTAAGGTTTCTAAAATTTATTCTCTGTCAAACTTCTTTTAAATTTGTGTAAACAGTTTGTTAATTCAGCCTGCAGAACATCTAAAGTCCTGCCAGCCAGCAGACTGATGTGACAGAGACATCGCGGCATGTTTCCAGTAATGAGTTATCAGATGGCTTGAAACAAATTCATCTGCTTGCATTTTTGCCGCTGCATCGACTCCTCTGTTCCCTGATCAGCGAGTGAAAGCAGACCTCTGGAGTGGATGCTAATCCTTTAAGTACACTACATTCTTCATTCCTGTCACAGCTGTTCTTGTCTATTTCCACCGTGCTGGCTCCCTCCCCCTGCTTCCCTGTGGCAGCCGCATGCAGACAAAATCACAATAAGACAAAAACGCCACCTGTTTCTCTGGTTTTATACATTCTCAAAGAGTAGCGGGATTTTGTATTAATTTACAGTAGAGCGACTCAAAATAAGACTATCTGATATGAAAATATGTGAATGATGCTTTTGAGCATCTTATTTAAGTGGAGTTCAAAGCAATAACTTCTTAATTAAAGCCTTGAGCCATTTGATAATGTTCATATAATTCTCTATCCCCTGATTCATAGCTTGCTAAGCATCTGTGAAAAAGGAGGAAAATAAAATTTGTTTGCTTTGATATCTGGCAAGCAGCTTAACATGTGATACGCACTGTATTCTTTTGGCCCAGGGAAAAAAAAACTCTCTGTTACTGAAACACTAATTAAGTCCATTAGTACATGGCACCTTAGATAAGCTTTAACAATCTCTTTAATTAGTCTATCCTTAATTATAATTTGTTTGATTTAAATTAAATTGTCTAAAAGAGCAGTATTTATCTTTAATGAGATATTTATCAACTCGAACAAATATCCGCACAGAGGACGAATGCAGTGCAGCAGCACAGTCATAAACACAGCAAACTGACTCAAAAAGCAAAATCTCTCTAAACTTTGCTTATATTAGCCATTAGCGACCATACACTAGTGGTCAACCAAGACTGAGCTCTGTAATGATCTGGTCCATAGGGTATTTAATTTACAGTGCCAGCTGTCTGTCAACAGAAGCAACAACATCAACAACAACAACAACAACAAAAAGAACCCAAACACAACCACAACAGTAGGCAGCTAAAAAATATTAAGAGATGACAAAAAATTAGCAGGTTTCCCATTTTTTGCCAGCAGTAATTGATTTTTGTGGTTAAATTGATAGCCTAGCTAAGCCATCACTCCTTCAAGTATAGAGTGACTAAGTCGCCCCTCTACTTCCCAGACCATGGGACCTTAATTCTGGAAAAATAAAATAAAATGAATGCGATCCTAAGGCAAGAAAGAAATTTTGGGGGGCCCTTTTGCCTTGTGCCATGAATTACGCATGTGATGATTGGCAATTTGAAAGAGAACTTTTCATGTCAAGAAAGACATCCAACTGTAAAGTAAAGCAATGGGTTTTTTTGTGAGACCGCTCAGTGAACTTCATCTCTAGTTTCACACAACTGGCTAAACATCACCAACGCTAACAGGGCTGAAACTTTAGCACAGCTTCTTCTGTTTCTTGAGTAAATCAGCTCAGTGAAGCATCTTTTTAGGACAGTTGTGCTTTTTAAACTGACAGGACTCTGAAAGTGTGTTTTTTATTGTTAACTTCATGACAGTATAACATTGATGATTTTGTGTATTGTGTTGGTGTTAGAAGTGAGATATCAGTAGCTCACATGTCACTTCCTCTTCCTGCCTGTCTCCTTGCCTAAACGTCATGGACTGCTATGGAAATAAGTCATGTGACTTTACTGCAATATCCTGATGGATTTTTTTGTACTGTATGCTCATTTGTGCATAGTATTTTATTTTATCAAATAAAATCAATCAATCAATTCTTAAAAACAAGGGAAAATGCAGTTAAGCAAACAGTTAGTTTGTTCTGTAAGAGATTGTTGTTGAGCATCAATTACGAGACAAACGTGTGTGTAGTCCTTCATTTTCAAAATCTTATACTTTAGCAGTTGTGTAATAAAGTGCAACTTTCCTAACTTGCAAAATTATCTTTTAAATTGACAAACATCATATTTGAGACTGACAGTATTGACTTCTGTTCATGTTTTTATTTAAATGCAGTCATGGGGGCCAGACATGAAGGAAGCCAAACATCCAAATATAGTTTGCAGCCAGAGCAAATCAGCAAACAGAGAGCAGTTGGTTGCAGTCATGTGGTGCATTTTGTGGTTATGTGACTGTTGTTATGATGTCGGCTTTTAGCTCGCTAAGCTCACTGAAATTATCAGCAGGTGAGCTAACGTTTACAACAAAGAGTTGTCATGTTATGAACAAATTAACAAAGGTGGGTTTGTCACACCATTAAAGTATAACTACTGAACTTTATTTCATGTTTTACTGATCATTCACATTAGCTTCATTAGCTAAATAAAAACACAATGTTTCTGTTGTACAGAAAGAACATGTGTTTTAAATTTTAACAGTCTTCAAGAGACTGAGCAGTGTCTTTGCAGATGTGACACTATCTCAGGTAGCATAGGCTAAGATTACTGCCTTTCAGTTAAACTTTTCAATTTCTGTGTATCATAAGCTGTCGGTCAATGATTTGATAGTGAAATGTTCCAATGCTGTGAGCTGAACAACGCTGCAATGTTTTTAACCACAATTTTATTTTTCATTTTTTTTAAAGGTAGACTGCACTATTCTTTCTTTCATGTAAGGTTGTTTTAATTTATCAAGATTTTTGAGACTAAATCTCATTTCCATGCCTAAAAGTCACTACATCAGATTGTCTCCATTACTAAATAATTTACAAACAATACACTGACTCAATAAAAACTATCATTGTGGAATAAATACCTGCACATGCATGTATGTTACATGGGAGTATAATATGCCATAAAACATGCAGAGCACTTGCATAACCAAGATCCCAAATTCCCAGCTTTAGACTAATAGCCGACTTCTTCAACCAAATCCGTGCTCTTCCTCCTCAGGCCCTCCCACCTACTGAAACAGCTCTTGAGACAGACCAACACTGGAGTCTCATGATATGAGACTGAGGAGACAGTAAGTGACTCTGAATTTAATCTTGCAAGAGACGTGAAAGGAACTGGACAGGACAAGAATCTTATTGATGCATCAGATACACTGCAAGTGATAAATAGACATTGTTCTATAAAAAATATCTTTATGTGTAGTTTGGTTTACTTTAGAGGAAATGCTACCTGGGAGATGAATCGAAGAGACTAAACCACAAAGCCTTGTCAGCGTGACCCACCTGCACAGCAGCACCATCTAGCACCTTCTTTGTGTTACATTAGGTGAACTCCTACCAGAGAGCCACAATCAATGCTTTATTTCCTCTTTTCTACACAATTTTCTTTTTTTATTTAGAGGTCATTTTTAATTTTTTTCTAATGTGTCTCAATTTTAACTTTTATTTTAAACATCATGTTAATGCTGTAATCTAGCCTTAGTCTACAGTACAGATTTTTTTTGTTACATTTAAAATGACTAAATATTAAGTTTAAATCATATTAACTCATTTATTATTATCATTAGCAATGTTTTGATTCAGGCACCTTTTTAGGTATCATTTTTTCCCCCTAGACCCCTCCCACCAGAAAGAACTGGGACCTGTTAATTTGTTCATGCACACGTCATCATCAATAGAGAAGTTTTTCTCTTTGCATCTTTTAGGCCACTGTAGCCTAATTAGCCTAATTATTGTAGCCTATTTTTAGGACCATGTACATTATTAATTGTATTATTTATTTAGGCTACTTATTTATATTGTTATTGTGTTGCTGTGTGCCTGAACCTGCGCAAAGGTGAATTTGCCTTTGCAGACGACAGCCTAAATGAATTTGAATCTTATTTCTTTCTTCTTGCTTTCAAATTTGAATTGTCTTTATTGGCATGACCATATATTTACACACCTGATTTCATACAATTCTGCTTTGGACTATAAGGTGAAAAATATAATTTATTTGGGAGCTGCGTGTAGCTATTTTTTTAATACTATTTCATCTAAAAATCAGCCTTGGCTTTTATTTACAGTCTATTACTTCGAGATTCTCAGGCTGTAGCTAAACTGGGTTTAAGGTCATAAAACACCATTTGAGAGATTAATAAAGCTTTATTACATTAACTAACGGTGGGATTTAACCAGAAGTTCAATAAGAGATTTTTGGAAGAGGATGACCCTCACTGACCATTTTATCCTTTAACTTTTGTTTGTTAAAATTTCCTGAAATATATAGTTTAATATTTTAACTACCTACCTACTGAGGGTGGGGAATGAATTTGTATTAACAATATATTATTGCAGGTGCTTTGGGCAATGTGACAATTTTAGCAGCCATTACAAAACAGTTCCTTCAAACTCTCATGACTTTTATGTAGTGTGGCTAAAAAATGTGGTCCAGTCATTTGAGCTAACCTTAACTGATTGGTCACAATATAAAGTAGTGTTGTAGCCGCAGGTTTCATTTGGTCTATCTGTTTTGTTTTTTTTTTACCAAGCCAGGCTAACACAACAATGTCATGTCTTCCAGCCAAAATTCATTATGTTGCCACATGTTTCTGTAATGTGCAGAAATATTAAACATAACTATCTCTAATATGACATTAAAAATAAAATATGTTGTAAAGCATCAGGAATCTATAGCAGGACAACTAGCAGGATAAGTTATCCTAAAAAATATCATGTTTTAGAATAGACCAACAGAAATAAATGTGGTTATCATGCAATCTTCATATTAGTGTAACAACACTTTTACTAGACTTGAGAGGAAAATTATAATCCTAATCCTAACGCTCTTAATGTTACATCTGTCTCCTTTTTTCTGCTTTGTGTTAATGTTTGTAAATGTTTTAATACACGTTATGAATCTAAATCTTAGTTAAAGTGTCAGTAAACCCTCAGAGTTCTGACTGAAGCGCCCCATTCCTGAAATTCAAAAAATGCATCGAGAATCTTCTGGTTGCCTGGCAGCTGGTCTCAGCTTGAAGATAGTGTCTTGGCACTGGTGACATCACGTTTCACCTTATCAACCAGTTAAAATGCATCAAAAGTTGCCTTGCAGTAGCAGTGTTTCGAAGTGTTTATGGGAAAAGTCAGTTAATTTTCACTAAAATGTCAAGATTAAGACCTGAATCAATCAAAAACACTGCTAAATACTTCTTAGCCTTGATTTTCTTCTGAAAAAAGTGGTTCTTAAAGTTACTCTTTAAGAAAAAAACGTGCTTGCAATTTTTTATAAGATTTACTCTTTAATATAATTTGTATTATTTTTACTTCAAATGGAGTTTAATGGGATTGTTGTGATTATAATTTAAATGTAATATTTTTTTCTGGGTGTCAGGAACCAGCTCTCCCTGTTATGGACTCCCTGGCTATCCTGCTACCTCCCCTTCCTCCTCATCCTCTTCTTGGTTCCCTAGCGACCTCTCTTCAGGCTCTACCTGTGCTTCACCCCCTGCTTGTGCCTCCTCTCCCAGCTCCAGTTCAAGCTCTCTGTCTACTTCTTCCTCCTCATGCTCAAGCTCCTCAGAGAGTTCTTCTTCTTCCTCTTCTTCTACTCTCTCTACTTTTTCTAGCCCCTCCACTCCCTCCTCATCCAGCTCCGCCTCCTCTAGCAAGTTTCCTGCTTTTGCCGCTTGTTCATCCTGCTCTTCTTGTTCCTCTTTCACCTCCACCGAAGTGCCAGAGGGTCAGCACTGGGTTTAGACTCACATGGGTGCCAACAGTGAGCTCCCTGAAGAGGACTGCGTAACCAAGCAAGGTGTACACACTCCCTCAGACACACACCACGCACGGGTAACGTCAGTTACACAAAAAGCGCCCGCACCATTCATCACATCTCACCTCTTACTCTCACCTCGCATCTCTAAACTACCAACTTGTTGCTCTAAGCTCATATCTCCCACCTCACTATTAGTTTGATTTTAAGGAAGCATCAGCAGCTTTTCCAGCCCTTTTCATGGTTGCCCAAACCAATGTGTTTTTAATGGAGAGACTCTGGGACCTTCCACCTTTAACCTCCACCTACTAGTCCCCACCTACCTCCTCTCAGCTGTCACCGCTCAATTCCCACCTCGCTGCACTCAGCTCCCACCTCCAAACTGTTGCTCTTAAATCAAATGTCCCACCTCTTTGCTCCCACCTCACTGCTGCCAGCTCCCACCTCTCATCTCTTTGCTACCTTCTCCCACCTCGTTGCTTTTAGAGTCCAGCTATTATGCTTGTCCACTGCCTTAATTTGGTGTTTGTTTTCCAGTAAGCCTTTTTCCAACTCATGTGCTGGCCCAGCATGGCATGTAAGAAGTACATGAGTACTCTCAGAGTAATGACCACCAGCGTATGCGTCGAGTTTCTCGGTGGCCATGATTCCACAGCTGATTGGCCCTCCAGTGTAGATTTCTGCCATCATATTAAACTTGACTTGAGGTGGGTGGGTAGACATGGGAGCCAGTAGGTGGGAGCAAGGTAAAAGGTGGTAACTTGTTGCAGTGAAGCAGGAGATGGTAGGTAAGAGCAGCGAAGTTGGCCCCAAGAGGTGGAAGACCTGAGGTGAGAGCAACAATGTGAGAGTGAAGAGGTGAGACATGGGAGATCGGGAGGTAAGAGGTAGGAGATGGGAGCTGGGTGCAGCTAAGAGGAGGTAGGTAGGGGCTGGTGGGTAGGACTTAGAGGTGGGAGCTGAGAGCAACGAGATAGGAGTTTAGAGGTGGGAGGTGGGAGTTAACAAGTAAGAGGTGGGAGATGGGAGCTCTGAGGTGGGAGCTTATAGCAGTGACCATCGAAAGGGCTCGAATGTCCCCTGAGTTCTCCTTTAAATCAAACCACTGCCAAGCTCCTACCTTGTTACTCCCGTCTCACTCCAACCTTATGCATCCCACTTTGCTGCTCCTATTTTTCTTCTCAACCGTCCCACCTCTTCAGATTACCTCCCACCCTTCAGTCCTGACTTTGCACCTTCTTTCTTCAAATTCCCACATCCCACATCTCGACTTGCACGTCCTATTTCTCAGCTCCAAACTCTTGGTAGTCAGGTGTGTTTGCAAAATAATGTCTAGGATAATGATGAGGTAAAATCCGGGTCTCCGTTTGCACTAACAGTCTAAACAATCAGACAGGAAAGCCTCCTATCCATCTCAAAGAGGTCTCCGGGCTGCCGTCTGCACGTTCTGTCATACTACTCCTGCCTTGGGTTTTCTTTTTCGTTCTGCCTTGTGTTCTCTCTTTCTCTTCCCCCTGTGTGTGTGTGTGTGTGTGTGTTTGTCTGTGTGAGTGACTGAGTAGGAACAGATCTACTGGACCTGGAAGGAGCCACTCCAGCAGCATCTCAAACTTTGATGTAGAGTTCTACATTTATTTAACACCTCCACAACCAACTTTGCCAGATCATAGTGAGTAATTAGTTAGTTTGTGGCTTTAGCATCATTTTTGAAAAGTTGATTTTTGCATTACACATATCCTGTTCTCCTCCTGACACTCACTGTGCTTTGGTTCCTAGTCTCCAGCCAAAATCCTCATCTACTCTGTATGAGATCCCCATTCAACACAAACAATGCCAGGACGATGCTCGACCTTCTCAGCTTTACTTTCTTCCACCTGGACCCCCGGCTAGACTAAGCTCCAATACTCCACTCTGTCCTAAAGGTAAGAAATAATGTTGCAAAATACCTGAAGTGTATCATTTAATTTTAACATCTTGGTTTTATCGTGTTATTTTCAGACCAAACTCCAATGCAGTAAATATAATGGGGAAAAGCTTTAACTCGTCTGGCCTGTAGTCTTTGCATAGCCTCTCTTGCTTAAATAGTAAAAGAAACATATCAACCTCCAAATTTTGATATTAATCATAAAAAACACTTTTATAAACATACTTTGTTTTGCTAACTCCCATTTCAAACTGTGCCAACAGGAGCGTGTGACTGTGGAGACCACGGATCGAGCAAGACAGCCTAAGGAACAAGAAATGGACTTTCGGGCAAAGAACATAATAATTCTTCTTTTGCATTTAAACATTCATATTGTGCTACTAATGTGTGTCATTTGCTTTTACATTTCCACAATTGTTTTAATAAATAAACTGTTATCATGTGTAAACATATGCATTATTATGGTTCATTCTAGCGTTTAATTTACCAAATAGTGAAACATGATCATCTTTACATAACACCTGATGGTGTGCAACTGGTTCTGTTACACTATACAAAAAAACAGGATGTTTGCTGTATTTGGCTTGTGGACATCTGTGGTATTTTCCAATAATGGCATCTTCCCACAAGCTCAACAATGGTGGTTTTATTATGTACATTTACTAAACTCTGTAGAAAGAATTTAACTTGAGTCAAAACTACTCCCTGTAAACCGAGTGGCGTGACGGCAGCTGTCATTCAACAGGGTTTCAACAGATTGTAAACAGATGTTTAGGTTATTTGTTGAGTTATTGTTTTGTTTAAGACCAGATTTAACCAGACGAAGGTGCACGTCCAGAGCAGCTGCTGATCCAGTAAGCTGTAACTCATCGATTTTAATCATTTCCTATTTTTAGAGTTTTAGCTGTCAGAAAATCCTCATGACCTTTCAGAAAAATCTGTCAAATCAAAACAAAGGGGAGAAACGCGTGGAGAGATCATACAAGAGATTTTATTATGTTAACACAATTTGCAAGGTGTTCCATAAACTAAGTACACCGGCCAAGTGGTGTATTAAACCCTCTTATATTCCCTGTCCTCCCCCTCTACATCATGTGCTAATGCCAAGACTGAATCTGCTGCTGCTGCTGCTGCAATTAAATCCAATTCACTGTCACCGGCCACTCAGTAATTTTTGCAGAGGTTTTGCAGAGCACAGCATGTCAGCACTGGTGATTTCACCAGTTCAGTGTCAGTGAATGGATTTAAAAGCTGGTTTTCTTGGATGTAGAAACCAGTACTGACCCCAACAATGTTCCTGTTGGAGGCTGGAGAGGGGTTGCCATGGCTGGCCAACTCCCACAAAGTGGACAGATTCAAAACAGCATTGTTCAGGCTCCCAGAAGGTCCCAGAAGAAAGGAGTGTCAGCCTCTGAAACAGTCACTATCATGCTGCTTGAAATTAAGTTTGCTGGTTTGTTTTAGTTGTTTGTTTATCTTTGTAACCATGGCAACCTTGGGCTGGTGCATTATGGACAACAGGAAGTTAGGGCTGCCGTGAGGTGATTGGCTGCAGACGTGTGGCCTCTTTCAATTGACAGCTTCTCTTTCTTCGCCTTTCTTTCTCCCTTTTTGCTGAGGCAACGCCTGTGAGTGTTTTTCATTGTGTAACATTGAGTTATCAGTTATTTTGAGTTTTATTATTGACTGTCGAGACAGCTAAAATGCTAATGGTGTGTGCTGGGCCTAGTTGGCTCTATTAGCTCGATTGTGTTAACCATATGCTAAACTATTATGTTAGCTAAGGGATGTTATTTACACTTATACTGTGCATTTGGTTTGTTTAATGATACAATATTGTATTGTATTTCAATTTCACAATATTTCCAGTAAAACTTCAGCAGTGTCCTGGAGTTTTTTGGAGGTGTTTAAGCTGAGTGAAACATAGTCCATGACAGTCACAGTGGTGCTGTTCTGTCAAGATGTGTATGTGAGATTTATCCACACACCTTGGCAGCCCAAATCTAACACATAAAGACACTTTATTTGGCTCGTAGGCATGCATTGCAAATTATGAGTAACTCTGAGACAAGCAGCAGCAGAGAACAAAATAATAAGATAAACCTGTTCTCACCTGTTTTCTTGAGAGCAGCCGTTTCTTTAAACTTCTCTCTGTCTGGAACACATAATAGTTCTGGTACCACCAACGTCTCTGAAGCATCACTGAACTATTCCACGCAACAGCACAAAGTTTTTATGGTTATTCTGAAAATACTTCCAACTGTTCAGCACTCAGAACCAGTGTTCTATCAATATTTGCTACTAAGCAACATGTGTTACATAACAAACTGTAAAACTGTGTTTTTGTTTTAATTTTGGGATTAGTGGGTTTAGCGCACTGGCGAGAAATCTGAATAATTCTGTCATTCACCCCACTGCCGAATATTGTACATTTTGTACAATACCAACCTATCATAAAAATATTATATAGGTCAAAAAGTCATAGACAGCAAACCTTGCAATGTGTGAGGAGGCATAAACCATTATAGAGACAAATCACCAACCACTGTGGACTGGAGGTTCAAGTTTGTGTCCAAAACCATTTGGAGAGGGGAAAAAATCGATTCAGCATAAAACTGCAATATTTTGCATGAAAATACAGTATCAATTCATAGACAACAAGTATTGATTCTTTATTACATAAATTCTTAATAATGTCGCAAATACAAACTCAACTTTTTGGATAACAGAAAAAGAAAAATCAATTGCCTTATCAGTCCACTAAATGGTGCTAAGTGCTCACTGTTTGCTGCGGTAATAAAAAATGCAGTGAAAAATTAATGAAGTAAGATGAACAGACTGAAAAATGTATCTCATTAGATGAAACAGATAATGTTGACAAAGTTTTACTTTGGGAAAATGATTTGCAGTTAAAAAAGGTTTTTAAAAAATCACAATATATGATACTGCAATACGCTCACTGCAATATGCTCACTGTTTGCTGCGGTAATAAAAAATGCAGTGAAAAATTAATGAAGTAAGATGAACAGACTGAAAAATGTATC
>JAQLOL010000003.1:12560527-12571143 GCA_029783665.1 Naso thynnoides
GATAATTATCATTACTATCTAAAATCTTCAAATCCCTTGAAGCACAATGTGTTCTTTACTGATACTCCTGTCTTCACTTGGTGTCTCCTGCCACTCAGAGATTAGTAAAGTGAAGATACAAGTGTGTTGCTGAACTAACCTATTTCCAGAGACATCGAGCACGTGCAGCTCTCTGGCTTGTGACAGCTCTGACGGTATCCTCGTCAGTCTGTTCTCTCGTACACAGAAGACATTCAGCCCACCGCAGCCCCCAATCTAGACAACAGAGGACGCAACATGATTAGGCAGCGTGTTAGTCACAGGACAGGTGTCCTGTGAAGCATGACACATAGTATAGGCAGACACACACACAGAGGAAAAAAAAAATCTGTTTCAGCATTTAGGCACTGCGACCTAGAATTGGTGATGTCAGTGGCAGAGCAGTTAAATGTCGATGGGATGTGGCAGAGAGACCTAAAATTAGGAACAATTAGGCCTAGAAGCCAGACAAAGAGACTTGATGGGACAGCTAAACTGCAGTTGTTATCTATTAATCCGCTCAGATACAGACCTGCGCAGGATGACTGCATTCATACAAGGGAACAGAGTCACCAGCAAACAGTGCATAAAAACACTTAATATTGGTGACAAACATCATTATTTGGTCTGATTCCATGTAAGCCCGCACAAAACTCAGGAAAAAAAAGTGTGAGGGTCGACTAATCAACAATCAATTAAATCAATACAACTGGTCAAGTAGCTAAGCAAAGCACAAATCAATCCACGGGTCATGGTTACACTGTGTTTGTTTGTGATGTCATGAACGCTGCTTTGAGAAAACAGTACCAACATCGCCATCAAGTCATTATCTAGGCCAACTGTTATGTTTCTGCCAACACTGCAGTCTTTGCATCATTAGGACACAAGAGCATTGTGCCACGTCTGAAGGAGCCTTTCAGATGAAGTTTTAAAGC
Organism: Naso thynnoides; assembly: GCA_029783665.1. Classification (NCBI taxonomy): domain Eukaryota; kingdom Metazoa; phylum Chordata; class Actinopteri; order Acanthuriformes; family Acanthuridae; genus Naso; species Naso thynnoides. The sequence goes on from JAQLOL010000003.1 coordinate 12,561,481, forward strand.
AGGCGTGCCTTCACTTAAACAGACAAGAGGTCAGAAAAAATGTCACACACAAATACAATGGAGACACTCAAGACGGAGCTGAACAGGCCAAAAGACTGAGCAGTAAAAGTGAAATGAGCGTCCGCGCCAAGTGATAACATTGTTTAAGCAAACATGAGTAAACTTAAGACAGTTTGAGCCAATGAAAATATCTTAACAGTTGCATTAAAGGTTTACATAATAGCAACAGTCAGATGCTAACAGATTTTATCAAAAGAAATCTGTAGTAATTTGCATTGCATTTATTTTGGTTATTTTTTTATGAAATATAAAAGCTCACCTCCTTAGGTAATGAAACTAGCTGGTTTCTATCGCAGTTGAAGTTGGAAAGTCGCTTTAATTTGCCCACACTCCTCGGTAAACTCTGTACAGAAAGATACATCAAAACAGCAGTTAGAAAGACCATCATGTGCTTGTCCATTTTGTTAATGCAACAGAAGCTTAATAACCACAATGGCACAATAAGTGCATTTCCTTATCTTATTAGTCTCTGACTGTCTTGAGTGTTAAGAACAACTTGTTGAGCAGCTTGTTCCATTGTTTAATTTTTCCCCAGGATAACGCAGACAAAAAAAACATCCTTCTGTGTCCAGCATAGTGCTCCTATGCACTGAGAAACAAAGAGGAGTGTTGCTCACGCAGCTCTTCATTCATTAACACAAAAAAGAAAAACACTGGTGAGAGTGTCTCACTTTTTACGCTTTTTGTCTTTGAACTTTGGCCTTCCCATAAAACAAAACAAAACAAAAAAAACTACAAGTAGGTCTTGAAAGTTGCTTTCAGTCTTTGTCTCAGGCAGATTATTGTAAGCCCTTTGGCCTATTGAATAATACTCCACAGGCCTTTTGCCATGGGTGTGGTGGTGATGCTCTTACTTCACCAAAAACATCATGTGATATGTGCGGCTTTTACATTGACTGTTTATGCAACTGACTTGGTTAATAAATATATCAAAAATTGTTTCATGTTGAACTGAAATATATCTATGTGCTTCGATGGTCTGCACATTGCCGAGCTTTGTAAAAGTGTGAAGGTACGGATCCTGTACTGTTTTCTTTTTAAAAATTTTAAACAAAAAAAGAAATGTAGTTGCAAACACACCTGTAGCTGGTTCTCTGTGAGCACAAGCTCAGTGAGGTTTTCACAGTTACCGATGCTTTCTGGGAGATACGTTAGCCTATTCTGATCAGCTTTCAATATGGAAAGATTCCGTAGTTTTCCTGCAGACACACAAAAAAAATACATTTGTCCAAATCAATTCTGTTCAGACATAGCAATGTCTTATTTAATGCAAAAAACACAAAGCAGACTGGCTCACCACAAACAGCACATGCAACAGGTTATATTCCACAGTTTTAATAAATGAACTTACCAGCAGGTCATTCAAGACGAAGGGAAAGGAGTTTATGTGCTTACCAATGCTTTCTGGTAGAGCATCAATGAGGTTCTGTGACACCAGCAGGTCTGTGAGTGCCACCAGGCCTCCTAACTCCTCTGGGAGCCGCTCCATTTTGTTTTCTGATACATCCAGACACAGCATGTTTTTCATACTGCCCATCTCCTGAAGTTCAGAGCAGAGACGTGTGGTTAGCCAGCACGTGAGTTAGAATAATATGACAGCAGGCGCAAAGCGGGACAGCAGAGAAGAATCAGTGCCGTCCTCATGTGTGCCTCAGTTTTTAAGATAAAAGATATATATTTAACATGACAACAACAGTTTGTCTTTTTTGTTTTTGGTGACTGCATTTGAACGCCTATTAAGTTTTGTCATTCACTACTGCATTCTGAAAAAAATAAAAATTAAAAATGAAAAAAACTAAACCAAACAGTGATATTTTTATAACTAATGAGACAATAACAGAATATGAAATAAAACGTGAAAATTGTATATTCAGCTTACTTTAGGTATCTCCGACAACTGGTTTCCATCCAGCCACAAGTCCTTTAAGCTGATAAGGCAGCCTATTGACTCTGGCTACGGGGGAGGAAGAAATGTGGAAAATTGAAAGCGGAGAGCCGAGAAAATTGAAAATACAGACGAGAGAAGACAAGAAAGGAGAAAAACACAATATGAGTGACTAGGTTCTGACAATGTGCTTCTTTTTACTTAAATTCAAGTCCATGAGGAAAAAGGACAAGCACTAAAAGTCGGTTTAAGTTAATGAAAATAAAGGACCACAACTCTCCCATATATAATGTATTTCTGTCTATATTTCTCTTCCTTTAACAAAGTTTTCACTGTTTTTTTAAGTGTTTGTACTATTGTGCTGATTTTTGGCATTATTGCTTATTTTATTTGTCAAAAGTTAATTCAAAGACTAAAATTGAAAGTTACTATAATCTACCACGGTGTACGACATACATGAATTCTTTTAAATTAGCATATACTCAACATTCCTCTACTACATAGTAACAGAGAAGTGCTGACAGTGTGCCAAAACAGTGTCATTTTAGAGCTGAGGCAAATATTTAAATTAGAAGTTATTTTTATGCACATTAAGCGTTATACTAAAAATATTTATGAAACATGAACAAGTTACACAACAGCATATAACCCTCTTTCAGCTGCTTCAGGAAGCGAGCAAACAGCTGTTTCCAGGTTATATGCAGATGTTTAACTTCATGTTTTAGTGTCAGCACAAGAGAGGACACCACTAAAAAAATTCAGTAAGTTTCTCATCTTATAAAATGAGTGTTTGTTGTGTCTTTTCACAGAGTGTCTCAGTGCCTATGCTGCTCCATTGTTTACAGCTAAAGGTGACGTCGGCAACAAGCTCCAGCTCTCAGGACTGCGTCATTCATCATAATAATGCTGTAGAACATTGTACATGGTCATAAACATCATTAGTATAAGGCTTAATGTGCAAAAACCCAACTTTCCTTCAATGTCAAGGCTAAAGGAAGAGAAAAATCCAACATCATCCATTGATTTAAATAACTGAGTTTAATGTACAGGAGTGAGGACTGAATTAGACACAAAACACATTAAAAGCTTTTTTCTTGGCAGCCTGACTTGATTTCCTTGTCAGGAAAACATTCACCATCAGAGTCTGACCGCTTACACAAGATTACAACTTAAAACCAAAGCTCAAAGCAGATGGTCATCCTCCCATCTGGGTGATAAGAGGTGAAATCTGTTCTCGAGGGATGCTAATATACTCGGACATGACAAGAACAAGGAAATGAGAAAAGTTTTGTACTGCTCATCTTGTGAGTAAACAAGTTTCCCAGCGTCTGTAAAAAAAGCAACTCACCAAACTGTACAGTTCATTATTTCCTAGGTCGAGTTCTTCAAGTCTATGAAGCATAGATAGTGACCTGTGCATGACAAATACAAGAGAAGTTTAAGTCTTGCTGCACGTTCTACAACTTATTAACCTCTGTAAAAACAGTAAAGTTGCTCCATTACAGGAACTGTTCAGGGACATACAAAGCTGTTTTTTTATACACAGGCACACAGAGAACACTTTGCAGACTTAAGATACAAAAATACACTATACACATGCATATTTATATCCACATAGAGAGAGCAGACTTACTCTGGAAGGAATGTCAGTAGATTTTCTCTGAGTTCTAGTGATGCCAAATTGGAGAGGCTGAAATGATAGTCAGACAAAAACAATGATTATACATTTCTGAAAAATGCCATGAAAACGTGGACTGCATTTTCAACACAACTGCCACTCACATCTCCACAAGGCTGACAAATATTACTCACAATGTTTGGAGTGTCTCTAAAACAAAGAATTTTTAATGAGAGTAGTAAATGGGTTGTGAAGGATCTTTTGCAATCATAGTCTGGGAACAGGAAGTACTTTGGAGGTGTGTCAGTCTTATCAAGGCTGTAAAATCGCAACAGCATAAACAACTGCTGCATACTTTAGAAGAAGAGCAAAATGTCTCGATGGCTGTCACAGACCAAAGTACAAGGTTATCTTCTAACCCTGCTGCTAATGTACTCCTCAGTACTGTACATTTATCCATTTTATTTAGGATTTTACAACAGCCAACTAGTGCAGTGCAAAGTTCATCTTGTTGATCAGAACCAAGATTAAATTGTTTTGCCTTTGTGTGATTTTACAGATGGACTAAGAGGTCAACTTTTTTTTCAACATCCCCCTAATCTACAACCCATTATCCAAATAAGTTAGGATGCTGTGTAAAACATAAATAAAACAGAATTTGACCATCTGCAAATCTTTTCAGTGTCACAAGGGTCAATAAGTCTCAACGGTGCCACCACGGGTTACATTCGTAACGTTAGCAAATAAATATTTCTCATGCAGACTGAGTCAAAGAAAATAACAAATTCTATTAAGCACGTTTAAACCAGATTTTTTTTCCCCTCTGTATAATCTCTCTTGAATAACTGGCCCTCAGATGTGACAACATGGAATATGAGGGCTAATTTTCATCAATCTTGTGTTTTTCATTCAGCACAGATGACTGAGCCAGAGATCTGAAGACAGACAGAATTAATGATGAAAACAATCCTCCCAACAGCATCAAGTCTCTCAGGTTACAGTGTAAGATTTTTTTTTTTTTTTTTTTGTCAGAAAGAACTCCCATTTGAGAAATAAACCACAGATAAACCCTTGAACGTTTATCTCATCTGCTTTTTGAACTGTGTTATGGTTTTCATCACCTTCTCCCCTGACAGAGAGCTGGCCCCAAGTCACTGCCTTATGTAAGACAGATATAGGACATATGTGGGGCACATGCTGTACCATGAGGAAAAGGGTGTTAGAAAATCTCTTGAATACTTGAATTGAGCATGTCAAAGATATGATCCTAAGTAACTCTGCACAAAATCAAAATAATGTAAATCAGTCATTGCTGCTGTAAAAGTTCCAGCGCTGGTCTATTTTCAGTTCAGTTTGTAGCTGTTGCCATGTTACCAACATAAACAATATAGGAAATAGCTCTAATAGCCAACTATGTAGTCTGCACAGTGGAGATTTCTCCCTAAAAAGATCTTTTTGGGCTGGCATTGAAATAAATTCCGTACATGAAAAAACCCTGCATTGCTAGGAGAGACATTATTTTCAAAAGAGCAGGCAACAAATCAGAGGTATTATTGATATTTACAAAGCAAAATTCAGGTCAAAGCATGCAAATACTTAAATCCTCTTTTTAATACTTGTTTGAAATCTCAAAACAACAAGGCTTAATACACTGCAAAAATATTTTACAAGTAAAGAAACATCTAGAACCTGAAGAATGCTCCACAAACAGCACTGCAACGACAGCTTCAGCCCACGCAGGGCCATCGTCACTGTACAGCCATCTATAACCCATTAAAGTACAGACCTCATCACTAAAACTAACTGGTGTTTTGTGTCTTATATGAAATCTAATTTAAAGCTTAATACTGTGCATGTATAATATCAGATTAACATTAAGCCTAAAAAGCAGCAAGTAGCATAGTGTTATTTAAAAGTCTGCAATCCTGACCTGTGATCACTAAAGGAGCAAAAAGAATGGTTTCTTAAATCACACAGCCGGGCTCTCATCCATCATCTGTGCATTATCCCCCGAGAGGTTCAGCAGTAATCCTTAATTTATGGCACTGTGGCAAGCCAAGACAAATCTCTGTTTAGTTTAGCTCCATCTATTTCAGCAGTTATCTAATAGTTAAAGTATGCCATCGAAAAACCACTGGCAAAAATTTTTTCAAATCATGTGCTGCCGGACAACATCAGTACAAGTATAACTGCGGTGATCAGCATCAGAAAAACTGCCTTTAAATAACAGGTCCACAATGACACTTTCATTTATAGAATTCTGCTACAAAATGCATCAAATTAACACGGTGTTCTGTGTTTGAAAAAGTGTTAAAAGGAACAGAATGTCGCGGAGGCCATCACAGATGTCTGAAATAATTTTGCCCCTTTAATTCCAACTCTTTAAGGGTATAAATTCAACTTCCCTTAAATTCCAAACTTTTACTAAAAACATCCCTTGTGGCACTTTGACCTGAAAGCACATAGTTCTGTTATTAAATCCAATTATAAATGACCTCAACAATAAGGCAGAACTCATAAGAATAAGAATGTTGGCAGACAGGCTCTTTAACTATAGCAGATTACACAACATCTCACAACAAGCCTTTTGGTTTTTATGAACAAAAACAATGCAGACACGCAGAGCACACTGTCTGACGTGTCTGAGAAGAATGATGCGGTTGGTATGTTTTCCTTAATCCAGTGGATGGAGGAGACTTAGCAGAAATGATTGCGATCAGGGCAAAGGGGGACAATAGAATTGCAGGCCCTTTGACATGCTATGTGTATTTCTAGTGCTAACAGCATTTGCTGCAGGAGGAGGGTTACTAATGATCTGGAAAAAGCTTTTAGCGGGGGAGAAACACTGTCACTTCATGTGTTAATTGGCTGTGCAGTCACTAGACACAGGCCCAGAGAGAAATGCATTTTTAAATGAAAATGAAGATGTTGCTGCTCATGCTTAGTGGTTTGGTTGAGCAAACAATATCTACTTCGACAGTGAGGATGGATGGAAAAAAAATTTTGTTCACTTGAGTGTCGTGATTCATTTTTTCTTTAAGATCACTAAATCGATTTTCGATTCCTTAAGGGCCGATCATACCGAGAAGCGTCGCACCAGGCACGGTTGCTCCAAAAATGCCTTGGAAGCGCATCTGTAGCCAGTAACTTCTCATCATTGCTAACAATTATCCAATTGTTTCAGTTACTGTTCCCTCAGCAACAAAACAGGCAGTATGTGGCGTGTTGTAAAGCCCTCCTCATACTTGATTTAATTGGCTGCTTCAGCAGAAGTGACATTGACAAGCGGCGCAGCTCTGCATCCTTAGCTTAAAGCTGAAATTATTTTTACTTTTATATGCACCCAGAAACCGTAGAAAAATGTGTCATGGAGGTGCAAGGGAAAGGCGCCCTGGTAGCCACGCTGCATTATGGGAAAACAGTGACTACAGGTGAGGCTTTTCTAGCGACGCATTTCTGTGTGATGGGCCTTTCAGTCCATTAGCTAAATGCTAACACATAAAAAAATATACCATTAACACAGTAACAGAAATTCCAAAAGGACCAGAACAACATTTTCTTTACAAATGATTCATCTGACTTCACTTGCTAACATAAAATGACGTGGGGCCCATAATTACAGGCATGTATCAAACAAACTAACAGCTGCCGATTTTACATTGCTAATTCAATCTGCTTCTCTGTAGCTCAAACACTGCAGTCTGAGGAGCAACTACAACCACAAAGGGTTAAAATGAGCAATCAAAACTTATCATTTTCAAAGAAAAAAAGAGCACAAAACATTCAAAGTCCTGTGTTCTTTTTATTAGAGTAGCACAGCTCAGTGTATGCTTATTGAGTGTGTGGTCGAACAAGTGAGAGACAGTAAGCACCAGAGCAATGCTGCTAAATTTGAGTAGAGCAGAGCAAAAGGTTAGCCTCGAGTCATCAATCTGTCGGTAGGTTACAGTGTGTCAGTTTATAAATGCTGCAGCTTCTCAGGCCAAGAGAAGTCTCGTTTGTTGTCTCCCACTGCTGGAAAATTGAAGGGGGTTAGCCCCAAAGCCTCAGTAATAACATCCTCTATATTTAAGGGGACTGTATGTGGTGAAAATTCAAAACAGATCGAGGATTAAGGTACTTGTAGGTATGGATTTTAGATTACTGTGCTGAAAGTTTTTGGTAGAACTACAGCTCAAGACTAAAGCAAAGTGTAAGACTAGTAAGGAGAGAGAGAGACAGCTGGGACATTCTGTGACCCTTAACAACATTACATGCACCTCAGGCTGCTCGTGCATCAAGATGCTCCAAAACAAGGAGATTGTATTCTTGAAAAGAATTTGATTTCTAAAGGCTAAACACATCCTATACATAATTTATTTAGCCTTTGATAAAGTAAATCAATAAATAAAAATGTAGTTATTAGTCTATCTAGGGTGAGATAAACATTTTCATTTTGGCTTCTGCTGTGAAACTGTGTGGAAATGTTTGAAAGGCCAAACATTAAATATGTCATAACACTTCTGATGAAACATTGTGCATCCACTTACTTTCCAATATTATCTGGAAGAACTTGCAATGAAATATCATTGATGGAAAGGCATGTTAGATTCCGTAGCTCTGGAAAGCTTTCTGGTAACCTGGAAAAATAAGAGAGATGCCAAAACGTGAGATTCCCGCTGAGAACGAGTCCGCAGAGTATGGTTAAAATTCAGATGCTTTAAATACATCAAAAAATATTTCTGACATCATTTTAAGAGTTTATATAGATTGTTCAGTTGTGATCAGCAGCTCTAAGTTTCGCTCTGTTGGTCAGTCAATTGACAAAAATTCCCCACTCATTGGCAACCACATTTTTTGCCCTAGGTAGCTGAAAATTGGCATGGAGGTCATGTGTGTTCATGCCAAGTGAGTAAAAGAGGGCGTGGCATTGGTAGGGGCCGACTGCAAAAAAGTGCATAACTTCCAAATGGATTCACAGATTTTCAAACGATGTAGTGCAACGCCAAAGGACAGCTAATTAACTTTTCCGACTAACTTCCAAAAAGGGGGCGTGGTAATGGGAGTGGCCTGTAACAAAAGGGCGCATAACTTCTAAACAGATTAATGTAAAATGGCCACACTTTGTAGAAACACACACACACACACACTTTCATCGGTCATGATTTGCCCCACCCATATACTTCAGCCCTGCTGCCTTCCATAGCTCATCAGCTGTTTGTGGTAGACTGCTGGTAACAGCTATTAAGAATTTACACTTGTTATTTTATAGCCAGCATAGCTGAGAAATGATCTTTCGGAGGCACGCGTTGCTTTGTTTTATACGGCATCTGTACTGTGAGGTAATACTAAGCAAGAGCTCCCCAAAGTTCAGCCATAAACTCCTGATAAGGTGAAATTTATCAGTGCTTGTTGCTGCCCATCTCTGCCCTCTGCCCTGCCCTTCCTACAACAAAATGTTTAACACAGCTTTAAAGTCGATTGTTTGAACTTTTATATGAACATCAGAAAAATCAAAAGGGCTCAAAATCTTCTTGTTCAGCTTCAGGATGTGAGGCTGCGATTACGAAAGACAACTTGAATGCTCTTAAGCAAAAGTTACTGCACTGTGCTGCGCCTGAAGAAAGACGATGTGGCCATGCTCTCACTTCCTAAATGGAGATTAACAGATAATTTGCACATTTTGCTTCCTCAGAGTTTTTACTTTTATCTAGTGCAGTCAATTGATTCAAATATTTAACTGAGTTTATTACTTTAAAATTCTGTGACTAATTGCGATTAATCATTTTTTAAATACTTGTGTTTGGTTGTATATTTTGGGGGAGATGAAACACATTTGTGTGGCATTGTTGGAATAAAGAAATTCATGACAATCTGGGTAGAAGAATCTTTTTTTTATTGAACCTTTTTTGTGTTCTTTTCTGGCTTGTTATTAATAGAGTTAAGTGTTATATTACACGATCAAGTTTCGGAACTGCGCTCTACAACCAACCTTCCGCTTTCTGTCACTGCAAAGCTAAAGCGTACTGTTGACCTGTGGCCCTTTAGACACAAACCTGTTTCTCTAACCGTTAGGATTTGAACTTTATGCTGGGCTTTATAGTTTAGGAAGCTGCCTAGA
>JAQLOL010000003.1:12580250-12593605 GCA_029783665.1 Naso thynnoides
TTCTCAAGTGGGCTCAACCTCATGTCATTAACTGTCCAGTAGTGAACTCAATATATCACCAAATACTGTACTCCTTGTTTTTAAAGGTTAAACTGATAATACTCAGCACAGTTTTCTCAAGCCTAAATTACACTCTCCAGAGTGACTTCTACAACAAAACTTGTCTGGCTGCAGAGGTTAAAGGGTCTATGCTGCAACACAAAAAGTCCAACTTTTGCTTCATTGTAGCGGCTCTATGCTGTATGTCAGAGACGATACAGTTCAGACTGTAGGATCTTGAGTTTCAGTCTCGAACATAAGGAAATTAACGATTCTGGGCCATCAAAAATCACATTCAAATCCTTGAACTGGTACCCAACTGATTCCAGCACACTAGGTTCACCAGTGACAAGGCCGGCCTTGTGTATTCCCACCTAATCAAGACTGTCAACAATTCAGTAGCCTGCAGTCCTCCTACATTGTTTCTATTAAACAAAAACAAAGCCACTGTGATTAAGTACTTAAATCATCATATGATTCAGAAGGTGCGTGTGTGCGGTGCGTGTGTGTGTGTGTGTGTGTGGACCTATGACTCTGTCTCTAAAGCGGAAAGAAGAGTGTTAAATGAACAATTTTATTGCATACTTGATCACCTTGCAAACTAACATTAACCAAGCAAAAATATCAATCATTTACTAGCTACAGTTTCTCAAAGTGAGGATTTTGCTAAATTTTGTCAGAATTTATTTAATAACTTTGGTTTCTGGACTTTTTTAAGACAAAAAAAACTATCTGCAGCATCCCCCGGGCACTGGAAGACATGCGCATGTGCATGTACACAATATGATTTAGGGATATTGTGCTGATGTTGCCAAAACTAAGCCGACTGGGCATCGGCCTTGATGATATGAGAATGCACAATAATTGTGAAGATGCTCATGGATGGTTACATCTCATGTCCTTAATCAGTGCATGGAGTTTGCTTTTTGAATTTTTTTTTTTTTTTTTTACTTTTTTAATCTCTATTTGCCAGAAATGGTGAGAGGAAGATGGGAAACATTGAGAGAGGAGTGCGTCACGCAACAAAGTTGGCTGGCTAAAAAGGAACCGGAGAAGCTTGCAACCATGTTGTCACATGGTATGTGATTTAACCTTTTGACTCCCACAACGCTCCAGAGTTTACTTTTTTGTTGTCAACTTAACTTCAAGGTCAGTCTTGACTTTTAAACCTTCATATCACAGTTGAGGGACACAACTGTCTTATTTGGGGCAGCGAATGCCTCTACCTGCCGGGAAATCACAAGTTACTAGTAATATTTTGAATTCATATTACTCCTCTACCATGGAAGAAATACTGCCCTAGAGTAGCATTACTCATACCCTTTGAATATTTATCAGGGTACTGTGCCATAAAAATTGTGACTTCAGATTTCATTTGTGTTATTAAACTGAACTCACTGAAATTAGATATTTAATGTTCTCTACATGCTGTCATCACGACTGCATCTGGTTGCAACTGAAAACACCTGAGTGGAAAAACCAGGTCATGAGTATTTCTGACCTCAGCATGGGAATCACCTGTCCAAGCAGGTTTAACATGTCAAACGCAGAGTCGGTCGTCCATGAAAGCTTGAGACACCTGGGGCTGAATGTTTTATGATCAAAATCCAGACTCTGGCACATGTGTTTAGTTAACTTGTGGTGGCAGGCGTAGTTCAGGGGAAATTTCCACCTACACAGGGTGCCTGCCTTGCTGATCTTGCGTAATTATTGTCTCCAGGTCCCACCAGACTCTCACGGGATGCGTGATCAGCTCAGTTAGCAGCTCTGTGTCACAACCACTTTAACTGGAGGGGCGCATTTCGGCACCACAAATAAACTACAGTCACGCTGCCCCGTCTGTGAACCTGTCGTTAAAACCGAAGAGTGGAAGTGTTTTTTTGCTTACCTTGGGCAAGTCTCGGAGTTGGTTTGCATCCAGCAGCAGCTCCTCCAAACTCCGTCCGTAGCGATAAATCTCATCGGGCACATACAACAGGGAGCAGTGGCGTTTATCGATCATCTCAACATGACGGTTGCACCGCCACAGGGGTATACAGTGAAACATCACGGGGGAGGTGGGAATAAATCTCGTACCCGTGCGATAAACAAACAGCGGGCAGGAGGGGGATGCAACAGATTGCTACGGCGGGACAGTCCTGGACTCAACTAACCGTCAAACGTAAGCGAGACGAAACTCGCAGGCAAGCTAACACCGAAACTCCAACTGTAAGTAAGTCGCGGCAACGTTAACTACCGAGCTAACGTTCGTAACGTTTCATAGGAATTAATATGCCGTCGTTTTCTCACTTTAGTTAGTTTGTAGACACCTGTTTTTTTTTCTCCACTCGGTTCCTCTTCTGGCGTCGACCTCCGCCGCTTTTAAAGCCCCTCTTCTTGTCGTAAAAACACGGGCTACATCTCCCTGTGGAAGAGGGTAACTGTTAGCATTCTCGCTTTTTCGTCTCGTCCCGGAGTTAATTTCCTCTCCCGTCCAGTTTCTGACCCGGAACATTCACTCCCTCATTCCAATCCTACGTCATCATTCCATGCTGCTCCTCCCTCCGGTCCCTCCTCTGGATAGTCCCGTCCCGCACAGGGCCGCCATGATGGGGCACAGAGGACTGACAACAGCCTCCAGGGGCCAAGGTCCCACGCTGGGAACACCCAGGAAGCAAATATAGGCCTCAGGTGTGTGTGATAAATATTTAAATGAGGCTACAGGTGAAGTCAGAGCTTCCGTGTAATTGTTGTTTATTTGTTCAGCAATAACTAGGAAAAGCTACCAGGCACAAAACTGTAGAAAATGTGGCGCTTCCTTCTCAGGTTACTAACGTCAGCATGACCTTACAAGTTTTTAAAGCTGTGATAGAGCACATCCCCACAGTTTTGTCATTACAAACTTAATCTAATTACTCTAGTATCGTACATTTCATTTATTTGTTACCTAGTTTAAGTGATTTTATCACAAGATTCAATATATGGCTTAAAGTCCTGTTCGCAGTGTGTTCAACAAATGTTAAATTTGACTTACCAAGGTTACATGCCTCCGTGAGGAAAGGGAGTTGTTTGAAATTTTCCTCCCCATTCACTTGAATTGAAAAGCTACAAGCTAAAATGTAATGCGCTTCAAATTTAAAGTTTCAAAACCACCATGATATTTGTAAATAACCTGTGGATCAAGTGGTCTGTTTGTTTGTTGTTTCAGTGCTTAGTTTTTGTGTAATTATTTATTATTTTTTAAATGGATCCAGCCTTTCAGTCTTTCGAGATCCGTGTGCATCTAGCCTATTTCAAACACTTTTCAGAAAAAGAAAAAAAAACATGGCCATTCCAAGAAAAAAAAAATAGAATAAACACCTGGTTTTGAATAGGCTCATCGAACTGTATTGATTGTTTATTTCATGATATGTTTAAATATCATGGTGTGTTTGAAACTTTAAATTTTAAGCACATTATATTTTAGCTTGTAGCTTTTCAATTCAAGTGAATGGGGAGGAAAATTTCAATTGCCCATTCTCACAGACGCATGCAACCTTAGTGAGTCAGTTTTAATATTTGTTGAACACACGAAAAACAAGACTTTACACCATATATTAAAGCTTGTGTCAAAATCACTTTAGTTATGGGGAATTTATTCTTTGTCACTTCTGCTATTTTTATTTGCCCGCTTTGAGTAAAAGCAGCAATACTCTGATTCAGTCTAGCAATTGCAATTTTGTTTGTCAATTTTTAAAGCAAAGTGGATTCAAACTGTGCTTAAGTTTTGAAATACAAAAACGACATTTGTTGCTTGAAAAGCCTGTCATACAGTGGGCCTGCTCCCATGCTGGAATATTAGGCTACATGGCCTCAGCTTTTGATACAATCATAAAGAGCAGCGAGATTAATTCTTGGTAAAATAACTATTCCCATGTCATCCTTAAAGTTTTTTGTTGTGATTAAATCTCTGCTCTACTTCCCTTAAGGTCAGAGATGAAGGTCAGTTCAAGCCTTCTGTTCTAAGGTCCCCTTGTGGTTGGATGGCCTCTTTAACCATCAGGTCATTTTGCCGCCCACTTCAAGGACAGCTCTCAATAGCTCTCTACCATTTGGAGTCTTTCAGTCTGTATTTAGAGATCAATAAGTATCTCTCTTTTTGCCAGGTATAAATTCATGAGTGAGATTTATGAGCAAAAAAACCTCGAAACCTCCGATATTTTTCTGACCCTCAGCCACATCACCAGAAAAAAGCCTTCAAAAAGCCAACATTTTCAGATTCAGCAGAAATAAAACACACACACACAAGCCCCATACCTTAAACCAATAAATTAAATTAAACATATAGATGGATTACAAGTGGGCTTAGCAGGTGGTGCTGAAGGCTGCAGCAGTTTCAGAGACTTCTCTTTTAATATTTCAGTTGTTCAACATTTCCACACAAAAAAAAAAATAGACAGGAAGTGTCCTTGAGAAGTGGTGGACAGAACACACCTCTCATAAAAAACAGCCACATCAGAAGGATTAAGGTAAATTAACAGAGAGCTGCCTTCTTCATAACCTAGAACAGCTTGATGAACCATTTCAGAAGTGTAAGTGGGAAACTTTTTCAGCTTAAACAAACAACAAATTGAAATATTAAAACATACAGGTTCCATTTTTCTAAACTTGCACTGGCTTAAACTAAAAGTATTGATTTAAATAAAGTATGTGACATGAAAAGATCTAATGCATACCACCAGCAATTAACTGAATGTTAATTTAATGTGTGTTATGAATTCAAACACTAGAATTTTACATGGGATCACTTTAATTTAGTTCAGATCAGTGTAAGAGGTGGAGCAGAATCTTATCAATTATACATTAATATAAAATGAAATTGCCATTTATTGAGATAGTCTGTAATTTTACGTATAGTAAAGAGTTTGTAGGATAAAAACATTAAGGAACACATAAAAACAATGCTTTATATATCCACTAGAGGGAGCCAAACTTCATTAAATAACCTACCAACTGACCTTGTTTAGCTCACACAGGCTGAAACACAAAATATGAAAGCTCTTAGATTTGCTCATGTCATTTTTCATTTAATGATGACAACAACTCAGAGTTACAGAGAAAAAAAACATGGCAGTTGCCTGTTCATTTAGACAAACTACACTGAATAACCTAAGGTGAACACAGGTCTTCTATTGGACAAAGTTAATGAGTGATAGAGAGTGTACTTTCACCACGTTCACACATGGTACACAACAAGATCATATAAGAGCATTTATCTGCGTCCCAGCTGTTTCTTAAAGGCCTTTAGGGACTTCACCATCATTGGAGCAACTCCTGCATGAACAAGACAAAAACAGGCGATAAGGTCATATAAAATGCATATCACCAGGATTATATAACGGACTGTGTCTAACTGAAAAAGGAGAACAACTGAATTGAAAAAGAAAAGATTGTAAAATGACTGAACAGGCTAGTATGGCCTATTTGGAAAGTTCTAGCTAAATTTAAATGTTATATATTTAATACTATTGTCAGCTCACTTGGTTTTTTGCGAGGGTCTTGTGCACTGCCTGCTCCTGAACTGCTGCTGCTGCTGGACCTGCTGACCACAGACCAGCTTGGCCTTGCTCTGTTGTCCTGGACCTTCACACTGATTATTGAAAGAATTTTGAAAAATGAAAATTAAAAAAACAACAGTATTATCATTTAAAAACCAACAACAATGCACTTAATATAGACAAAATGAGTGTCCATCTACCTTCAAATGTCAGCGTTACACTACAGCTCATGGGCATAACATCCCATTTTGCAACAGTGGACAACAAAGGACCCACAGCCGTCTCCAACCAGAATAAAACCAGTTTATCCAGCACATTGCTCCAGCGCCTGTGTTTGACTAAGCCCACTAAAAAAGCATTTCATCCACTGTTATCACATGAGTCTCTGACAGATTATGACCGTGCTAAGCTGCTGTTGTTAAGCGATCGCTTTGTAGTTAAGGGCTTTTATGTGGAAGAGGAGCCAAGCAAGCACAAGGCTTACCAGGTGTTTGTGTTTTTGCCAAAGACAAATGTGCAACAATGCCCCAGTATGGCTCTTTTATGACCTTTAGATTTAGGACCAAAAAACAAAGCTACAATGAATATGTGCAAGAGAGAATTTCTTGACAAATTCAGGGGCTGTTCATAAAACCTGCATGTATATTTTTCTGTGTTTAGTACGCCGACACCCACCTGCACCTGAGCTGATGAGGCTGCGGAACAGCAGTTCCATGAATCTCCTGCTGAATTCGCACATCTCTCGGTGGCTTGGCAACAGTGTGAATAAATGCCATCTTCACCTGCCGACCTTAAAAAAAAAAAAAAAAGAAAAATGTGTGTGTACAGAATGTCATAAGAACTAAACACCATTTTCCTACAAGACGCAATGTATTTTAAAATATTTGCTCTGTTATCTTTAACTTTTTATAATGTCATTTCAGGAGGGACAACAGTTATCCACACAAAGTCAGTTTAAGTGAATAATAGTCTCATGTTCAGGATTTAGCACACACCTTTGGGTTTGTTTGAATGTGCCGAGACGATGCTTTTTGTCAGTCTTTGGAGTTTCCTTTCCCTCTCCTCAGACAGCCGGATGTACATCTCTTTCCACGATTCATACTCCAGAAGTCTGGAGTCTTTGAATTCCCTCTGACAGTGTTTGCCCCACAAGTGGTCTGTCACTCCCATGTAGATCTGTGGAAACAGTCATTGGCCTGACTACAAGTAAACATTGTAGCCTACAGTAGAAAAATAAATGCATAAAACTTCTTATCACAACTTTCACAAAAACTTTTCTAATCTACCAAAGGTCAACAAAGATTAGGTTAGAAAGGTAACTTCAGGTTAAAGTGACACGTTCAGTGGCCACTGAAGGTAAACCTGCTCATTCACACCATAAACAGCCTTGAAAGTTCCTTCAAACATGGCACATATCAGTGTATAAAGCATATAGAGTGAGGACATATTTATCATGACGATCATAAAGAGCTGCGATCTTACTGGATTGTCAGTACCAGATGTGATTTTCACACCTCAATAATAAAAGCAGCTCAGTGAAGGAGAAAGGAGCACTTGGCAGCTCAGCCCCACAGCTGTGTACAGCAGGACATCACTGATCATTAGGGGTATAAGAAAATATCGCTACATGTCGATATCGCAATATTATGTTTTCTAATATCATTTCATTTCTCAAAACACTGTCCATTTTTCGTTAATTTTCATGCGAAGATTTGTGGCAGTGGTTCATTTTTTTTTTTTTTTAAACCCCCAACAGCTACTGCACAAAAACTGCTACTATGAAATTTGGATTGAAAAAAAACAACAACTTTAAACTCTGATTTTATGGATATTATGGTGTTTATACTATGATAGTTTTCCTGCAATAAAGTGATTGTAATTCTAGGATGTCATGGAGCCACATCACTGCTCCTAAGACCAACAAACAGGCATCCAATTCAGTGCTGAGCAGGTGTACCTCATAAAATGACCAATAAGTGTGCAGTCATTTATTTCCGTATCAACATGCTTACAGGGTTACATTCTTCAATGCGTAGCAGCTGCTCTGGTGTACACCTCTCCAGCACCGGCTCGAGGATTTCAAACGGGACTCCACCAGTTTCATAAAGCACTGAGAAGAAATTTCTGCACCTGAATATAAATCTGACAAACTGCCAGACCAAGCAAAACCCTGCAAAAAGGTTTTCTGGGCTTTTACTTACAGTCGATATTATTCTGGAGCGTGCGGATACACTGCTGGTGCAAGCTCATCATGGTTGGGAGGAAGACGGTCTTGGCACCAGAGTACACTTGCATTTTCCTGTTAAGTCGCTGACCAGTGAAGACTGCAGCCTCCTCAGATATGTCACAGAAGTCTGACTCCTCAACTTTAAGACAAAGGAACAAGCATGAGCAAAATAATGTCAAAAAAAAGAAAAGGTTCGGCTGGATTTGTTAGAAATATAGTACCTTTCCTTTCAAAGAACTCGACGCTGGATGGCTTTTCACACACAGGAAGACAAGCGGGTAAAGGAAGGTTCAACAGGTCCATTACAGTCTCCTTAAATTGCTGAAATATGAGATTATTGATCAGTATTAATCATTAACTGTACTCTACTAGCTGAACATTTAAAGTTTCTGCCAAATATACCTGCTTTGGAGAGCTCACATTTACAGACACTGCAGATGGCTTGAAAGCTTTCACGTCGAGGTCTTTGGTTGCTTCCTCTTTTACTGCAGTCTTGATTTTTTGGGGAGGTTTCTTCACTGCAGGTCTGTCTTTTCTCTTGAAAACATTCAAGTCGTAGTTCAAGTATGATTCAAAAGACATGCAGGGCTCGTCAGGGCTGTTGTCCTTTTCCTCGTCATTGTGCTTTCTTTTATTTTGGGGGTTTTTATGACCTGGAAGGCCCTGATGTTCGTACTCTTTCAGAGTGCCATGCTTCTCTTTGCCTATTTTTTTCCTTTTTCTGTCTGAGCACCCTGCTGTTTCTGAGGATCTGTCATCTTTGACGTTAGCCAGTTTAAAGGTGTTTGAGCGTTTGTCACCAAACTCAAATGAAAGAGATTCTTTTCCATCTTCTAATGATTTTGATTTATTTGATTCTTTTTCTGGCACAAATCTTCCACCATCAGAGTTGCTTTTCGACATTTCCGTGGAATCAGACTTTTTGTTTCTCATCAAAGTATCATCATCTCCTGATTTTTTCTTCCTTTGATCATTTCTTTTCTCCTTGGAAACAACTGAATTGTCCATTTCATCCTTTTGGGTTGTGAGTTTCTTTTTCATTACACTATTCTGAGAGTTACTCTGATTTTCCTGTTGATCTTTCTCTTGATTTTCATCGTGGTCCTCATATCTTTTCTGTTTTTCATAGTGTTTCTCTGAATCAGCTTCTCTTCTCTCTGTTTTGTGGACAGCCTCATATGAAGAGTTCTGACCCTTGTCGTGAGACGTTACGCAGTTATTGTTTAAATCCTCTGTTACCAAACTTCCATTATTTGGGCAGTTTTGGTCATCCAGTTCGTCTTTAACAGAAAAACTCTCTGAAGCGCCCCTATCGTCTGTGTGGCTGCATTGAGGAAACATTTTACAGTTACCACGTCAAACATATAAATTCAAATTAAGAGCAGTTAATTGTTAAACAAAACTAGAAAATTTGATACACTTCACCTGGTGGATTCCTTTGGGACCAATCGTTTCCAACCTCTGACCAGTGCCTTGGCAAATTCTCCAGCGTGTTTGTGTTTGCGCAAAGAATTAACGGTTTTGCCAATTCCAGTTTCCTAATTTATATGCAGACACAAAGAAAATTGTGCTAAATTTACATAAAAATGGATCAACACAAAACGGATCGTTTGCAACACACTCACAGCAAGAACGTCTAATGTGATTTCCAGATCCTTGAGTTTCTGTAAAATTTTTAGAACCTGAAAAGAGAGAAAACACGTAAACGCATCAATAATATGCACTTAATGCGGTTTTCATGCCAGTTTAGGACAAAAGGCAACTGAATGGTGAAGCAAATTGCAGAAAACTTGACACACCAAATATGGCAGTCCTGGTTTTGGTTTACCACAGTTGCTGATTGTGCATTCAAAGCAGGAGCTATGTATGGGGACCGCACACACCCACCTAGGCTCCTTTTACTGCACACTATAAATGGATAATGCTACTGCCGGCTGTTAGAAAGTCTCACTGTGTAACTCAGTCGGATAACTTAAAATTGTGCTTTTGGCATTTACTTTAATCTTGTGGTATTTCAATGTAATCTGGAAATTGAGACATTGGCTAATTTGTAATTCAGTCTGCACGTAAAGGTGACTCAAGCCTGCAGAGCGCCCAAACTCCACTGATGGACAACAGCCATCAGTTGAACAACTGGAGGAGTTACCAATTTTAGCAGCAAGGCACCTCCCATTTAAACAGCCTGAGCCCCTCAGTGAAGTGTTTCACATGCCGGGTGGCAGCAGCGCACATGGCAATAACTGCAACAGCCCTCAATCAGCCTCACACGGTCAAGGATACAAGACGAGCGCAGAGAAATGGGTGAATAAGAGATGGAGGTGGATTTGTCCAGCCAATTAAAAGAGAGGAACTAACGAAACGGCACTTTCCGAGCAATTATTGGCTGTATTGTTATATTTACCTTCACCGTAACGTCTAAAGGAACGTGAAACTTTATTTCCAACAAGTTTGATCCCAAACGCAGCAGCGCTTCTCTCCAACTCTGCTTTGTTTATTGTGCGCACTAAATTTTAAAAAATCGTTGTATCTACCGTAGCAGAGTCTGTTGAGTGTGAGAGCTGAAGTTTGAAGCGCATAACTTTCTTCACCACATCAGAGCTGCTGGCCATCACGGTGATTCACGTGCAACAGTCTTTGCACACCGGGCAGCGCGCGCCGTTTGATGACACTAATATAATGGGCGGACCAGATGAACGATGACAGAAGTGATGGAGGGGGGAGTCTGATTTAGAAATAAATAACTCAAAATGAGAATTTATTGTATAGGAGCAAAACTAGGCTACAGCAAACTTTCAAGCCTGCAGGTCTCTCTTTGCCTAATGGGCCTGTTGTCTCTTAGAACTGATATATTGATCACCTAAGGAAGAGATTTATCATAATTCAAATGAGAAACAATAATCAGACATGCTGTTTAAAAAAAAAAAAATAATAATAATAATAATTTTTGCCTGACAAACTCATGCTCTCAGGGATGCATGGACCGAGAAGATGATGAAATATTCTGAGGAATTTAATGTATTTTTAAGTCTTTCAGGTTTTATCGGCCAATAGGAATTGGAAAATTTTATTATCCACAGTGTGGCAATTTGCCTTTGCATGAAAACCATGCATTAGACCTTACACCGTCTCAGCACACCCATTCATAAAAAGGACATCTCACAAAGCAGCAATATGTCGTCTCAGCATAAACATTCATTAAAAATATTACAATATACAAATTTACTCTACACACATCTCACACCAACTAGACAGCTGAAACACAGGGTCAGCAGCATCACCACGCCCCCATCAAACAAATCAGCTGATCATAATAACAGGACACAGTTGGTGGGATCTTCCTTCTGCTTCATGAACCTGTGGGACTCGCCTTTATTTGATTTCTCCTTAGGATTTTGCTTAAGGAGTTGCACACTTTTCATTTAGGCAAACACTATTAAATGTACTGAGATAGAATGGTGGTTTTTAAGTCTAATGAGTCTTTATTTTCTCCTGTTAAATTTAGCTGATTTCCATTCAGATTGTCTAAAAGCACTCACAACAATAAATCAAGGTCATTTTTTATTTCATTTTAGGAGTCTTCGAGTTTCACTAAACAATTTCTAAATGAAACTCTTTGTATGACGTCCCATTGAGGATATAGGTCAAGCCCCCACAGTGTGTTGATGTCATCTGATTGGACGCTATAGTAGGACACTATATGGGTGGGGGTGTGGGGGTGTCTGTATGGTCCCTGCCACATGCATTGCACAATGTTTGATTGGCACTGGCTCCCCAAGAGGAGGAGTTAACTGCATGTCTCTTTCACTAGGGTGACTGTTGCTCTCTCTCTCCTGCTCCAGTAACTGGAGGCACAAGTTCCTTCTTCCCCAACCTCAGCTTCATTTCCCGGGTAAGTGGAGCCCTGTAATGCTTGATTATTTGTAATTTTAGCAATGGCAAGGCAAGTTGGTGCAATTAGTGTTCAAGGGTGTGTGAAACATTTTAGAATGGATGATGTGCTTTTTTTTCTCACTTACTTTGGACATTAAAAGGCAAATAATTTCAAGCTGCTGATCTTATGGCATTATTATTTTTTACACAGCCGTGGTGCCAGCAAGCTTCTATTTGTCTGGAGTTGAGGGTAAACAATGTGAGCAGTGGCTTTTTGGGGGCATTTCTTGTATTGTAGATGTGTTATTTACTGACATATTCATCAGAAGTCTAACACAATGAAAGAAAATAAGGAAAATAGATCAAGAATTAAAAAAAATTCTCCAATTTGAACTGAAACAGTCAGAGGACATGAGGCCTGCTGCTCATGTCTCAAAGTCTATAAAAGGAACGTCATGGGTGAGCCGCCAAGCGTTTCTATTCCTGTACATGCTGCTGATAAACTGTGACAGATGCAAAGAGGGGCATGTTGACGCACTCATTTGCCCCAGCATCACCTGGCAGCACACGTTTTCAGCGGTGCCGTTGTTAAATGCATTCCACAACTCCACGTTTGTCATTAGATCCAGCATGTTGAAAGTGCAGGGATCTGAAAAGGCAAAGAAATCAGTACAAAGGCACAACACAAGGACAACAGGACCTCAGAAACAGTGCAAATGCACAGCCAAAATGGACACTTCACTCAGTGACAAAAATTCAGTCATTATCTGATCACCCTCAAGCTGATGGAAGGTTGAGTGAAGTTTTGTGGTTCACAAAACACTGCTGGAGTTAAAGAGGAGCAGTCACGTCCCAAACAATTGTAGTGAATGGTGACTAGGATTCAAACAAAAAACAAAAACATAATAAAACCATAAAATACCTCCATACTAGTAATCCAACTGTCCCGAAGCCTTGACATGCCATATTAGTAGTCTCACTGTTCAGCCTCTAGCTCCTAAGCCACATTCACATGCATGTGCACACACACCGTCTGAAGCCGGGGCAGCAGCTCTAGGAGGGACCAGGGAGAGCTTACTTATCTGCAGGATCAATTTGAGGGCAAGTCTGAGCGATTCTGGGGTCTGCTGCTGGCACCGGACTTCCAGGTAGCATGTAAACACAAGTCTGTGTGCACTATGTCAGGAGCTACAGGCTACAGTGAACACTGAGGTGAAGAACAAGGTGTCAGTGATGTTTTTAAAAACAGGTTGGACGAGCAGTATGGAAGTATTTTATGGTTTTATTGTGTGTGTTTTTTTTTTATTGCATTTGAATCCTAGTCACCATTCACTAAACTGTTTGGGAGATGATTGTAGCATCTTTTTTCCTGTGAAACTCCAGCAGAACTAAAAAACTTTACTCAACCTTCCATTGTTATGAGGTTGAGTAGATAATGACAGAATTTTTATTTTGGGGTGAACTATCCCTTTAAGACAGTATGCATTGATAAGTTTTGACAATATTGGCTATTTTAATGTAGATCAGTCTTGTGAATGTGGCATATGCTTGACTCCACTGCATTTCCAACAAGTCACTATTTTTTTTTTTTTTTTATGCAGATCCAATCAGTATCTGGCCGATTGAAACTTTACATCTTTTCTTACCTGTTTTATCTATATTTTTCAGAAGGTTTGGGCTGTATTCTTGTGCTGCAGCCATGG
>JAQLOL010000003.1:12593705-12610877 GCA_029783665.1 Naso thynnoides
ACTCCACTGCATTTCAAACAAGTCACTATTTTTTTTTTTTTTTTTATGCAGATCCAATCAGTATCTGGCCGATTGAAACTTTACATCTTTTCTGACCTGTTTTATCTATATTTTTCAGAAGGTTTGGGCTGTATTCTTGTGCTGCAGCCATGGCACCCAAAAAGAACAAGACGGCCAAGAAGAGTAAAGGAGACATAAATGAAATGACCATAATGGTTGAGGACAGTCCCATCAATAAGATAAACGGGTTAAACACTCTATTAGAAGGAGGCAACGGCTTCAGCTGCATTTCAACTGAAGTTACTGATTCTGTGTATGCCCCTAATCTCCTGGAGGGTTTAAGCAACATGAGACAGGATAGCTTCCTCTGCGATCTAACAGTCGCCACCAAGTCAAAGTCATTTGATGTCCACAAGGTCGTCATGGCCTCTTGCAGCGAATACATTCGAAACATCTTGAAGAAGGATTCGTCCCTCCAGAAGATTGACCTGAACGACCTCTCACCTGTCGGTCTTGCCACAGCAATCACATATGCTTACTCTGGGAAGCTGACCTTGTCACTGTACAGCATCGGTAGCACAATCGCTGCAGCCATGCTGCTGAAGATTGGCACCTTAGTAAAGATGTGCAGTGATTTCCTCATGCAGGAACTCAGTGTGGAGAACTGCATGTATGTGGCAAATATTGCAGATGCCTATGACCTGAAGGAAACCAAGGAGGCAGCTCAGAAGTTCATGCGGGAAAACTTCATAGAGTTTTCAGAGATGGAGCAGTTCCTGAAGCTCACCTATGAGCAGATCAGTGATTTCCTCTCAGATGATTCCCTGCAGCTTCCTTCCGAGATCACGGCCTTCCAGATTGCAATGAAATGGTTGGACTTTGACGAGAAGAGGCTGAAGTACGCGGCAGATCTCCTGACTCACATCCGCTTTGGCACTATCTCTGCCCAAGACCTTGTGAATCATGTCCAGAGTGTGCCCAGAATGATGCAGGATGCCGAGTGCCACCGTCTCCTTGTTGACGCCATGAATTACCATCTGCTGCCATACCAACAGAACATCCTCCAGTCACGCAGAACAAAGGTACGCGGCGGCCTCAAGGTGATACTCACAGTTGGCGGACGCCCTGCTTTGACAGAGAAATCTCTTAGCAAAGACGTTCTCTACAGGGATGCGGACAGCGTGTGGAATAAGTTGACAGAAATGCCAGCAAAGAGCTTCAATCAGTGTGTGGCGGTCTTGGACGGCTTCCTGTACGTTGCAGGTGGTGAGGACCAGAATGATGCAAGGAACCAGGCCAAACACGCTGTTAGCAACTTCTGCAGGTAAGAATTTATTTTGTATTTTGAGTGTTTGTGTTTGTATACAATTAGAAAATAAAATAAAATCCCGCCTCTCTCACATCCTTTAGGTATGACCCCCGATTCAACACTTGGATTCATCTGAACAACATGATCCAGAGGCGCACCCACTTCAGCCTCAACATCTTCAATGGCCTCCTGTTTGCCATCGGAGGGCGAAATGCTGACGGTGTTCAGGCCTCAATGGAGTGCTATGTGCCCTCCTCCAACCAGTGGCAGATGAAAGCTCCCATGGAGGTGCCCCGCTGTTGTCACGCCAGCTCCCTCATCGATGGCAAGATCCTTGTTTCTGGCGGTTACATTAACAACGCCTACTCCAGGGCCGTGTGCTCGTATGACCCCTCCACTGATACCTGGCAGGATAAGAGCAGTTTGAGCACACCTCGAGGCTGGCACTGTGCTGCCACCATAGGAGACCGAGCCTACGTCATCGGTGGCAGTCAGCTGGGAGGTCGTGGAGAGAGGGTGGATGTCCTTGCCGTCGAATCTTACAACCCTCAAAACGGGCAGTGGAGCTACTGCGCGCCACTTCACACAGGAGTGAGCACGGCTGGTATTTCCCTGTTGAACAACAAGCTGTATCTCCTCGGGGGCTGGAACGAGGGCGAGAAGAAGTACAAGAAATGCATTCAGGTTTACAACCCTGACCTCAATGAATGGACTGAGGATGATGAGTTGCCAGAAGCTACAGTCGGCATTTCATGCTGTGTTGTCACCATACCCACACGGAAAACACGAGAGTCCAGAGCCAGTTCAGTGTCGTCTGCACCAGTCAGTATATAAGTGTCTAGATGATAATAAATGATATCGTTTTCATGTCTGAAGGTCTCCTTTTCTGTTATGTAACTTTACCAGAAGTCCTTTTATCAGATCATCAATTTAAAATGCACTCACCTTCCTTAGGATAAGTCAAAATAATATAATCAAAGGATCACAAATTTGGAAAGATGTTCTTCTATGGCTTTTTTTTTTAACCTGGAAGCAAATTGAAGTCATCCACATTTTTAAAGGAGAATTCAGAAGCCATATAACGTTTTGCCAGTATTTGTAGTTAAAATACAAGTATAATTGATTTGATTGAGGTTAAATAATGTTTGTGATGGACTAACAAACTGAACTTGGCAATATCTAATTTTTATTATCTTTAGACAGAAATTTACTTTTGGGGCCAATTTATTTGGGATAATTTTATTTGCTCTTTTTCTATGGCATATATAATGTTATTTAAAACTCAAATAAAAGGTTAAAAAAAGGCTAAATCAATGCTGCTATTTAGATTGATAACTATTTTTACCCAGTGCCATAAAATTAGCAGTAAAATCAATACAGTAACTAATAGCAGTTCTTAGCATTAAATGATCTGGTGAACGTGATCTCATATAGCCTACTTGGACAGATACTGGGGCTGGATTAAGTGTGGACACCACCTGCCAGGAGTAGGTGCTTGTGATGAGTGTTTAAACACACCACAGACTCGAACTGCAGTCTCTACATGTGTCTCATGTTCAGTGTTCAGGGGTCTTGTGTCGTACGTTGTGTGTTTGTCACAAACACTGTCAGGATTCATTTGGGAAAATGTTGGAATGAGACTTGAATGGGTTTAAATGTGACGGAAACAAGCTATTTTGTAAAAAAGAAAGAGAAGAATATAACCTTGATATGAGGATGTCTGCCTGAGCTTTTCCAGAGGTCAGTACTAATGAGTTTTTGGACTGCTCATGTCTTTCCATTGTTTTTGTTTGTTTTTAAATTAAAGAGATGGAGTGTAAGCTGCTCTGAGCCATGGTCATTTATTTATTTTTTCATTTTATTTTGTTTTAAAGGGGTGTATTTAATATAAATCTACAAATCTACACAGGATTATTTGACACTTTTTAATTTCAGCTCATATCTATTTGCTGTTTTAAGTGATGCATATCTTCCTTCTTAAAAACCCATGCTACAGCTAAAATTGGTATATATGGCATAAATGTCCCTAATTTTATTACATTTAAGAATTTAAATGGGCAAATTTAGCATTCACATAAATACAAGGAAACGGCTGCAGGTTAGTTTATATACCAACCCTAAATTATGAGATCTCAAATAGAGAATATGCCATTTACATATTTAGCTATGAATTCCTTTTTCTGCAATTTTTATATTCTTTTGCCTGCTCATGCCTTTAAACATACTTTTGCTAGAGTGAGTAAACTGGGCATCGGTTCCCTTGACAAAATCGATGCATAAAAGATTATTACAGTATGCACAACGCTTCATTTTTGTCGTATAGTTCCAGAGAGTGAAGCACTGGATTTATGAGCTTACTCACATGTAACAGTCAAGGTTATTCTGCTAACCAAACAAACCAACCACCACCAGAGTTGTCATTGCCGTGTAATAGTTACAGGATCAGTGTTAAAGGACCTGTTCTCTCCAGCAGTGTCTCGGCGTGCATACAAAATTTGCGTATTTGCATCTCACTGCATTTCCCATGGATCTGAAGTGGGCGTGGCTCAGAAGGGAAAGAGGATGTTGCACACTTCTCATCACCAGTCTGAGGCTAACAATATTTAAACCAAATGTGGAGGAAGTTCCCAGCACTGTGTGCCAGAATTTTTATCAGTCTACACACACATGCAGTGCCAAAGAAACAGACTAGCTGGGTGTTTGAATAATGGCACCTATTTTTAAAACTTGGCTGGCACATTAAAAAACTCTTGATCACTATGAAAATACTTTATATGTGTAAAATTACAGCCTACACTTAACTTTTGGTTAAGTTTTCTATGGGTTGTTACCGGAGAATCTCTCATGAAATGATTTGTTCAAGTGAACTGAAAAACATTTTAAGATCAACATCCAGATTTCCACAGTCTCTATTTTCTGTGACTATTTTAAAGTTCCCCATTCTGCTGTAATTGTGGAGTCATTCCTAAATCAGTGCCTCTTCCTTTTTTTGTTTTTATATGTGGAGGATTGTGAACATAACGAAGTATCAGAGATTACTAACCAATTGGATGTCAGTAATCAGTCTTATCAAAACAAGATAATCCGGAGAAAAAATTGTTTATCAGTGTTGGCAGTTAAACAACATCATTATCAAATCCTTCTTCTGCCCGTTTTACCCACCTGTGAATGAACACTGCACACATCCTGTTAGTAGCCTATATTAAGTGCTGTGTCATCATTACACTTATCTTTTTGCCTTGTCAGTGTTGCATTCAAGTGTTCCTTCAGTCTTAAATATGACTAATTCATTTTGATGATGTCTTTTGAAAATGATGACAAATAAGAGAAACACACTAAATGATTTCTGATGGTGTAAAATAAAGATGGCTGCTTTGTGCTGCCAGTGTTTAGAAAGAAAGAAATAAACATGTTTAAACAAACTGAATTACAAAAACTTTGCATAATGTGTCCTAAATATTTCATATTGCCTTTTGTCCTTTTAACAGCAGTGCTTTTTTCACACACTGACTTGATTTTACAGAATTTATTGCAAGGATGCTTCTTTCATACCCAATCATGATATGTTACCAAATAACTATTTTACCTGTGGAAGGTTACAAACTGGCGTTTTTTGAGCATATCACAACATTCATTAAACACGTGTAGTGTTTTCAGATAAATTAATGTCAAGTAAGATTAGTAAATTAAAACCTTTTTTTTTTCGTTTATGTTTTTACAGTGTCCCACTTTTTTCCGAGGGTGAGGCGGGGTTAGCACACACCCCTATAATAAACGTTAAGTGCTGAATCATACTGATATCTCTGTGTATTATGTCTCTTTGATGTTGCATTCATGTACTCCCCCTAAGCTGGGGTCCAATTTTTTTCTCAGACTCACTCATTTTTATGCGCGGGTTTGAAAACGACAGAAAAGAAACGCAGCGAGTAAATGGATAAGCAATGTGCTGCTTAAAAAAAAATAAAAATAGGAGGAAATTTTCTGGTGATCTCTCCCCCACTAACAGTCCGTTGTTATTTCCGACAGCACTTGAACGTAGCGTCGCGGCGCGCTCTGATCGACAGGTCAGTAGGAGGAGCAGAGCGCGCAGGATTGCTGAGTCATGGTGACGTCACTCCGCTCTGCGCTCCGCCTGACGAAATCACGTGTGTGAAGCCAGGAGGGCGTTCATATGTTCAACACACGGCTCAACTCCGAGAGTCAGATTGGCTTGGCAACCTATCTGCCAGTCCGCCTCGCCGTCACATTATCACAGAGCCGCTCGGTAACCAGCTCACTCCGCTGCCGTTAAACAAACCGAAGCTCCTGGGCACCGACTTATTCTTGGGGTTTTTTTTCCAGTGGAGCAGCCAAATTAGCCTTCGGGTGGGCTTTACCGAGCTAACCAGACATTAGCAAGTGATGAGCAGGGGCCTGCTTCTTTTGGATGCCCAGCTAAGGTTACAGACAGGGCACGCCGCGTAACAGCATTGAGAGACTCTTCATTCATCCTGCGAACCGTCTGACAGCACCTCAAGGATCCAGGTTCAGTCCTCTGTTCGGACCGAGACTTCATGCTAGCTCCGTGCAAGTTTGACAAAGTAGCCAGCTAGCTAACGCTCGGCGTGCAAGTGAATAAAAGCAGCCAGCAAGACACTAGCCGTCAGTTTACACATCCAGGCTGTCTTTGCGATGGGTTTACTGTCACAGGGATCTCCACTGAACTGGGAAGAAACCAAGAAGTATGCCGACCACATCAGAAAGCATGGCATCATTCAGTTCCTCAACATCTACAACAAGGTGAAGGAGCGCCAGAAAGATGTGTTGAAATGGGGCGATGAGGTGAGAAATTACCATTTATTTTTATTATTATTAATATTATTTAAAATAAATCGACATATGGAAAAAGCAGTGCTGTCTGTTAATGCTTCTGATCCCCCATTCATGATGGTTGTGCATGATGCAATAGTGGCCTTAAATTTGCTGTTTTGTCCTCCTGATGGGGAAATCAGTCTGCAAGTTTCCATTTTGTGTAATACCTTTGGAAAAATTTGCATATATTCAGGTTGCTGCTACTGGCATTTTTTTTTTGCCCAGTGTACAAACGTTTGTAATGTTGAAGTTAAAATTGATTAACTAAGTAATTAAAAGTAAAAGTAAGCCTTGTTGAATGTTTCTGTTTTGTACTAGAATTAGTATTAAGTCTAAAGATTTTTGCAAGAATTTGATTGGTTCTTAAAAACTTGTGTATGTTCTAAAAAAAAAAAAAGCAGACATTTACTATGTGTTGTTCACTTGCAAAAACCTCAAAGCGGTTGCTTAGTATTGCTTATTTAAAGTATTACAAATCAGTGTCCAAGTAATTATATAATTATACTAATAATCCAGGCAGTGCTACTACTGATTCAAGACACTCCCTGTAAACTATAGCCTCAAGTCTGATAGGCATCATCTGAATATTTGTGGACTCGGCTCCTGCCTGTTTTCTTTCATTCACAGTCCTGACTCCAGTTTGCGTGTCCAGTTTTTGCCCGCCACCGCTCCACAAAAGTTCAGTGTGCTACAGCTTGAACAAAGTGTTTTCATTTCGAACAATGTGGAATGCTGTTGTTCTAGATTAATCCCTTTTTCAGACAGGGGATTACAGGGTAGCAGAGTCAAAGTCAAGGAAACATAACTGATGAATTGGAATTGATGTGATGGCGTCCCAGTCTGATCTTGAAAACGTCTGCTTTGTGCTGTAGTCTAGCGCGGGCTGAGAACCTGGTTTAGAAGTAAGAAGAGTGTATTGCGTGAAGAAAGCTGTTTTTTTTTGTTTGTTTGTTTTAAAAAATGTGTCCCAATTGTTTTAAATTGCTCTCTTTTAGGTTGAGTACATGTTGGTGGAGTTGGATGAGAAGGATGAAAAGGTTCGACTCGTCCTGAACGGTGGAGATGTTTTGGAAACTCTGCAAGAGCAGGGCGAAAACATAAACCCCAAGTAAGTGAGCGCTCCGCAGAACATGTCTGAACATTCAGCTGAATAGCGGGCCGATATCAAAAGATTAGGATGTCTTTATGTGATGTAGTTTTAAAAGAGGAAGGCCATAATTTCACTAGATTAGTTTTTGTTTAATATGACTTGGACTTTGTTTCCTTCCTCCGCCCAAATAAACATTTGTTGTTGAGAAGGCCTTTTCAGCTGAGGTCAGAATTTCCACAGAAAGTGAACACCTGAATTCTCAATTTGAATTACCCTTAATCCAAAGCCACACCTCAAATACTTACTGTCAAGGCAGAGCTGTTGCATTATAAAGAGCTTTGAAATAGCTGATAGTGATTTAGATTAATTCCACTTGAGTTCAACTTTGGCTTAGTAAGTCACAAATAACAGAAGCAAGATGAGACTTCGCAGGTATTTGTTGTTTTTTCAATTACAAATGATACCACCTAAGTTCTGAGGAGTGTGCTGATCCTGATTGACGTCTTTCTGATAGAAGATTTTCAAAATGAACAGTGACAGTTGATACTCTCACTGCTCGCTGAAAGAGTTGTGTTTATAAAACGCAGAAAAAGAGCTAATGTTTTTCAGCTGCTGCGTAATGAATATTGAACATGTTTGTTTTTTCAGCATTTCTCTGGTTGTTTTGGGGCACTTGGTCCTCTGCTTCAGTAACTTTTGTTGGTTTATTTTAATGGCTACCTATTAGATACAACATCCAGCTTCATCAGAGACCTCTAATTAACTAAAACATTCAAAGACATGTATCCTTGTGCAGCACCTTGAATGGACGAATCAAATAGAAAAATGGAACTTATTAGCTGTTGTGCAACATATCTTTGGAGTCACATGGTTAGGAAAGTTATATAAACTTCTCTTATGCAAAGATATATATTTATGATTATTGTCTCACATATTTGCTCTTTGTGAATTGCACACACTGAAGAGTCATGAGTCAAAAATGTTGCGATGTGTGCAGTAAAGCAGGAAGGTAGCTCTGCCCTGTAGTCAAACAGCCGCCACGTCTTACCATGTTTCACACAAACTGAATTTGCCTGCAAGCCTAAATACCACCGACTGTCAATTTGACTGTCAAACTCCTTTCATCCATCGTTCACATGACATGAGATGACTGACATACAAGTCCTGTGGGCTTTTCAGTGTGCACACACGGAGCACACAACGGAAACAAGTCTGGTCTCCTGTCACACAACGTTGAGGCGTTTGAACAAGTTATTACGACAGAGCGTGAGAAGTCAGTGTCATTAACACATTTTTGATTTTCTGCACCGATGCCATTGATTCTTCTTTATCGAAAGCAGCATGTAAATGTATTTCCAGAACTTTAAATTGCAAATTTACCAAAATATACAGACATGCTCTTTGGCTAAATGTTCAGGCGTAAAGTCAGAGTCACATTTGAGGTATTATAATAGGGTCAGGTGACATGGGCAAACAATATGTTGGACCAAATACCACTATATCAATATTCCCACAATATTGTGGGGATGATTATTTGTGCTTTTATAAAATCCTAGCACAATGACATTTTTGATAAATTATCAGTAATGTGGACATAATGACTGCGTGGGTAAAGGCTCATGTTAGAAGAGCTTGAACAGTGATAAGCTCAGAAAATTAGAGAATTTTACTGTAATGCAGCTTTCAAATTTAGGGAAAGGCAGCACTCAAACCATATCATCTAAATAGCATCGGTATATTGTCTGTGTGCTACATAGGCTATTTCACGTGTTTGTCATTGCCACATTAAAAGCAGCTTCAGCTGTCAGTGTGTGAACGCGCCTCTGCCTGCTTTTAAAACCTGAACTTTCCTCCACACAGTCTCTGCGTTCATTACACTGCCATCAGCACCGTGGAGATTGTTATCTATATGATGAGCAGTTTCATCCTCAGATCAGGCAGATAATGGTCACATTTCTGTCGTTTGCCTCGTTCTCACAGTCAGTCAGTAAGCACTGTTTCACAGACTTTGCTGGCTTTGATTTGTCTTCCCGTCACAATGGCTGCACATATTGTTCTCCATCTGTGCAGGGTCTGACACAGTGCGCTTCGCTCTCCTCCCTGACCAGGTTCAGCTCTACACAAACAAACTTACTGGTTCCAAACTTCTTCCTGAATTGTCGTGGCCTTTTTGTTTTTTTGACAAATTGTGAACAGGAATTTTATAAAGGCAGGAAATCCTCTCTGATCAAGAAACACGTCCAAGATAAAAGCCTCAAAGTTTTGTTTAAAGGGAGTAAACATAAACACTGAAATATTGTGGCTTTTGAAATAAGGTCTCCTTTGAGCTTTCTATCAATATGTGTGTGTTTTTTTTAAGCATAAAACATGTTTAAAGAAATATAAAAAGCTAAACCTTTTTCAGTAGCACTTCTACACTAGAAAACTAGACAAACAGACTAAACTCGATGCAAAGAAAGAATATTTTGCCTCAGGGCCTCGTTCAATGATGACAGTCCGAGCTCCACCTGGAAATGGTGTCTGCAGGCCTAAATTGAATTGTGGCAAAATGTCTTTGGAAAGAGGAATTCTCTACAGGCCGTATAATGTGTTTGCACAAGCCCGTGAGTGTTATGCTTGCCTGTTGTCAATGACGTCGATCTAAATCTGTGGAGCCGACTTCACCCAGGGGAAATACCAGTGGCAGTGGGAATGGTAGAGCCGATGCATTCCTCATTACTGCCCCTCTGTCGCACACACCGAAGAGCACGCTCTGGAGCACAAATACGTCGCGTTCGTTTGCCCTGCCGAGATAAGGCTGACATACGATAAAGGGGAGAGTGGTCAGTTTATTTAATCAGAAAGGTCATGGTACCTCTGAGATTGAGGCTGTTTTGTTGATCGCCTTCTTCCTCGCTGACTTACAAATGTTCACAACACTTTTTATATGTTTGCAGTCACCCCACGCTTTGGAGACCCGAGTATGGCAGCTACATGATTGAAGGAACCCCGGGGCAGCCGTACGGCGGGACCATGTCAGAGTTCAACACTGTGGAGGGCAACATGGGGAAGAGACGACAAGAGGCCTCATCTGTCCTAAACCAGAATGAAACCCTCTGCACCATCACCTCATTTCCAATGTACTTTGTTTCACCCCTTTTTAACCCTTTTTAAGACATCTCTGAACAAAACAAAAACAAACCACATCCACATTCTGATGCACAGCTTTGCATTTAATGAAGTCACAGTCACCTGACTGTGCAGTGTCTCGCCTCACTGAACTCGAACAGCTGTGCACTCTCCCTCCATTTTGAGGATGAGCATCTGCAACAGAAACCAGACGTAAACCAGACGTAAATCAATTGCAAAGTCATGACCGTCAAACTATAGTGCGAGCGAGCCGTTCTCTCATCAGACAGAGTGACAAACCGGTCACCAGAAAGGATCATGTTATTGGAGAACAAGATAAAATGTAGTTACCTAGCTAATGTGAAGTTAGACAAATTGTGCAGTCTAAATACATTTGTACCACATGTGCAGCAGGGACTGATATTAACATCCAGCACGCAGCAGTGATGGGGTAGTGAAATTTCAGAGGGCTATCCGCCACACTGGCAAGTTTGTAGCACAACTGTCATTGAATAACTATGCTGGGCATCTCCACCGCACTGTGGGGTTAGTTATGGACACACTGCCTCTGTCCTCTGTTGTCTGTCTGTCTGTGTCAGTTTCACACACACAGACAGCTTCACAGGGCATATAGGTCCACTTCTTACACTCTGAAAGTTACATCACTGTGTTCGGCAAAGTGAGTGGGTGTCAAGGGACAGCTTCATGATGCATTTAAGTGCACCTCGTGAACTCAGAAATCAATGCTCCAATGATTATAAAGGTTGTTTAAAACAGGGCAGGTTCTATTTTTTTCTATTATGTATTTCAACGAAAGGAAAAACTGCTTTCTTGTTCTTTCACTACAGCATTTTGATAAAATAGATGCTAAAATGTAATAACATCCCATTCACTTCTTTAAACTCAGCTTTTTAAAAACATGCGTCCATTTTGGCAGGTAAAAGTGTGCTTCATGGGGCAAAGTGTTTATTAATGTGGAACATTCTCTGAGTCTGATGCAGACACAACCCACCTACAACAAAACCATTTCTGCCACTTCTGTCAAATTTTCTTGAGAGACGCATCAATTATGTAAACTTATTGAGTTCACCATTGTGACCATAAAGATCTTTTATCTGTGAAACTGTTTGATTGTCCTTTACAGCATGAGCAACATGAATTTAGACAGAGATTTTGGCTGTGTTATTTTATCGCTGCAGTGATTATTTAATTAATTTATTTGTCAGTGTACAAAAACATTAATCTGCAAACAAATTTTATCGTTTGTTTTATCATAGATTTCAGTCATTGTCTAGCAAAAACATGGATTTCAGTCTCTCCAGTGTAAGGATTTTATACGTTAATACAACAAATTTAACTGCAAATTAAATACTTTTGATTTTTGGACTGCTGGTCCAAAAAAAAAAAAACAAGGCATTTGAATATTTCACCTTAGATTTTTGAAAATTGTTTTGTTTTCTGATATTTCTGAGACAAAACGATTGGGAAAGAAACAGACAGAATGATTCTTTCACAGCAATTGTTTTTTCCAGCCCTTACACAGTTGGTGTATTTTATGGTCCTTTGTTTAGGTTAGGCTGCCCAGGTTTCACCAGACCAGAGCACCGGCCGACTCCGGTTGAAAAGGGAGTGTCCAAGTCGCTGTTTTTCCCAGATGAAGCCATCAATAGACACCCAAGATTCAGGTAGGCGCCATGGTTAGAAAGCTGTGACTGTGTGCATGTGTGGCTGCCCCACTGATCTTTTAATTAGTTTATAATGAAAATGCAGAATTATTGACTCTTTTAGTCACAATAAACAAAAAAAATGAAATAAACTGATAATTAAAGAGGCCATAATATACACTGAAATTCATTAATTGTATTTTTTGAAATGCAGTCAGGCCATAATGAGCGCCTGTAGTGGTTCACTTCATGGTCTGTTTTTATTGTAGGTGACTGCAGATTTTGTCGTGCATGTACCCTTTATTGCCTCTACTTACCGTTTGTCATAACAAAGCTTTTGTTTGCGAATGTGTGTACGTGACTGTGTGTGTGGATTTGCTTTTTCAGCACGCTTACCAGAAACATACGTCACAGAAGAGGAGAGAAAGTCGCAATTAATGTACCAAGTAAGTCCAACTGAAATGAAATGGCATTTTTGTTTTCCCTGTTCCAGCGTACATGCCTGCTCTGCGAACCACTTGTCTGGTGTTCTTCAATGAGAGGAAAAATTTAAACAAACTAAAAGGAGAATTTTATATCTACTATTTGGTTTCAGGATTCAATAGAATAATCTTTGTTTACTTATACTGTGTTTCGTTGCAAGTTGCTGTCAATATTTGTGACTTCCAGAGCTTCTAGAAAACCACTACAGAGGCTAATTTAACAGATTGGCACACTTTCAAAAAGTGTGAGTCGTAGGCTCGCAAAGACTTCTGTCAAGCACAAATAACCTGGAAATGCCAATTAATTAACCTCTCATTTGCATCCTGAAACTTGCTGGAAATATCAGGTCACATCTGGTTAGATGCTGTGGTTCTGCTCTTCAGTACCACTGATACAACCTGTTTGTCTGTGACATGTTACAGAGTGAGCTCATTTACTTTGTCCTTCATTTCCTTTGGCACTCTGTCAGCCTGACAACTCCTGTCAATCAAACACAGACAGGGACACGCCCCCTCACAGATCCTTTTTCCCTCCTCCTTCATTGTTCCAAAACAAACAAAAAAAAAATTATCATTACAGCTTGAATAAAAGGTAAATGTAATTTTTGACAGCAAAAAGGGACTAAATGTAATTTCAGTTGGACTTAAAGGGTTTCAGATTGACTTCCAGACTGCGTGGAATAATATGACTTTGTATTTATTTTCACGTTTAAGTCTTTAAGGACAAGCACACTCCCTCTCCGTTTGTGGAGGAGTTTCCCGAGGATGATGGTGAAGCAGCGAGGGCGGCTCTGCCTGATCACATCTACATGGACGCCATGGGCTTCGGCATGGGCAACTGCTGCCTGCAGGTACTGGATAAACTGACTAAGCCGTGTGACATCTCAAAGTATTTATTGCCTTGAACAACTCATAAATTTCCTCCTGTAATTTGATAAAGATAGCGTCACCTGAACTATATTAACTTTTGTGTTACTTCAACTTTACAGTCCCAATTAGTGATTTATAAATGCACTTCAGCCTCCATTTATGATGCTTTTGCAGGTGACATTCCAAGCTTGTAGCATTGATGAGGCAAGATACCTTTATGACCAACTAGCAACATTCTGCCCTATTGTGGTGAGTTAATAAATAAAGCATGTGCTTCCTTCATCTGGATGATTATATAACTTTTTATTTAGTAACTGAATCTGATCCAATATTTTGAAAGTAACCATATAAAATTTCAAACAGACTAAAACAGACTGCCATGATGTATTCCTGAAATCTGAATAAAGATACCAAAGTGTGGCTTTTTTTGTTCCCATTTTTTAAACAAAGTTCTATTAAATAATGTTTTGGCTTCTTACAGATGGCGTTGAGTGCAGCCTCACCTTTCTACAGAGGCTTTGTGTCTGATAATGACTGTCGCTGGGGAGTTATCTCTGCCTCGGTGGATGACAGGACACAGGAGGAACGCGGGCTCAAGGTGAGCAGGAGGAGCTATAAAACCTTTGGGTGTGAAAATCATCTTTCATTTAAAAGAGCAAATATTCCTCTTTTTACCAGTTAAAGTAACTGGGTGGCTGAGTTTGATTTCTGAGTCAGTGTCATCACTAGTGGACTAAAATTGTCTCTCTACCAAAACTAATAGTTAGTTTTAGTGAGAACTAAGTCTCATTTCAGCAACAAATAACTAGATTATCACTCCTGAACTTTTTAGTATTGACACTATAAGTCTCCAAATTATGTCAAGCTGTTTTTAAACACCACTTTTGACCCGAACTTTGCATCTGATTTTACTCGCTTCATCTTTTCTCAAGCAAATGTGCCGCCCAGGTATCACACTAAAAATGTTTAGGCTTTAGGTTTGTAGTTTTAATATAATGTATGAGAAATTTTCCTTTGCAGCCACTGAAAAACAACAAATACAGGATCTTCAAGTCAAGATATGATTCCATTGACAGCTACCTGTCCAGCTGCGGTGAGAAGTACAATGACATTGATTTGACAATCGACGAGGAGATCAACAAGCAGCTGCTGGATGCAGGTATTCGTTTGGAAAATGGAGAAAACAATATTTCTGAGATGCAAGTTTACAAGAAATATGAGCAACAAATGACAAATGTTCTCTCTCACAGTCAGAGTTCACTAACAGATGCATGTGCAGTAAAGAATGATCAACTTTCTGTGTGTAGGAATTGACAAGCTGCTGGCCCAACACATAGCACACCTCTTTATCCGAGACCCACTCTCAGTCTTTGAGGAGAAGATTCACTTGGACGATGAAAACGAGTCCGATCACTTCGAGGTGAGGTTTTCTGTAGGTTTTCTTTAAGAAGGAAGCCAACCATATGTAAAAACAAAATACAACCACGTGTAAAAACACAGTACAGACTTGTATTTATTTGTATTTATCATGTCCTCTTGCAGAATCTGCAGTCGACCAACTGGCAGACGATGAGGTTCAAACCTCCACCTCCAAACTCTGATATCGGCTGGAGGGTTGAGTTCCGCCCCATGGAGGTAAAAACCAACTACACCATCACTGAACCTGGATCATTTCTCACAGTCTGTGTTTATATTTGACAGTATGGCTCATAAAATAAAAAAAGTGAGTTTTATTTTTGCTCTTGTTCTTCAGGTGCAGTTAACTGACTTTGAAAATGCTGCGTATGTGGTCTTTGTCGTCCTGCTCACCAGAGTGATCTTGTCCTATAAACTGGACTTTCTGATCCCTTTGTCGAAGGTAATAGCAGCCACCCAGTTCGAATCTTTTAGAAATTGTGGAGAGACGCTAAATAAATGAAGTATGACATATAGATAGTGCTCTGACACACTTGCCTCCATCAGGTCGATGAAAACATGAAGGTTGCACAGAAGAGAAACGCTGTCCAGAAGGGCATGTTTTACTGCCGAAAGGACATCTTTAAAGGTGGGTTAAAAGTGCAATAAAGGTTTTTGTTTTTGGTGAGTGCAGGTAGCAGTAGCTAATGCAATTATATTATCTGTCAACAGGCTGCAACCCAGTCTTTGATGGCACTGCTTGTGCTCAGAACGGCTTGGAGAACGACTGTGGAAACGAGGAGTACACGCTGATGAGCATTGACACCATCATCAACGGAAAGGTGATTATTGCCTCATACTAGATGAGCAGGGTGGCTCAATGAAAAGCATCGTCGACCTTTTATTAGATATTTTACATGAGGTATTCATGGTCCCCAGTGGATGAATCATAATGACTTTAAGCCATTGGATTTGCTCTATTGTCGATACGAGGTTACCATTTAGTGCTTTCGAGTGAACTGCCATTAAACTGGGTACAGACATCGATGGTTCCACTTTAGGATTATTTCTAAGTTTGATGCTCCTCTGATTTGTCATGTAGCTTCAGCAGTTTTTTGTTTTGTTTTTGGTTTTTTTTGTTTGTTTTTTTAAAATGGTCGTTCGCAGATGTTACCATGCTAACACACTAAAGTAAGACGGTGAACTAAATTACAATTGTACCTGCTAAACATAAACATGTTTGCATTTTGATCATGACTGTGTTGCTACGCAGGTCTAATGCCGCAATCACTTTGTATGGTTTAATATATATATAAGTAACCTACTCGCTTACTTATGACAGCCTGTACTTATGGGTCGAGTATAACAAGAATTTCTGACAGTACAATGTTCGCTTAATGGAAAAGAATCACAGAATTATGAACAAACTGTCCACGAAATGGCTGCAAAGAACTCCTTGCTGGCAGCCACATCCAAGTTAAATCAAATATAAACACTGATACAAGTGTTTCAGTCTGTTTGATTCACTTTGAATAAACCACTACAAGTATGTACTCAGTCTTGATTTAAACAATCTAACAAATACTGCTGTTTTCCTTTTATTAAACACCAGGAGGGAGTATTCCAAGGGCTTATCCCGATCCTTAACTCCTATTTGGAAAACATGGAAGTTGATGTTGACACCAGGTGCACCATTTTGAATTACCTGAAGCTCATCAAGAAGCGGGCCTCAGGTAAGTTTGCATGAAAACTGATGTTCTCGTGAGCCCAAAAGCAGAGTTTCTCTCCATGCAGCTTCAACTCTGAGCACAACTCTCAATTTTGTTGATCTGAAACAGGTGAACTGATGACCATGGCAAAGTGGATGAGGGAATTTGTTGCCAAGCATCCGCATTATAAGCAGGACAGCGTGATTTCTGACAAGATCAACTACGACCTGTTCAAGAAGTGCGACAGGATTGCAAAAGGAGAAGAGCAGTGCCCAGAGCTCATTGGGAACCCAATCAACAAGTTCAAATGAGTAATGCTGTAGAAATGCACCGTCATTATACGTAGTCGCATGTAAAGAAAGACCAAATGCGTGGCTCAGAATGAAAGTGGTCCAATTTTAAGAATGCAAAACAGCATGTGTGTGTTTGAAGAGACACGCCTGCATCAAATGTATGTATATATACTGTATCAGATTTTTATGATTACAAAATTATTTTAATAGGGTTAAGACATGCAAAAGGTTGTGTAATAGAAATCAGATGTGTATTTATTTTTCTCTGGAAATTAAGCCTATCTGTGTGAGTTTGCGGTTAATCTTGTGTTCTGTAAATAATGTACTTCCGCTCTTTAAAACATTAACATGGGGTTTTGGGGGGCTTTTTTTTTTTTTTTTTTTGCTGGATATGAACTTTC
>JAQLOL010000003.1:12626612-12655298 GCA_029783665.1 Naso thynnoides
AGGTGAGACTGCTGTCCATGTACGTGCCAAGGTATTTGAAAACATCAACTATCTCCACCACTTGACCATTTATTAAAAGTGGCTGTATTGTATCCTTGATATTTTGTAAGCCTGTAACAAGTTCCTTAGTCTTATTTACATTTATTTCTAAGACGCTTGTATGACACCAGCTCTGGAGACAACACATGATTTCTATATTCACTCTCTCCCACAGTATCCCCTTTCAATAAAGCAACCAAGGCCATATCGTCAGCGTATGTGAACAAACAATAATTTGTATGATCTAATTGAAACTCATTAGTGTAAAGGGAGAAAAGTATTGGGGCTAGAATTTTTCCCTGTGGTGCCCCCGTGTTCAGCACAATGACATCTGACATATTGCTATTTACGATGACCCTCTGGGGGCGGTCACAGAGGAAGTCTCCAACAAAGTGAGTAATACCTACATTTACTTCAAGGTCTATGAGTCTCTGCAGAAATACAAAGTGGAAGGAGGCATAGATGTGCCGAGCCTAACAAAAAGAGTAAACTTCCGATATGAAGGCTGTCTGGTCTAGCAGACAAAGACCTGGAGAATGTCAGATGCCAAAAGGAGGAAACCTCCAAGATGAAGGCAGTATTGAACCACACTCAGGAGGACATGGAAAACTAGAGACGTCAGTGGGGGGAGGACAGACCCTGTCTCCTCACCTTAAGTCAAGGAGAAAGAGGAGTTAAATCCAGGAGTGACTTAATGGAGAGACTAAGGTGTCAGATGTAGGATATTCAGAAAAAAGAAAATAAGAGGAGTAGTAAACTCTGTGTAAAATATTCCTCCAGTTCTAAAAAGACCAAATAAATAAGTAGATAGTCTTGCCTCCTGATGACCTCTGTCCTCCTCTGATACACAAATTTAACCTGCATCCACAACCTGCCAACCCTCTTCCGACAGACTCCCAACCCCACCAACCACCAACCCACCACTCAGAACTAAAGATCAACAAAAATAGGCTATTAAAATACTGCTGGTGAAACAATTAATGTCATTTAGATCTTAAGACTGAAGGATGAGGGGCCTGTATCACGAAGCGAGCTCAACTTTTCCTTGATTACTCAGACCTATCCAACTTGACTAACCCTGACAATGGCAATCAGGATAATCAGTATCACAACTCTGGCTATCAACTCGTTAACTCAACCCAGGTTTGCCTTATCACTAGCCATGAACGTGCACGTGTAAGGGGTGGGTTCCGAGGCAGCAGACCAATTGTAATCATGAGCAACAAGCGAACAGAGAAGCACACTGCAGAGAGAGCGCTGTACCTCTGATGCAAGGAGCAGAGACTGATTTTAATAAAGTACGAGGAGGAGAAAAGCATCAATTTAGAGAAGTCCAACACTGTGGCCGCTGCCAGAAGAAGGCAGAATGCATGGCAACGTCAACATCAATGGCTTTTAGTAGCCTACATCTGACAATGATCACACCTGTGAATCCAATGAAATCAATGTGCTGAGCAGATGAATTGCATGTATGACAATTATAGTCTCATTCTCCCGATGCAACCCCTCAGGGTTCAAAAGAACCCAGGAGCAGGTAAAGAACAAACATAAAAACATCACTGCATTCGGTAAGTTAGCCTTTTTAATGTCATAACGTTAAATAGGCTACAATAAAGCTTAAAGCTGATGCCACAATTAAATATAAATATACTAAGTTGATAGTCTGAATAAAATTATCATGATATTGAGCTGTGTCAGAAATTAACAGGGGCAAAGGGCAAAAACATATATACTCTCCTTAAAAAAACAAAATTCTGAATGCCCTCAAACACCATGAAGGAAGGGTCGAAATGACCCTTTTCACATTTGCATCAGCAAGCTGTCAATTAGGCCCATTGTCTCGAACAAGGATGAAAACCCAGGGTTGAACCTGAAGTTACCTCGCAAAGCTAAAATCCTGCTTCGTGATACAGGCCTCAGCTTTACTTTAGACAGGCTACCTTATTTTTAGCCAACAATTTTACCAAACAGTTATACTTAGCCAAAATAAATTTCATATTGCAGAACAATAATTACGTATTACACTTCTCTTTTTCTGGAGTGTGTGTGGACTTTATGCACGAAATTAAACTTTGTTTCTGGGCCCATAAAAACTGTTTTGGACCGTCTACTTATAGGAGGATGGACCGAAGAAGAATTTCGCGCATGATGGGTACCCCTCGCTAACTTCCGCCTTCGCTTTGTGCGAAGAAATCTTTTTCGTTTTTGAAAGTATTTTTTTAATATCTCTCGAATTGTGAGGTTTTTTTAAGCAGACCGTTTTGCATTCATATTAATATCACATGCGCTCAGCATTTTGACGTTAGGTTTGTTTGTTTTTTGTTTTTTAAGCACCGTTCTGCGAGCGTTCCCTGAACGTTCGGTTTTGGTCTGGAAAAACGTCGGCGAAAACTTTCCAAAATTACGTTCCCCTCACCTTCAGGCAACCTTCTCTGAGCGTCCCCGGAACGTTCAGTCGTTTGCTGGTTTAGGTTTTATGCTGCAGATAGAGTGCAGACATAAATGTGTGTGCACGTTTAAGATACAGATGCTGTGAAGCATTCCATCTCGTTTTGTTGCTTTCCAGGCGGAGGAAAGCTGTGATTTTACGGTCTTTACAGCAACGCGAGATTATGATGAGCTCTTTGACGAAAGGGCCTGGATGAAATGATATTTATGTTGTGTCTTGGACAAACTGGATGCCGTTAATTTGTCTTCTTACGGTGTCAGTCATCTCGACCCACGAAACTGAATCCATTTGTTGAACACTGACTACGACTGCTCGGTTATGTGGTGTTGTCGGTCTGACGGACGGAGGGTGAGTGATGGGTTGGGGTTAAATGATTTAAGCTTTATTTTAAGTTTGAAGACCATTCGGTCCAACAAGGCCAGTGTGGGTTATTTCTCTCTCTCTCTCTTTATGTAGCACTACAATGTCTTCTTTTTTTTAGCAGCTGGGCCATGACCAGCACCACAACACAATTAAGCTAACATTAGCGTTAATTGTATCAAGATTGCTGCCATTAACTGCAATAGACAAAGCACTCATTAAATTTAAACCGAAACGCACGAGCAAAGTGACTCGTATTCTGTAAGTTAACGTTAGTATTTAGTAATTTACGTTAACGGTATTACGCCCAATCAACTAAGTTAACGTTACCTTACGTTTGAATTTTACGCGAATAATTTAACGTTAGCGTTGATGTTTTAACTCTTTGCTAAATTATCGTTACGTCAGCGTCCACTCTGCACAATAATAACGTTAACTAAATTGAAAATACAACGCTAACAGCTTACTTTCGTCGGATAATGAACCAAACAGGACGAAAATAAAAAGCGTAACAGTTTGGAAACGTTACCCTGCTGTACATCGTTGTAGCAAGCAGTGGCTAGCCACGTTAGCTAGCTAAGTATGTAACGTTAATACGAGTAAACATGATTGTTGTTGAAGGTTAATTTAAACGTTACCCGTAGCATAAACTGGTTAGTGATGCATGACATTTCAGATCAGAATCATGGATTACTTAAGGGACCACGTCGTCAATTTGCAGCCTTAACCTTATCTCTGTGAAGCTGTTACTCACTTGTAATATACACATCCTCAGAATATTTCCCTTTAAAGGTTAAATTAACCCCATATATGTCACTGTGTGACATTGGTAAACAGCATCTCCTCCATGTTTACACTTCTGCTTGACAAGATGTCTTCTACCTTGCTAAAAATACTATTATCAGTTGGAGTGTGCAGAAGTTTTAGAGCTCTCCCATTATGTATTTTAGTGTTATACACAAAATTGCATATTAGACCATGTTTGGCTACAAATTTGTTGTGATGTCACTAAATGATGTATACTCAGATATTACTCTTCATTTTCAACAGAGGAGTTTGATTATGGCCT
Organism: Naso thynnoides; assembly: GCA_029783665.1. Taxonomy (NCBI): domain Eukaryota; kingdom Metazoa; phylum Chordata; class Actinopteri; order Acanthuriformes; family Acanthuridae; genus Naso; species Naso thynnoides. Next base: position 12,630,530 of record JAQLOL010000003.1, read on the forward strand.
ATATCTTAAGTTTAATGTTACGAGCAGATAAAACTTTGGCAATGAAAACCGGTGCCATCATCAGACTGGGAGGATAAATGGACCTTGCATGAAAAATGTATATTTGTATTAGTTTGTATAAGAGTTTTCTTTACATGTTGTTGCGCTCTGTTTTGGTCATAGAGCTATGAATTTTCCAATCATAAAATGTCCCACTCCTAGCTGGTTATTTTGTTTTCCGACTTGGTCTGTTATGGGCCTTGTACATTATTTATTTATACGGCTACAGCATTAGTATTAATCCCTGTTTGTTGTGCGTCCCTCACTATCTCAGCCAGAAGGAGGCAAGTCCGTGAAACGATGAGTCCTCCAGCTCTGCCCGTGGTCTTCTGCTGTTGTCACAGGAAAATCTGGTTGCATTCAGCAGCCGGAGGCAAACACATCTCTACTTTCCACCCAGTCATTATCTTCCCCCGGATGGACCAGCATAATGAATAGATACACTACCATCAGACAGCTCGGGGATGGCACCTATGGCTCAGTCATCCTCGGCCGCAGTCTGGAGTCGGGAGAACTAGTTGCCATAAAGAAGTGAGTATGCGGAATTTTTTTGTTTTGCACAATGATCTACAGACTTTTTTTCTTTAATTTAAGAGCGATGTTCCGCCAGTTATATTGATTTTCTTTAAAAATCAGTGATCTGTATCATGACAGCCTCTCTGTAAGGATTACAAGAAAAATGTGGAGCAACTGCTCGGGTATCACCAAGTGTAGATTTTTGTTTAGGGATTATTTGACTTAAAGCTGGGGTTGGTAATTCTAGAAAGCTTGCAAGATTTGAAAAGTAACATGTGCCCTATGTCTTTCTCAAACTACTCCCTGACCACTCCCCCTCCAATAGAGAGCGAACTCCGTTTTGTAGTGAAACTCACAACTGAATGAGGCCTACTTGATAACAGCGTGGGGAGTAAATACAAATACACGCACTCCCCTTGCACCAGCAGAAACAAAGCACAATTAATTGATTTTATCTTGAAGCTTATTTGTTTTGTTTTTTTTATCATTACCAAGATGTCTGTTTTTACATTTGTTTCATCTTATTATTATTATTTGCACATTGCGACAGATGTAGACTCAAAGCTTTTCTGAGCCACTTCCACTCGTGTTGGTTGGAGGTGTCGCTCAGTATTTAGTATAATTAATATTAATTACTTAACATGGCAAACCCTACGCATGAATTGAAAATGAAAATGAATTTTTTCGTTTATGTCCAGCGTTTTCGTACTGTATAAGATACTTCATGGTTCAGCTCCCCCACCTCTCAGGAAATTTGTTTTAACAAATCAGGGTAATAAAAGACAAACTAGATCAACAGCAAGGGGAGACTGCTATATTAAACATTGCTCAACAAAATTTGCTCAATCAGCCTTCTCCATAACTGCTACAAAACAATGGAATGTAATTCCCACCAACATTAGAGAAAGTAGTAGCCTCAGTGAATGGTTGAAAGTGAGACAAACTTCCTCTCGTTAAGGTTCAGTAATGTCTGTCTGGTTTGTTTCACAGTGTACGTTATTAATATTGTTATTGTGTATCATTTCTATTGTTATTATTGTCATCCATGTACTCCTGATGTGCATTGCACATCCAGGGACAACAGATGAAAATTTCCATTTTTGCTATATCTGATGCAATATATTTATTGCATACTGTCCCTGTCTTAAATAAACCAATAAATAAATATAGAAATAAATGTGCAAATTGAGGGTGAGTGACTAGAACAAGGGAATAGGGGTCAGTTTAAGAAAAGCCCCTCCTCAGGGCTCTGTCCAAAGCCACCCCCTCTTTGTTCATTCAAAAGCCGCACCCCCGCACACACGCACGAACGCTGTGCATCACAGCTACTCTGTAACAGATTGGAGAGGGGACCTCAGCACCTGAATTTCAACTTTATTCAACTACGTTACCTCATTCGGTGGTATGAAAACACAGAACATTCTACTGACTGTAAAAAAACAAACATGGCATCAAAAAGACAGTAACCACTGCATCACTTTTCAGCCCCTTCAGCTCTCTCAGCCATCACTGTGGTAAAAAAGCCACATCGATGTCGATTCTGATTTTGTTTGCGCTTCTTCAATTTCTTTTTGTGTGGAGCCTTCTCCAGTTCAGTCTATCGCTTTCTGCTTTGTTTAGCAGTAGAAGCTGCTGTGGGTACGGCTGGTAATGTGGCTGCATTCTCTCTGTCATTCTGCTCTGTATGACTCGCCCAGTCAGAGCTTCCTGCCTCATGGCTGCGTAGACTCCAGCCAGGCACAGTGAGTTCACAGACAGAGTGGGCGATGACAGAGCAGTCAGGTAGGCGTCTGGTGAATTCTTCAGACCATCTGAATTGATTGGTTGGGCATATTACAGCCTTGCTGTACCTGCAGACAAATGAATCTTTTTCCTTTCTTTTTCTCAGGGCATGTTATATTTGGGTTGCTGTTGGACTGTTAAGAGGTTTTCTGCAAATGTGACAATAAATGTTTCTAAACAGAAACTCACTTTTGGAAGCCTACAAAACATAATTTTGCAGTGAAGTATCACTTTAACAGTAGCTAAGAGACTGCTATGCAATGTGATGTGTTTTCTAACAAAGTATTTAATTAGTTACTATGAAAAATAATTTTCAGAATGAAAAGAAAATTCTACTCCTGGGAAGAATGCATGAACCTTCGTGAAGTCAAGGTGAGTTTTTTTTGTTTGTTTTGTTTTTCACGTTTAACAAGTTTTCACGCAGCAGAATCCCAGAAAAATCAACCCAAGATCATCTCAAAGGCATGCTCTTTCTGCGCTTCAATATAGAATATGAGAAATTTAAAAGTGCAAGTGTACTTGTGATTTGAGAGAGAATATTTGATCATGTTTACTGATCAATATGAGGTCCTATTCACATTCTCCAACACTGGATGTGAAATGTAAGGGTTGTAGGGGTAGGAGGTCAGTAATATCACTGATAAATGCTGAATTTAGGTAATCATCACTTTGCTGTTTCTGCCACAAGTTATGAGCTGGACTTTATTGTGCCATTTAATAAAAGTTACTCTGAAGAAGAGACAGTTAAGGGATCGATTGAGGCCAGAGGGAACTCACATCCTTGTATTTTCAGGCTAAACAGTGATACACCATATACACCTTAGGATGCAAATGTTACCTGAAAAACATCATTAAGACTACATAAGTGATAGGCAGCCCGTGAAATATTTTGCCTCTAACAGCACTTTGAAGCTTTTTAGTTTTATCCTCTGTTTATCTCCTGACATGCACAAGATGCACATGCTCGTTGATGTGATAACACTCCTCCAATGGTTTTCAACTATTCCACTGATCAACAGGTGGCGGTAATGTGCCATGAAATACAGCAGACGGTCAGCAAAGGCAGTAAAGAGGACTGTAAGCTAGTAAAATAAACATGAATGTAAACATTATAGGATTTTAAATGTCCAAAGCATCAGCTTTGCAAGTGCTTTATGAGGAAGGAAATGCATTCAGGTTGGTTGTTTGATCTGAACTCCTCAATGAGGAAGGTTTTGGTGAGTAACACTAAATGTGAACATAACTTCTGTTTGCAAGGCCAACATTAATAAATATATGTAATGTTTAATATTACACGTGCTATCACCTGTGTGGGTGCAGTGATCATACAGAGTATTTAAGTTACAGTCTGACTTGGCTTGGGTTGATTTTTCAGTTCTTTGTGTAGTTTGATGCAGTGATTCCCAAAGTGGGGGGTTGTGAGAAGTACATTTTTAAAAATAATTTAATATTGCATATTAAACCTACTATTGTATAAATTCTGGTAAGATTTTTCTTAATTTCTTTCTTAAAATACCATAAAATAATATGGCTGGTAGGTCGTTGTTCTTGTGTTTGCATAGGCCTAATAGTGCGTGAGCGCGACTGGACACAACGTTACATGTCACCTCCAGGGTCGATGGGGGTCGTCAATCTCTGGCACAGTTGTTTTGGGGGATGCGGGCTGAAAAGTTTGGGAACTCCTGGATTATTGAAGTCATCAAGAACTGTCCAATAACTTGTGTGATGATGATTTGTGTGTGATGCAGTATTGATGACATGGTGAACATACTGTACATTTTAGTCCAGTTGTCAATAGGGGTGGGACAAAATACAGATGCGGCAATGTATTGTCATCCTGACTTGTGAAATAATATTATTATTGAGTCACTGGCGCCAAATATTGGTATTTTAATTTAGATAATACATTCCTGTTAACAGACTTTGCTGCCAATTTGAATCACCAGCGTCACTACTTAATGACTCCTCACGGTGGCGCATAAGACTAAAATGTGGGTAAGGTGAACAGAAATTAATTGGCAGGCGAAGAAGCTGATTGTGAGGTAATATCAGACAGCGGTGAAAAGCAGTTAAGAAATGCACCAGCCACTTTCAGCTTCAGCTTTTACAACATCAGTGGGACAAGCAAAATTTTTATATTCATGTATGTAATATATGCATTTTGTATTCTTCATTTGCAGTAATTGTAATGTATCATATGATTGTCATGCCATGTATCAGTAATTGAGGAATCGCTACGTCATGATACATCGTTATCTTGGGCCTCGTCTTGTGTATTGTATCATGAGGTACCCTGCGATTCCCACCCCTAATTGTCAAATATGCTGAACATTTTGTTGTTTCTTTTCACACCAAATCAGTATGTGACTGTCTAAATTTTCTCACAGCTCAAAGTCACACACCAGCTCTCAGAGTAGAAGGTGATTCTTGTGTGTTGTTGGTTTTGAGCTCTGGTTCCCATCCCCGGCCTAAACAACCCCTTTTCCTAAAGCTTGACCTTAACGCAACAAAACGTGTGTAGAACATGCTGGTACTTAAGAGGTCAGCATGTCCCACCAAACGATTTCAGAAACCCATTACAGCTTTTTCCCCTCACTAAAATGTAGCATGGTCAAAAACCTCTTATCATCCCAGTGCATTGGAAAAGCCTGTATTTCATCCTGCTTCCTATTAATCTGTATTTATTTTCCCTTTTTAAATTCAAAGCTTAAATCCCACCTCTGCGGCATTTACCTTCAAACTACATTGTGTTCTAACACAAGCCATATTTTTACCAGAAAGGTTTTATTTTCTAGTCATAGGGCGTGCTTTTGAATGTGCTGCAATGACCTGTGTGTATTTTCCAGCATGGTTAGATTATTTTCAACCACTTTTTTTCTGTTTTTGCATTCTGCATATGCTTACAAGATCTGTTTCTATATTCTTTCAGTCCTTAAAGAAACTCAACCATGCGAATGTGATCAAACTTAAGGAGGTCATTCGAGAAAATGATCACTTGTACTTTATATTTGAGTACATGAAGGAAAATTTGTATCAGCTAATGAAAGACAGGTGTGTAGAGTTACTTGTTCTATTACTAATTCCACATTTAAAACTAGATTTGATAAATGCTTACAGTTTCCTAACCGTTGAGTTTTCTGCTTGCTTTTTTGTGCAGGACTCGACTATTTCCCGAATCTGCTGTAAGAAATATTATGTTTCAGATTCTGCAGGGGCTCGCATTCATTCATAAACATGGTATGTCTTTTTCTGACTGCAGGTTGTTAAATTAAATGTGGCCAAACAAGCATTTTGTACCATTTATTCAAGATTCAAGATGACTGTGCAGTGTGTCTCTTTTTAGGGTTTTTTCACAGGGACATGAAACCTGAAAATCTTTTGTGCATGGGCCCAGAGTTGGTTAAAATAGCTGACTTTGGGCTTGCACGAGAAATCAGATCTCGACCACCATACACAGATTATGTCTCGACTAGATGGTAAGTTTCTTTAAGAGTAAAATTTAAGCATTTTACTGTCTAAATAAAATTGGGGTTAATAGCTCAATGCACTCAAGTTCACTCAAGTTACTGCTCTTTTTTGAACCAGGTACAGAGCCCCAGAGGTGCTCCTCAGATCAACATCCTACAGTTCACCCATAGACCAGTGGGCAGTTGGCTGCATCATGGCAGAGCTTTATACCCTCAGGCCTCTTTTCCCAGGCTCCAGTGAGGTTGACACCATATTCAAGATCTGCCAAGTCTTAGGTACACCAAAGAAGGTAATGTCTATTACATGTTGAACATATACAAAAGGGGGAAGCAGTCATTTAATAAAGTCTTTCATAAAAAGTAAATAAAAATTATTTTTTTCTACGAGTCACTAAATTTTAATAAAAAGTAGAGAGAGATTTTTATGTTGCCCTGCAAGTTTTCATTCTGTGACACAGGCCCCCCCTCATTATTTTCTTTGGTCACTCTTCTGCTCTTTCTATTACCATTGTCACAGTCACACATTTTCATGTTAAATAAGAGGATATGTAAATGTAATGTGTAAAGCCTTGGACACACACCTGCAAAGTCATCAGGTCTCTTGACTATTCACAGTTTATGACTGTCTGCTTTGTATCAGGAGTCGTTTAGTCATTGAGGTTTTCACACTACATGACCGATCACACACAAAGGGGTACCCACTACAGAATCCTTTCATTGGAAGGGGCCTTCAGTGTGTGGTCCCCAGTCACTCAACAATGTTAAACTTTGTGACACAGTCTTAAAATACAGCTCCAGTACAACGTTAATGTTGTTCCCTACCACGTAAAAAGTCAACACTAATGAGCATTGTTGTTATAAAATATTTCAGAAACTATGTTTCGTTCAGTCCAGTGTGCACTCTGTGTTGTTCTGAGAGAGAGAGAGAGAGAGAGAGAGAGAGAGCAGCACAGGTTGAACAAGAATGAAGAGAGAGAGAGAGAGAGGTGGTAACGAGAAGGCTGGTAAATCAGATAAATTAAATATTATTTTTAGATAGTTTCACTGCAGTTCAGTAGCCTACAAATAAACCATTACACCCTCCACATTGCTTTTTTTTAATATGTGTGGCACATGAGCTGATGCTAATACTGTATGTGCCGGTGTGTGAATTTTGATGCTAATGGCATCTGTCGGTGAATATTGGACTTTTTTAAGCTCCTGCCTGCGGGCCATTTAGTAGGTCAGGCCACCTTGAAACTCTTCGTGCTGCCGATGGCCAGTCCGGCATTGCCGCGGTACCTGCACACCCATGACTGGGCCAGATATTTGGCATGCTAGATAACCTGCCACAATCTGTGTCAGCAAGCTCATGATTGCGTCCTTGAACAGTGCACACATGTTGATTGTGTTGTTCATGGGAGAGTGCACTGATTTGCAAACAATCTGTTTTTTTTTTTGCCATGATCTCCAGAAGTTGCCAAAGGTTTTCGAGATCAGGGCTAAAACCCCGTAGTCTGAACTGGGCATAAGAGAAACTCTTCTTCTCCTTCTAGAATGATTGGCCTGAAGGATACCAACTGGCAAGTGCTATGAATTTCCGCTGGCCTCAGTGTGTTCCTAATAATCTGAAGACACTGATCCCGAATGCCAGTCCAGAAGCCATCCATCTGATGACAGACCTGCTCCAGTGGGATCCCAAAAAGAGACCAGCTTCTGCCCAGGTAGTGTCAGAGCTACAATTCAAGTATTTCCACAGCCCTCCCTGCTGAGAATGAAAGCTGATTTTTGTCCAAATCTTTAATGTCCTCAGGCCCTCAGATACTCTTACTTCCACGTGGGTCAGGCTTTGGGGACTCCTCAGCAGATCCTGGAGCAGGGCAGACCTCAGCCTGGCCTTGTGCCGCTGCAGGCTCCTTTGCAGTCACAACAGGCACTGCACCAGCAACCCCTACTACTGAAGCCTGTGCCTCCGTCCCAGCCTCCACCTACCAACCAACACTGCTCCAACTCCAGGCCACTCCACCAGATCCAGCCTTCTCCGGTACCCGCAGCTGCCCAGGCAGCAGTGTACCAACGGCACCACGAGCGGGTGCGGGAGCAGCAACCGAAACACATCCTGAAGCAGGAACAAACTGAAGGAACGCCACAGAGCCATCTTCCTTACATTATCGACAAGAGTCTCCAAAGCAAGGTGAGTAAGTCCTTTAAAATGAGTTCAATCAAAGGAAGGCCCACAGTCCCAATTATCTACTAAAATACACTGTAATGATTTGTTTTAAACATGTTGATGTTGATTTGTTTTTTTAGCAAACGAGACCAGAGTCAGAAAATGCAAACCTGCTAAGCTATCAGATGAAACCTAAAGGAGGGCGGCGGCGTTGGGGCCATGGCACAGGACACCTTAAGGGTGAAGACTGGGATGACTACGAAGAAACTGAACAGACATCCATAAGTATTCTGGGAAAAAGTAACTTCACTAGAGAGAAGTCAAGGCAGGGAGAGGATGCACTGAGCAGGTGAGGCTATTATCTGTCGTCATGTGTTTTATCAGGGGTGGATTCAGTGGCATCTGCACTGTAAAGATGGACTAAAAATATGCAAAAGACCCTACATTAATATAATACGTCACTAGAACACAGATCTGAAGTCAATCATCACCAGTTATCAATGTTAATATTACTTAAAGCAGGTAATTCTAACTACCTGTGTCTCATTGAGTGCCCTCTGTCTTCCAGATATGGAAATGTTCTGGATTTCAGTCGACCCAAAGGGAATGATGATGCACCTCTAAACCTGAACAAGAGTTCACCCTACCAAGAACCATCAAGAACTGCTTCTGCTAAGCAGCATTACTTGAGGCAATCAAGATATTTACCTGGTAATATACCTTAAAGGATTTACCTTGAATAAAATAGATCCCAGTTATAATGAAGGTAGTCTTTAATTCAGTAAATTTAGAGTTGGTTCAAGCGGACTAGCAAGGAATTTAAAAATATGTGTATTGTGTATTTGTTCATTGACTGACTTCCTAAAAGTAAGTAAAATGTAGTAAATACACAAACAATATTTCCCTGTTGTTTCTTGCTATTGATTGCATTTTTTATTACCTATTTCTATTTTCTTTAAAAAATTGTTTTTATCCTAAGAAAGTGTATTCAGCTGTGAATTTATCTGATCATCTCTTGCTGTCTGCTTCAGGCATTAGTACAAAGAAGAACGTGGCCATAAATGCCAGTAAAGACTTCACTGGAAGCCATCTTTGGGGTAACAGTAGTATTCCATTCGGAGGGACATTGCCAAGCAGAGGTGTTCATGGTAAATTTTCTCGGGAGATCTTTCACTTTATATTTGCCAGGATCTTTGCCACTTCTCACCGTTTATTTATTTTTTTTAAAATATCAGGTACAAATACTATCCCAGGTGGGTACACGCCATCTTTTTACAAGAAAGACCTTGGATCTGCTGGTCATAGAGGACATCATGGCTCTTCATTGGAAACCGCATCAAGTGAGGATGACCTTCTGAGCTTTGAGCTTTATGTAATATTCATCTAACAAATTTACTGTTCATTCTATATTTAATGACACTTTGATACTACTTTAGATTATGCAACATGGCAGTCCGGCCGGAGTCCAATGAACACTTCTGCCAACATGCCATTGGCCACAAAGAGCACCCCTGGTCTGCTGCCTCGCCCACCGGTACAGACCATCCATGGGCGAACGGACTGGTCTGCCAAATATGGACACCGCTAGTGCCCTCTGACCTGTGCCCTAGAAAAGGGATTTTCGGACTTAAGAACTCTTGTCCCCTCCAAAGAGTAGGCCTAGTTGTTTTATAATCAAATTGTGTACATACATCTTACACAGCAATAATTTTTTTTAAATTACGTTTACTGTGGATATTGTGAGTTGTAAAATATCTTAAGTGTATGAGTAAAACTAAATGCAACCGGCCAAAAGTCGAGCTCAGATTTTCAGTGTTTTATTTTGTAATTCTGTAACATAACTACTGTCCTGCAGAGGATACATCTGTACCCTCAGTTTTGTATCAGATTTGTCATTGAATGTTGTTCACAAACATGTAAACATATATGCATATAATGTACATTTATAATAACTTCACTGTGATTTTGTTATTTAATTACTAGGTATGCCTCTATACTCTTTTTTTTTTTTTTTTTTACTTTTTGGTGTTTTTTGTTTTTAAAAAAGATAATGGTAGCTTTGTCAATCAGGTCATAATTATTTGTGCTTTTTTTTGAAAAATGAAATTCAAGTAAGTGCTTTAATTTTGGTCAAATACAACAGACCTGTTTGCAACACTGTACAAATCGATTTTAGTTTAAGAAGTAAAACCAACATATAAACATATTCTATTCCTATTGCCAAACCTGTGTGTCATTATCTAATTGCCAGTTATTAAATATAAAATAAACTTTAGACTGGGTACTGATTTGTTTGACTTGTCTCATTTTTAATGAAATACTCTTTCTTTGTTGACGTACTGCACCCTTTTTGATAAATGTGTGAATACTACCTATCAGTCCATTTCCATGTGTGACCAACAGTTCTACCAAGGTGAGCACAGCTGCCCTGGTAGATAATATCCAGCCACAGCATCCGGCTAGAGACTAATCCATCAGCAGTAGGTCACCGTTTAGGTCATACATATGTGAATACAGAACATCTATCCTGCTATATCAGTTAATACCCTTAGATCTATAATTATAACATCTCACTATATCTAGAAATATCAAAGTCAAGGTTGACTCCACATTATTTCTGTTTTGATGCTGTCATTCTTACGATTGTTCATAGTTTCACTATTGATGTGGAATTGTATTGTTACAAAGCTACAGCAGTTCAGTGTTGAGTAACTGTCAAACTGTAAATAACGCTGCAAATAATTTCAAATTTAAATACATTTAAATAGGAAACTGAAAAATGGTCATTCATCCTGGAAGATGCAGTAATTTCAAAATACAGTCATTCATGATTTATCAAACATACAGAGATAACTCACTGTAACAAAATCTGCCTACCAACTCATCTAAAGCTCCATATAATTTACTCTTTGTATATTGTTTGCTTAATCCATAAAAAATAAAAATAAACAAGGACACTATCAGATTACATCGGTTTATGTAAGAATATCTATTTCTTAACTGGTTGCAATCACTTCCTGGAGTCTCTGCAGGTTGCCTAGCAACCTTGTGTGGACAATGAGATGTTGCATTCCTTTTCTATATTCTTAAAGAACTGTTGCATTTCACATACAGGTTACACTTGAAGCTTGAAATATGAAGTAGCCTACTCGCTAATGGCCAAACTTGCATATCTGGACAGACTAAATGAGAGAGGCAGTGAACGCTCACAAGAAGATTTTAGAGCAACAGCCTGAGCTGAATACCACTCTGACAACTGGATTAATACATCTCCACGTGCAAGGGACAAAGAGAAAGAGGCCTGCTTGAGAACCATGCTCTTGCTGATGGGTCATTAGTTGTTAGACACGTGATTCATGCAGAATTGAGTAAACAGATGCATGCTGGCTGCGCTGCTGTTTTCAGGGTGAAACCTCAACAACATCACCCCGCCCTCAGGCCACAGTCTCTGAAAAATCAGTGAGTAAGGCATTGTTTGCATAGTGGCTGACCACCAGACACGCCACTAAAGCTCACAAACAGTTGCTCTGTATTCCAATACAAGGTCTGTGTGACACAGCATTCCAGTGCATCAGGTCTGCACTCTGCACACAGTGCCGATGAGGAGGAGGACGTCATGGTGATACCACTTCAGCAAACAACTGTCTCAACATTGATCAATGGCTAAATATTTTGACTGGAGAAAGAGAGAGGACAGATCATTGAACACTCTTGGTCACAGCAGTTGTCATCAGGAGAGCAGCAGCTTTCTGAGAAAACAACCTTAATGCTTGCTTGGAAGGGCAGTATCATGCTTTCCCAGTAAACTCAGCACATTTTGCCCACCTCGTGCTCAGATTATATATATATATATAATGACAAAACCTGATCCACATCATGTTTACTTTTATTTTAGTTTACAGTCAAGATTGAACTTTTAATACTAAAAATTCCAAAAATTCTTCAGGATTCAGCCTTATCACTGCTAAGCTTACAAAGGGCTGATATCAGGAGTGAAAAAAACAGAAAAATGTGCCCACCTTTAGAGAAGGTTCATGTGTAACTGAGAAAACTGTGCAGGTCTCGACCACTCTGTGTCCCTCTGAAGTCAAACACTGGCTCACAACAACCTCAGTGACCCCAACCTCAGTCCACTAATGGCAAACACTTAACCGTGGACCAAGAGAGAAATAAAATCAAACCTCAAAAGGAGACAGAAAAAAATATTTAATGGCAATTTACTTCGAGTGATATGTAAAACTAAAAGGCTGCTGTCAAACTTTTAAAACCAGTATTTTACCTATCCATCTATGAATTTAATGTGTCAGCAAAAGCATGAACTAGACATTGCTGAGACTTATGAAGAATATATTTGAGGCCAAACTCAATAATTCCTGCTTTTAGTTTTTGCAGGCTTGATTTAATGTCTTAGAGGAATCAGTCATCTTCTATATTCTCTTTCACCACAGGAGAACCTAAACTGTAGGCTATATGACGGGTTTAACGCTAACATTTTGAAACAAACAAACAAACAAACAAAAAAAGCGTTTCTTTTCTCCATAAAAATAAGTTGGCCAAAGGTTTAATAGTAAAGTTTTATAATTTTTTCTCAGGTCAATGTAAATATTCACATGCTTTTCATATGTTCAAAAACATTTTTAAAATATTTCTAGAAAGGCCCACCTTAATTCAAAAAGCTTTCCTTAATTATTCATAACAACTTTTAAAAAGAATGATTGCTATTAGCTTTATGCTTTCTTAGAGCTAATTTGATTTTAAAAATCTGCCTTACAACATATTCTTTAAAATTCAAAAACAAGACTGGGCTACAGCCATGCAGTGCTCCAAGCTAAACGCTAACATCAGCATGCTAATGACAGTGTTGAAATGCTAATGTTTGGCAAGTAACATTATAATTTTTACCATCTTAGTTTAGAATGTTAGCATGCAAACATCCGCTAATGAGCCCCAAGCCAACCAAAAAATACTATTGCCATCAATAGAACCTAACTAATTCATATTTTAACAAATCATTATATGGAGAGAATTAAAATTCATAATACAAAGTCTCTGTTGGCCTTCAAGTTTTTTTTCCAAGTAAGGATCTATACTAACATTATTTTCAAAGACTGACAAAAAAACAAAACAAGTAGGTTTACAATCTGTTTTATTGTGTTACAGTGAGTAAAGCATGAGTCACAACATGTAAACCCAGATTCACCAGAATTTTCAGAATAAAAAGTTTTATAGGAATTTATAATATGTATGTAATATCTCACTACATACCCTTCTGCTTCCTTCATTTTTTGGAGAGTACTTAAATGATAATCCTGCCCTAAAATAAACTCTGTAACCTTCAGGGCAAGCACCTCGTAAGAATGGGAGACCGTAACAGGGATGGCATGTAGCTGAAATTACAACAACAACATATAAGTATTCAGTTTGTGTGTAGATATGGGTTATGCATGTTAGGCATGTTTTGTGTTATCAGCAGGACTATGGATCAGATTCATCACGCAGAGGGAATGTGGCCTTTGTATGAATTATTCATATTTGAAAAATAATTTCTGAATCTAGGTCACCTATACATTTCAGCGACATATGCTCAGTCAGTGGTTAAGGCCATATATAGTACCTCATTAAACTGTATCCACATGGTAGAGTAGCGCAGCAGTGGACCGCAGTCAGTGTGTCACATTTACAGAGTTCATAATTCAAACATCCTTGGCTTGTGCGGTTGCATCTTTGTTTTCTATACCACTACTTATTGTACAGGGGAGGCCCCTGGCAATGGTTAAAAGAACACAACATTAACATAGAATACAAAGGAATAAATTTTTGAAGCACCACAGTCTTCTTCTCCACTAAAAAACAATCAACCCATTCTCATGTAATGAGTTCACTGTTTGACTCATAAGTTAATATGCTACAATGAGAAACTGTTTCTTGCAAAATCAACATTTTCGTGGAAAATATCTGATGTTATGGGAACTGTGCTTGTTTTTTGTCTTACAGAGTTATATGACTGATTCCATTCTGATATCTGTATATGCTAAATGTAAGGCTACAACCAGTAGCTTGCTCATATCAACATAAACACTGGACACAGAGTGGGACAGCTAGCCTGACTCTGTCCAAAGGTTACAAGATCTAAATTGAGCTTTTGAGGGTTTTGTAGGCAGGTTCTGTTGCTTTTGGAGAGAGCCAGGCTACAGGTGCTTCCAGTGTTTTTGCTAAGCTAAACTAGCTGACTGCTAGCTGTGGCATATCATAGCATACAAACATAATTGTTTGCACTGATCTTCTAGTCTAACTCTCAGCAAAAGAGCTAACAACTATATTTCCCTTCTACTCCTTTATATAAACATCCCTATTATGCTATGGGGTTAGGAATGATAGTTAAGGACATTTGAAACACAAAGACTCAGGCACAGGGTTTGAACTGGAAATCTGACACATATTGGTGATATCAAACTGAAAAGATGAAAAGTGCTACATTATAAACAAGGCACCATATTTATGCAAAGACATGAATATTAAAAAACTGATCTAAAAAAACAATTTCACCCAAAGGTCCTTTTAGTGGCTGTTCTGGAGCTTTTTTACAGGATCTTCCTCAGCAGATGCGGTTTACCCAGTTTGTCATTGAATTGCAAATGTTCACATTTCCATTATGTAAAAACTTTCATGAAAAAAAAGCAAAATAAATGTGCAGAGAAAGATCCTGTGACAATTAAAAGCTTGAGAGAATCTCCTAAATGGGCCTTGTGATGAGATTATTCTTTAGCTGCAGTTTTCTAGGTCAATAACGAGCTTTAGTCTACAAGTATAATTTAGTTGATCTGGATATAACTAGGCCTATTTGAGCATTAAGCACTGAATTACAGAGTATGATTATATTTACTTGATAAATTTGATACTCAAAAATATTACCAATAAGCAGATGCACTGCAAATGTCAACAAATTCAATTTCTAATTTAACTGACTGGATAAAGGGTAAGTAAAAACAAGCACGAATAGCTGCGACCAGCAGTCTACAACAAACTGTTGATGGGGCGTTGCAAGCCACGACCAATTAAAGTGTGTGTGCGTGTGTGTGGTGTTTCTCAGTGATGTTTCTACAATGCTCGGCTATGTTACATGAAACTACAGGCCGCTCTCACTACCACACCCCCTTTTTGCCAGTTGGCCCGAACAGTTAGGGCCCATGTCCACCTGATGGTTTGTTTTTTTTGTTTCTTTTTTCTGAGCACCAGCATCTTTATTCAGGCTATGAGGGTAGAGCGTCTGCAGCAGCAGGCCGACATCGGGAGAAAAGGCGCAGCGCCCAACATTATTTTGCAGGCGCTCCACTTTTTTTGTGCAGCCGCTCCACACACTTTCAGTTGAAGGTTTTCCAGCTTTTTTCAAGTATGTACTGAAAGGTGATGATATTTAATGCAATTTTGTTTCTTACAGACTGCGCCATGCACTCACATCCTCCACACTCCATGTCTGATCGCTAACCCCCCATTGTAGACACAGGCCCTTAATCAGCTGTCCTTTGGCTCATGTCCAACCTTTCCACTAAATCTTGTGCAAGTCTGTAAATCCATTTGGAAGTTATGCATCTTTTTGCAACAGGCCGCTCCCACTGCCACGCCCCCTTTTAGCCGATTGCAATGAACACACACACAACTGAACTCCATGCCAACTTCCCGCCTCCTAGGGCAAAAACTGTGGTCGCCAAAGAGGGGATGGTGATTTTTTTGTGGTCCAACTGACTGACCGACTAACAGAGCGAACTATAAAGCTGTTGGTTGCAGCTAATAAGTGTCAAAGAGGAAAAATGATTTTCGTAATATGCTGGATGTTTAGAAAATGTGCTCATAAAACACAATGTCCACTAACATTGTGCCTTAGATTGGTTTAAGTATGAATGCTAGCATATGCAGCACACTATGCTTTGGTTAGATGGCTAAATGTTCCAAATTTGGAAAATGCAACTTCTGCTGTTACAACCTGTAAGGGGAACTACTTTACAGTATTTTACTGGGCACATTTTGGGATTATTCAACAGCCCAGGGCAAGTGTGACATAAAGCAAGTCACAAGATACATGCTTTAGTTACACATTAAGGACATTAGTTAGCACTGTGTCATTTTAATTGTCCCTTACGTCACTGACACAAAGATGTCACTGAGTTTTATGAAACCTTTAGCAGCCAACACACTCTATGGAGCTCATCTTTGGACTTCCTGCGTGTAAAGCATCAATAAATGAGTCAAAATGTCTGTTTGCTGGTAGCACGAAAGATTTTTGCTTTCTAGTGAATTTACTCTAGATGGTTGGGTGGCGGCGAATATTGTGCACTGTCATCCATACTACAATGCCCTTCTCTTAACTGAATAATTAAATACCATGAGTAGGAATGTGTGTAAAAAATGGGAAGTCTCTGGATATATCTGGCTATGGCTTATTTTCATTTCAAGTGCAACACTATTCTAGATAGGAAGATACATACATGTATGCCTCCTAGCAGCATTAGCTAACACGCTACAGTGAGAATTGGGCGACGGCCTCTCAAATGTCAATCCACTCTCAGTTTCCTGTGTGCAGTGTGCTCCAGTGATGACGTCCCATTTGCATGTCCATTTGTTGCTAGAGGAGAGCCGTTTCTTGTGCTGTGCTCCTTCTTTCGAGAAACATTCTGCTTCTTGTAAGTCTTGTGAGAGAGAGAGAGAACACATAATATTATAAATAAATCTAAGTATGGTCAACAGATTAAATATAATTATTGAACAATTGTCTATTTATATCGTAAAAAATTAAGTAGGTAATTTATAAATAGTGTCTCCATGGCAAAGTTTGTCCAGCATAGAGTGCAGAAGTTTATTTTTTGTCTGAAAAATATCCATCACTACATCGCTTGTTCACAATGTCATTGATGTTATGTGGAAATAGAAGATTAATATTGGGCAATATGTTATTAACAGATTTTTTAAACACTCCTTCAGATGCAGAACTCCAGCACAAGACAAGCTATAAGCAAAATTAAACAAAACCCTATAATCCTGCCAGCAACAACAGAACTAGTTCACCAATTTTAGTCTCCCTTTTATAGCTATATAAAAATAAATGCATACAGTTTAATTTGTAATATAAGAACAGAACTGGTTTATTTACAGTAAACTTATTTCCTGGAAATACTAAAACCAACGATGCAATAATTTGTTTTTCAACATTTCCTTTCAGCTCCAAGCCTGTTTTTATTTTTGCTTAAGATTTTTATCTTTAAAAGAAATGACAAATATGGTTTGATTTTAAAAAAAGCTTATTTATTTTCTGAAACAGCTGGGCACTGTAGTTATTTTCAGTCATGACTCAACAGTAGTTAAAAGTGCATTTGTCAGGGACTACTTTTAGTTGTGGATTGATACACATTCAACGGTTGAGCGAGCACAGGTATTTACAGCATCAGGGCAGTGTAAGCAGAATTCACCTACAATAAAAACAGTGCCTAAGTTCACTGAAGGATGACACCCTGTGTGACAATGTGACTCATTTAAATGCTTTTTAATAGTTTTGTACAACTACAGAACGCAGAATAAGATGTATCAGACTTTGGGTACAGAGACTTGTTGGTAGAATCATTACAATTTTATTTCTGCTCTTTTCAAGTGATTTTCTGACTATAAAATATCACCACACTTATCCTTTAAACTGCTTAATTAACAGTTTGAAACAGAAAAAAAACTTACCTGAACGTAGAAGTTTGTGAAAAGGCTAATGAGCGTGACCATGTAAATTATTTGGACGCACAGCCAGCCCATGGGGAAGCCACACGGCCATATGGCTGCACATAGCGTCTGCGACGTGGTCAAAAAGAACTGGAGCTGTGAAGGAAACATGACACACACACACATGCAGACACATACTCGAGTGAGAAGGTGACCTAGAGAATGTATAGAAACATGATATTGATCCAGAGCCTAAAATATCTCATCCAAAGTGAAAGTGTCTGTACTGTATTAAAGCTAAGGGGAGTGCTGCAAGTCCAAGAGACAACAATAAAAGGCTATTTTCATACTCATACATCAGTAATAATAATGCTATAAAATGCAGTACACGTGTGCATCATACGTCACTATTAAATTGGGCCTTTCTTCTACATTATGAGTTCTTTTACTTTTAATCTAAATATGTTTCGGAATTTTAATCAAAAAAGGTTTAGCTCTCTTTGACTGTTGCTACTAGCTGCTGTTAGCTCGTTAGCCCAGTCAGCCTAGTTAGCCACGCAGCTAGTGGTAGCTGACCAGTCTGCCTAGGCCAGGAGCTCTGAGCAGCGGGGGAGTGTTGGTGTTTACACCGTGGGCAACAGGACCAGGCTCTGCAGGCTCCTACTAAACACAGTTGGACTGCAACTGAACACAACCTTCAAGACTGATGGAGGTTTCTGATAAGTTTTGTTTTCTATTGTGTGGGTTGAATTTAAATAAGGTGTTTTTTATAAGTTAGCAAGAAAAATTCAGCTTAAGACATGACAGCTGGGTCTAGCTGGTTAGCATGCTAACCTAAGTAGGTTCTATGCAACAAAATACACAGATGTCCTTGACATAACATCATAACTGTTCCTGTTGCTATTTTTTTTAAATGATTTTTTAAACATAAATTCCAGTCATATTTTACACATTTCCTTTTTAGCTAAGCTTTGTACACTGTGGTTTTGCTACATTTACTATATAATATACTATAATAAAGTATCTCAAGATATCTGGCACCATTGGAAACAAACTACAAGATGAACCCACCAGCTGTAGCTGTGTGATGTACTTCTTCCACCAAAGGTATGGCCGCACGGCAGGAATAGCTGAGAGGCCGTAGTAAGAATACATCACAATATGGATGAAGCTGTTCAAGGTCGCACCAAAGTAAGCTGACGAGACACAGAAGAGAGAAGCAGGAGTTTATCCATCAGCAGCGAGCAATAACAGAGACTGAATGGCAAGTGATTATCATTCAGGAGTACAGTGATCACACAGGGAATAATAATCATGTTTCATTGGTCTGCTCTGTTCGGAACAAGTAAAATCACTTAAGACTATTAAAACAGAAATAATACAACGAACATCTGATAATCAAACATGTTGATCAGTTGGATGTTTCACATTATATTTCACAGATTTAACGGAAGATGAACTTTGATATCTCGGTTTGACGATATTATTGGCCGATCTTGGCCTACTGCTCATATATATCAGTATCAGCATATTTGTTCTCCTGTAAGTGTTGATATTAAAACCGATTTTTAAGGCTGGGAAAAGTTCTTGGACTAGGAATTTATAATGATACAATCACATAGTTTGTCCAGCAGAGGGCCCATTTAATTGGTAATAAGTGAAGTATTTACTGTTCAGTGCTCTGATGTTTGGAATAAAGTTTGGTAGAAATCCTGCCTCCATTATGTATCTTAGTCACACGAAAAAATTACATATAGAATATTGGCAGATATATCAGATATCAGAATTGTCTTACTCCCTAATATTGATATTGGGATTATCAGACGGGCCCCAGAAAGAGGTTCAAAAAATTAGGATAGAGTGCAGCAGTGTTCAGGTCAATCAATGTCACTTTGGGTCTTCTGAGGCTATGTGGGGTAAACAGGCTGTTTTTAAGGCTAATGGGATGAACACCAGAGCACTTGAATTATTTAGCTTGCTTTAAGGCCAAACAGTAAATGCTGTTACTGGAAAGATTTGAGTCACTGGAAGGCAAAGTTGTGTTACAACACTCACAGTGGCCGCAGGGTACCCAGTTCAAAACAAACCACCAGAGATTCGGCATGGTCGCGTGATGGTAGGTGTGAAGAAAGGTGATCTGGTAATTATTCTTCCGTAGAATGAAGAAAAAGGTGTCCATGAACTCGATGAGCTTGGAGAAGTAGTACCACCACAAGACATTGCTGATCTGAGAGGGGACAACAATGCAATAAAGGCAAAATCCTTTAAAATACAGTAAAAAGGTCATCTCAAATACACACGCACACACTTGAAAGTTAAAAAAAAGCAATCTCACTATCTGTTGAAGTAGTATGTAGATAAACTTTATATATGAAACGACTACAGAACTGCAAAGCTGTGCACATTTAACTCTCAGCCTGGTTTTCACGTCTGCTGCAGAGTTTAGTGCGGACACTGAAGACTCATCACGATGACATGAGTGGAATTAAATTGATTCTGTGTTTCTGCAGCTTATCTGCTAGGATTTACAGGTACTCCCCATAGAAATCAGAGCAGCAGATTTGAAAGAAAAAAAAATCCACACTTTTTCTGGATATCATACGTGTGTGTATTCTAGCTGTCCTACAGCAACTACCATTTATACCGTTGCTGCAGTTTATAATGCCAAGTAACAGAATATGGAATCATGATGAATTTTGTGACAAAATGACGGTGAAGATGTGATCATATAAAAATAAAGTCACCAGCAATAAAGGAATGTGAATCTGACCTCACCTTATTATCTGCCTCTGGTGAACTGTGAGTGTCCTGGCAGTAGAAGCTGTAGCCACCATACCACACAGTAGTGGAAAGCTGAAGAAAAAGTCAGAAAGATGAATGAGGAGTGGATTTCCCTGATTACATAAGCTACACACACAGACTCAGCAATGCACAAATGAAATTTGAAAGTGAAACTGTGAAGATAAGATGCTGACCTCTGCCCTTCATGTAATAAACACAGACAGACTGATGAAAGACAGACAGTGATACTGATGATTAGTGTCTGATCTCAAATCTTTGGTCTGGATCTTTTCTGTGTTTGATCTTTAGCTGATGTTCAAAGGTCTTCAGGCCATTTAAGAACATGATGTTCTCACAGAGTGTATTGGAAGCTATTTGTCTGATCATTTTAAGAAGGCAGACTGAGAAAAAAGCAGGAATTTTTTTTTCAAATACTCAATAATAACAATCTGCCTGCATGCCTGTACAGTGACTATGCATGTTCCTCATACTTTTGCACATTTAAGTGGTATTCTAGAAATTTATGATTGTGCTTCCATAGTGTTGGGGAACTTGTGAAAGACAGATTTAAATTTTTGCAAAAAAAAAAAAGGTAAATTTATTTAGCAAAGGCCCTGAAATTTAGTCCCAGTAGTATGGATCTATAAAGCAATTTATTATTCATTCAGTTTATTAGGGAGGAATTGGGGGTAATAAACATAAATGTTTCAATTTGATATTATGTACAGAGTTAGCTTGAAACTAATTTGATCTGTAGTCCCTTCAGCATCAACATTTGCACCCAACAAAACAACATACAAGTAGAAGTAAACAAACAAGACAGAACACACGATACAATATTTCACAAAGCAGTACCTCTCACCCCATGTCTGCAGGACAGCTGATTGTCAGGGTAAAAAAAAAAAGTCACCATACAACGGTGCTCATCAGCTGAGCAGTACTTCCTGTGACGAGTAAACTAATCTCTGTGTGTAAAAATCTGTGGCACTTTGAAAGAATAAATATTAAAATGCACGTCGATGCTGCGGCTTAATGCTAATTCACCAAATCAATATCGACCCGCTGTTTCTGTCTGCTGCTGTTTAAGGTTCCACTTACTGACCTCAGAGCCAAGAAACTGCCACTGGTTACAAACCAGCAACAAATCAGGTGCAACTTGTTTATGTAAGTGTTTAATCATCAGGGTATCTTCATTGTACCCAAAGGGAAACTGATTTGCAGCCAGTATCATAAACATACAAAACCCATACAGTACTAAAAGACGATCCACAGCATTTACAACAATGCATACATAGAAGCCCTGCAAAAGATCAACCAGCATCCAATGAAAGGGCAAATGTGCAATGAGCAGCATGAACCTAAGATTAACTGCTGTTTAACAAGGAAATGGCAGCAGGTGCAAAGGAGACCAGATGTCTTTTTGTGTGCAGAAACGTCAGTCCCTCCGCTACCATATTGTACCTCCTTGCAGTAGCATTAGTCATTCTATAAATAAAAAATAAAAAATATAATCACGATCAGTATTAATCACCGTTGTTACGTAATCCCCCTCTGTGCCCTGGATAGTTGACACAGACACACAGCCCTGAACTTTGATTCACATCAGGTGGCATTGATTTTGGACAGCCAAAAAGATCACCCCATAGTCAGTGCAGGGTTTAATGAACCTCATAGGCGTCAGCCCTGCGGCCTTACGCAATGCAGACAAAAAGACATTAAAACTTGTTCCAAAAGAGGAATGACAACAAGAGTACAGATACGTTGCAGTAGCGCATGCACGAAAACGTTTTCTGGTGTTCCGACCAAACATTATCATTATGGTAAGAGATGTATTGGGCACTGCTGATACAACTTTGTACAGCAAATGCAGCTCAGGCTTGAATGCAATTCCATGTTTTAATCAATTTCAGTTATTTAGTCAGCTGTTTAAAGAGCAGTTTTCCAGCAAACAATAGGCAGCTGTGCTGATGTCTGTGAGGACATATGAGGGATTTGATGGCTAAAACAATGAGCCTGTCAGCGTCCAGCTGTGCCTCTCTCTCTCCCTGATAGCATTGTCTCTCATAGATGCTTTCAGCGAGAGACGCCAGCAGTCGCAGGCTCACGTCTACTCAGTCAAGTGTTTAAAACATGGATAAACATACAAGGCAAATATGCTTATTTGCTTTCTTGCTGTTAGTTAGATGAGAGGATTTATATGACTAATGGTAAACCCACAGCCATGTGAGCTTAGCTTAACATAGAGAGTTTAGCAAGACAAAACAAAACTATCTTAACAAATAAATAAACAATAAAACCACAAAATGCTGTTTTGACATAAACAAGAGAAATGATTGGCTGGATGTGGTTTGGCAGTTGTAAAGCAGACGACTGGCTTTTGAGGAGAAGGAGTGGGACATGTGTCACAGCCCACATCTCTTCTACTCAAATTGCTTGATGTAGTTTTCTTATAGAAAATCCACTAGAAAGCTAGAAAATAGCTTGAGTTACATATTTGTAATAAGATTTGGAGTTGCTGGTATTGAGACCTCTGGCAAAGCCAGGCTAGCTTTTTACTTACTTGGGATCTTAATGCTGAACTAACTAACTGTTGGCTTTAGCTTTATAATAAAGGTTCACGGTACAGACATATATGTACAGGTATCAATGTGCTCATCAACCTTGAAAAAAAGCTTATGAGCAAATATCAAATTATTCTCTCGATTTAAAATAGCCCTCATCACAGCTTTATGATAAATTGAATATTAATCGCGATCAAGGCTTTAACCTCTCACAATTAAATGAACATGACTGATGCCATTATTTCTACATTAACAGAACTTTATGCACAATATGTAAGGGAAAGCAGTGCTCAGTTTACAATAAAGCTATTTCAGTCAGGGCCACTATGTCAAAAGAAAATATTTATTTAGATTTGCAGCCAGATAAATTTGGAGGTATGGCTCTGTTCTGGGAGCCTCCTGCCCTTCCATGAACATACATGGAAAGCCTAAGGCAGGAAGAGACACTGATTAGGTCAGACCCAGCATAAAGGAGGAGTTGGGTTGCAAAGTGGCTTGCAGAGGAAGCTGCAGGATAGAAAAAGCCACAACAATTTAAATATGGCGCCTTTGACTAGTTTGGCCAACTGTATGGGTAGCAGACGATCAGTGGACTGTGGTTACTGCTAACGACAGCTCAGTTTGACTTCATGGCCAATTTTAATATTCTTAAATATGATTACACTACACTGTGCAGCCCTGGCCTACATAGGCATACTGTATAGATTTCTGAGTATGCAGCTCTGGTTCAGTGAGTTGCCTCTTTCGTTGCAATCTATCTGTAGTATCTATCTGACGTTGCAGTGAATACTTTGGCCTACTTCGGCACTTCTCTCAGCTGAGAGTGCCAAGCAGTCTGTTTACCTCATAGAACATGTAGAAGGACAAGAGAGTGAGGCCCAGATTGTAGAGCACCAGGAGGCCTCTGCAGGAGTACGGCTGCATGTGCTTCATGTACTTGGGCCCCATCCACACGATCAGAAGGTACAAGACTGTGAGTGCAAAGGTTGGAGGGTAGCTGTCGAGCAGTAGCCATCCTCGCACACGCGGATCTAGACAATTAATACAGAAAGGTCAGTTTAATCACTACTGTATATGAAGAGGAAGTAGATAAGACGGCCGTACTGGTAACAGCAAGAGCAGCTTGAAAAGTGACAAATCGCAACAGTGTCTCCTGAGGAATGTTTGCTCAGCACCAAGAAAGGTTGGCAGCAAGAGCGTGAAAAACCACAGCAGAATTCTTGAGCAGGTCCACGCAATGTGTAGAGCATGTAATGCAGCACTACGGTCAAAGGTCTAAGGTAATGTTCACCATTCCTTATTCCTTTCCTGTTAGCTGCACTGCGTTGAACTTTTGCAATTATTACAGCATTTGCAACATTTTAATGAGAGGCAAATTTAAGACAGGGTGGCACATTTTTACACCAGCTTCTAAGATGTCAATAAAAACTGACTTACCCCTGGGACCAATCCATGACTCAAAGTAGAGGTTCAGTTTATCATTAAAGGTCTCCATTTGTCACCTAAAAACAGAATGCATGTTTACATATTTTATATCTCTTGTAATGTTAAAGTGAAACCTACTCTTTGCCATCTAAAAAAACAAACACTTTAAGGGAGTATTGACAGAAATGTTTATTCTAATGTCTTAAGTTGTGTGTTCAGGGACACGGTAAGAATACTTGTGCAATTTATGATGGCATCTACATAAGTTCAGACACAAAAGAACAATTTTGCACTTTATTTTCATGTTTTCAATTTCAGTGCGTCCACTTAAAGTGTAAGAGTGCACTTCA
>JAQLOL010000003.1:12655398-12657898 GCA_029783665.1 Naso thynnoides
GCCATTTCTTGTCATAAACTACAGCCAGCATAATCATCATTTCTGCTCTGTATCTCTTGTGGAAGTCCAAGAAACGTTGCAAAACTTAACTGTCTGTGTTCATAAAATAATCCTGTGGTGTATAAAGTCATGTTGTAAGAGCTCAGTTTTCACACACACCACTGTTTTGACGGCAATGTCTGCGCTTGTCGGGCTGCTGGGTGTTGGAACATGTTGCTGCTGAGGTATGGCAGGATCTGGCATACTGATACACACCGGTATTGCTTATTTGCATAACACAAAACTGGTTGAAGCCTGTACGCGAGACTGAACTGGTAAAGCCTGAAACCTTCCAAAGCCTACTCACTACCGAGCCCTTGGTGCTCTTGTAATATACTTTGCTTCTATTGTGTCTTATGTAAAGATGTTTTAAAGTGCTCTGTTTTTGGAGAGATGATGTGAAAGTTTGACAGTAAAGAATTTTCTTTTCCATTTAGGGCAGGATGATATGGCCTATAAGATAAAATCCCCAGTTTTTTCATACCATATTCAATTTTCAATTGTAATAGATTTTTTGTAAACTACAAAAGACAAAGGAATTATGTCAAATACATTGTTTTTGTTTCAAACAATCATGAATCTTTCCGATTGGGAAACCTAGCTTTAACCAAACCAAACCTTTTTTAAATGAAGGTTTGATCAAACAAGGATGAATCCCCCAATTTGGGATTAATTAAGTGCCAGCATAACTTAAATCAAAATCCGCTTAAAAAAAAACAAGAGACCAGAACTGAGAGAGATGGCCATAGGTACCCTGGTTAAAGGGAAAATCGATTTTCATGATTTTCATTATTTAACATCTTCAGAACAAATTAATTCAAATTGCAATTTGAAATTGATTTATTGCCAAACCCTAATTCTGTTCTAAACATAATATTGGGCTGATCTTGATGTTGCTTCTAATAAAAATTAATCTTGGCCAGTGCTGCTGTCGCCTGGTCACTGAGTTTGCTGCTGTTACCACACTACATATCCAATAAAGATGGTTTATAGCATGCTAAATTTTTCATTTTATTTTCACAGGCATCTATATCAGCAAGACATCATACATCCGTCAAGGAGAGGAATCGCTAGATGGATTTTACAGGGCTTGGCACCACGTTGAGTACTACAGGTGGATGTTTGACTTACGTCATTCTTGTTTAATTTGTGAATTGCATTGATTAGAACTGTTGTGTTTTGTATTTTTGTTTACTCCCTTTATTTTGTTTCAAATTGTTTTTAGCTCAGTATGTTCATGTAGTTTTCATAGTGGGATTTTTTTAATCTGTTTAGCTTTTATTGTTGAGGTTTAGGATTTTTTTTGTTTTGTTTCGATAAGTTTTAGTTTTTGTCTGGACCCCGGAAACAGACCCAGTCCTTTAGATTTGGTTCTCAAAGATTTATATCACAGCTGAGTCTTGACTTTATCGCAGGTACCTCCGGTTTTTCCCTGATGGCCACGTCATTATGCTGACCACCCCTGAGGACCCCTTGACCATTGTTCCTCGCTTGCGTACTAAGAACGCCAGGTACACTTTTTCTGTTTTTTCAGCTAAAATGGATATTAAAAATACTAAAAATAATTTCATGTTGTAGCACTTCTAATGATTTTTTTTTTTTGTAAACATTTTTTAATTTTTCAGAATGGATTCTGCTCTGCTTGGTCATTTCCGTCTGTCACAGGAAACTGACAATCAAACCAAAGTCTTTGCTGTTGTCTGCAAGAAAAAGGAGGAGGTGAGAATAAGTCGGAAGTCTTAATGAGGTGAAATAAATGTGTCAAACAACTGGACATAATTGGGAGCAGTTAATTGCTCTCCTAGTTTTCCTGTTAACTGTCCACACAGTCGCATCCTTTTACCATCAGAAAGTTAAAATAACCAAAGTTCCTCTGTGCTTCCATGTAAATAATGACACTGAACTTTTGTTTGTTTGTAGTATTTTCATCACACTACCACATTTTAAATACTGTAGCAATACACATGCAGTGTGTAGTGTTTTTTCAGGTTAATGTAAATGGTTATGTGAGACAACAAACTAAAGAGAAATGTGAGGGGTAAGGGTAGATTTATTTATGGGCTTATTTTTATAATTTAACCTAACATGCATTGGAAAACAACTTTTATTCATAATTGTAGTGTATTGAAATTCAAGTATAAATGTACTAATGGTTGCACTACTCCTTAGCTAGTAATGACTTTGTGAAACGTTACTGAGGAACACATGAACCTTCATCTCCTGTATAAACTTTTTTTTATTCATCTCCTGTGTAAACTTTTTTCTTTTTTTCTCTTTTTTAACTTTTCAAGAAAAATAGTTACGTCAGCCGGTTTATGGCACAGATTGTAAACGTGTTATTTTGTTAACAGAAAGCAGCCGAGTTTCAAAAGAATCGGTTCTGCAGGCGGAACCCACCTCCAGAGGTCGAACACAATTTCCACGTGGGACTGCAGCTGTCCTCTGGAGGGCGTCAGAGTTT
>JAQLOL010000003.1:12660398-12704624 GCA_029783665.1 Naso thynnoides
ATTTCTTTCATAGTGTAATGATGTCAAGTCTTAACTTTATCATGCAGTTTTTGGGGATGAGTTTTTCACAGGGTATGGCTCCACTTTCCTTCAGGATCAACATGTACTCAGAGGGAGTGATCGATCTCATGGAAATGATGATGGCTTTGCCCTTCAGCCAAAATAAAAAAGCAATGCTGGACAACATTCAAACTAAAGCAAAGGAGCGCTACCTTCCTGTGTTTGAAAAGGTATTATCAGAAAAGGTATATTATAAAGTTTTGGTCTGAAACTCATTGCTTATTGCTTAAAAATATTGGAAGGTGGGACATTGACCTGTTGAAAATTACATATGATAATTTTTGATAACAAGATATAGTTTGTTTGACAAACGTCTCAGGCCCTCATTGAGTCCGTACACCTGGTGGGAGGTAGACTGAGCTGTGCAGATGTGCTGCTGCTTGAATGCACCCTGATGTTGGAGGAGTGCTTCACTGGAATCCTTGCTGACTTCAGAAACGTAAAGGTAATTTGTCTTACCATATAAGGCTGAATACTGAGGGGGAAAAAAGATCATTTATTCCTATGAAACTGCAGCATGTTGTTAACAATCACACCAGAGAACAGTTCAAAATTTTTAAAAAAGCTATTAAAAAAACAAACAAAAAACAACTTGTACAAAAATACACACGAATGCTGCATGCTTTGTTTAAGGATGATTTTCTGTCCTTCCTTCCAGTCTTTCCAGGGCAGGATGACACAGATTCCTGCCATCAACAGGTTCCTGCTGCCAGGCAGTAAGAGGAGGCCGCCACCGGATGATGAATATGTGAGGACCGTCAAAGAAGTGCTTCAACTCAAAATATCAGTTCCATGAACTCTATGATAGACCTGGTACATGACTCACATTGGCGGTGTGAATGATTAATTACAAGCATAACCTGTACTGCATGTTGATCAATTAAATCTGCTGGTTTACACTGAGATGTATACTGCACTTTCAATCACAACAGAGCACATCAAATTAGCATCAATAGAAGCTGACTATTTCAAAGCATAATGTGAAGGTCTAACAAAATAAAGTGATGCTTTTTTGAGCAGAATTTCAGGTGTCTGTCTCCCTTGTTTCTCTGACCAAACTTGGACTTTCACCGCAGCTCATATATGAAAACAGTCATTATTTTAATAATCACATTTATTTTATTTAGTCTTACTGGTTATTTAAAAAAAAATTACAAACATGACTTTTCTTTTCTTAAAGACACAGTGTGTAAGCAGCCAAGAAAACAAACCTTATTTTTTTTAAACTTGTTCCTTTTTAAAATAATATGAAGATTTCAGCTTGTTTAGGTGCAATAGTTAAGCAGTCTGCAAAACAAACATTGTAGTGCATTCAGTAAATCTAACCTTTGCCAAGAGAAATAGTCACACCTGGAAACAGAATTGTTGCAACTGGATTCCCAGTTCATTTCCAAACTGTAAACGCCCACTGGTAGCTTTTGCAAGTTTTTTTGGTCACATGGAAGTTACCACACAAAACAGAAGTTTTAGTATGCTAACTGGGAATGATCTTTCTTATAAAAAAAGGTTTGTTAATTGAGGCAGAAAGCTCTCTGGTCAGCGTTGTTCCTCCAGTCACACCATGATGAGCAGTAAGAGTCGAAACACCATCAGCAAACTGTGGGAAAAGGTAAGCAAATCACACTGTGTAAAAGGTCTGTCACAGTATTTCATAATCTTACAACTGCTCAATAGTGATACTCCTGATTCTGCATGATAAGCAAGTTTGACTCCGACCTTAGGCCAGACATTATGCCTGCAGGCATTAATTTCCCAGATTTCTTGTATCTCATTCCCATTACAACTGAGAGGACTCCTGAGGCCACTGGAAAAAAAACAAAACACCATGACAAGATTATGGCTGGATGTTTAACCAACTCTCTGAGAATCAGCATGTACACATGGACTCAACCATACTCACACAACGAGACCTTGATGTCCCTTGAATCACTGGAGAGGTTGTATGCACCGTAAGCAGATAATCCACCAAACACTAAACCCGCCATCAGAGACATCACACTGCCTACAAATAAAACGTAACCACTGATGTTATCAAGGTAAATGTTTAACAAATAAATCACACAGAATGAAGTCATCTTTTCTGTCGCCTTCTTGCAAAAGTATATATAACATCATAAAGTGTGAACTTTGGACCTTTTCTCTTATATCCCATAAATCCTCCAAAGGCAATGACTGCAGCATAGCCGAATCCAATCCAATCCACTGCCATTCCAAAGCTGTGAGCAGAAATTCAGAACAGGCTGTCAGGTGTTTGTCAATAATGTTGAGCTAAAACCTTAAAAAGAAAAGCTTACAAAAGTCCTGAAGCAGACTGCTGCTCATAGCCTATTTATTTCCAAAACTCTTTAGTATTTTTGAGATAAAAAGTAAGTAAAGCAAGTAATACGTCTTTTTCACTATTGATACAAGAACAGCTTCCTTTTTTAAAATTAATCAGATTTTAACGCCAACAAACAACTTTATATTGTTTTCAACTTTTCAGGAAATATTTACCTCTTGTATCTCACCCCTGCTTTTAGTGAGTTTACCAGCAGTAACTCGGACAGATCTCTAGATGTCGCTGTGAGACCGGCGGTGCTTCAAGAACAAAACAACAACAGATGACGCGTACAGGCAAATAAATATACGCGCATTTTGTTACTATGCTCTCCTGAAATTCGTCTGCGTTTATTTCATACCTTGAGTCCAAACAAGTGAGCAGCAGCACTGGTAAACGTTACCTTCAAAGCACAGACCTTCAACCCTCAAACTGTGACTGACTGCACTTCCTGTTACCGACTGCCCACAAATTAGGCTGCGGTACGCATGCGCATTTTGCGCTGTGCTGTGTTCGCTGACTGTTCTAAAGTGGGAAAGTAGTAAATTTAATGTAAAAATAGAAATCCTAAGTTTGTTTTTTTCTTAGAAAAAAATTGTTATTGAACTTTAAAATATGTATTATTCCTGCAATACACAACTATACACATTTTCTCATTTTCGTTTGTTACTCGCGTCAAAAGCAAATAAGTTTTGGATTCAAACGGGTGCACTGTCTTGGGTAAATACACCATTCAGAAGTCAGTATCCTTTGGTCTTTCAAAAATAACAGTTTTTTCTGCAATTAGACATCCAAAAAGGATTATTTGTTTTTATATATATATATATATAAATGTGCTGTGAGCCACCTTGAAAAAAAGGACACAAATTACATCACACTGATGAGAGACAGTGGACAGAAATGTGAAGCTTTGCAGCAAAAATGTTTGAGACATTTGCAAATTAACACTAAGTGCAGAACATATTATGGCTGCTGTGTTTACTGTACTTTAAGGTCCCATGTGTAGGATTCAGGTGAATCTATTTGTAGAATATGGCAAAAATAGAAAACAATATTCATGAGTACATTTTCCTTATTGTATAATCATGTAATATATTTTTTTATTAACTCAGAAGAAACTTTACACATCTGCAGAGGAAGGTGTGCTCTTCCACAGAATCTGCCATGTTGCACCGCCTTGTTTTTATGGTGATCTGGGGCAAAGGGATGACTATAGATGGTCCCTGTTGTGTTTTTTTTTGCAAGTTTGCTGCCAGTGTAGGTCCTCCTGCATGCATGGACAGGTAGGGTGAGCGGAGGGATACCCAGTTGTGTGTAATCTAGATACCACTAAATCTTGCACACCAGACCTTTCATGTGGTCCTGTTCACTTTGAGGGATAAAAGCTACAGTAGGTGGGGGTTGATATGGCCATTTTATGTTCCTCTGGTAGCTCAAGATGTGCAGAGCTTACTTTAAAATTCTAGTTCTGATGATGAAGATTCTAAACATAAAAAGTTGTTAAATAAAGCCATGAAATTTACATTAGGCATTAAGAAATTTTTTTCAAAAATGCCATCTTGGGTGTACATGTTAAACTCAACATGACTCTTAAAAAGGCAATCAGTACATGCTCCACAATCAGCATTTTGTGATCAGTCTTTTAAGACAACACAGAAAACTTGACTCCCCAAAAGAAAACCTCTTTATTTCACTCTTGACTCCCATTTCCACAACTTACACACATTAAAGGTTTCATCATTTAGTAATAGTCCTCCTAAAGTGTAAATCGATGCATTCTCAGAGCAGATTAAGCCACTATGAACTGTAGACAATATGACCACATGTTGCAGTAGCAGGCACTCCCGCAGAGCGCCTGCATGCAGTCACCTGGTGGAAAAGAGCCACTGTAGCCCTCCGTGAGAGGGCTGAGGAACAGCTCCTCCAAAGAGAAGGCACACATGTCCAAAATCCATTGGCATTTTTAATACTGTCTACATAACTTCCTGATGAGTTACAGTCTGATCTTGTCAGGATAAAAATGACTATAAAATGGCTGACAAGGCTCATTTAAGAACAAAGAAGGATTATTCAAGTGAGGTAATGGGAGCGACCAGTAAAAACCATGAGACTTACTCTACCATCACATGAAGAAAACATACCAACGACTAACTGAAAAGGAAGACAAGACGTCAAATATGTAAAGTGACTTCTGGAAAATACAATTTTTTCTTTACAGTAAACAATAATAACGGACATAACAGTGCTTTTCACAATACAGTGGTAATTATAATACAAATGGCTTAGAGTGCACAGGAACCTGTGATATACTGTTAACATGGCTTATCAGCTTTTTGCTAAGTAGATACTTTCATGTGAGCTCTAACATGGTATTCAAGATTACAAATGCATATAAAAGTTACGGAGCCATTATAAAAAAAAAAAGTACTTGTAATGTATTTAAGCGCAAAAAGAAAAAAGAAAGAAAAAAAAAGACATTATGATGCTTCACCATGATCCCAGCTGACATTAAAACAAGTATTGCTCAACTGAAAACATTTGTATAACATTGTGGCAAACACACGACATTTTTTGGCAATGGCTGACATTTAGACATTAAAGCAATTATATATATTGGTAGAACATTTTCATTTTTAACACACTTACCTCCATGTGAGCTCACTGTGGCATCATCGCAGACACACAACTTTATTTTTGAGTGGTATTATTAGTTAAATTGCGGGAGCTGGAACTTAAGACGTTTACTCTTTTGTATTTGCATAAATAAACTCTTTCTTTTATGGCTACATTCATTTTCAGTATAAAAACAATGCAATGTCAGAATGAATATCAATGGTAAACACAGTAGTTGGTGCCATGTTTATGAGCTCATATAGAGGAAAGCGTGCTATTTATTTTGTTCTACTAATGTAAATAAAATACATCACTTTAAATGAGCAAAGTGCATAATCCTCCTGACATGGGGCTTGGCATTCACACCAGACATTATAACCAATGTCAGTGAGTCAGGGCACATAATAATTAATGATCTACCAACACCGTGTTTGTTACATACAGTAACTGACGATGGTCATAAAAGATGTTTTCAGTTCTCAAAAATCAATGTCATAAACAGGCCGATGTTTGATGGGAGAGTGAACATGCAAAAACTCTAATCTGGGTAAATCTGATGAAGGGGGGAATTATATTACGATAAGTGTAGAGCTATTTTTATTTTATAATAGAAGATCGAGGGTTACTTTTACTTTTCAATAAATCCACCCATGTTTTTCTCATTATTTCAGGCTGCAAATCCAAATCACACGAGAGAACAAGTAGCACAAAAAGCTTAACGTTTCTCTGCATCTCCGTTTAGCTTTCAGCTCGAGATCAGCGGTGAGCCTGACGTGGGATAAAACTCTGAGCCTCTTATTACACGCTGCTGTGCATCTGGAGCACACCTTGCGTTGGTGTAATGCGGGCAAATGGCACAGTCTCTCCACGTCTTTTGCGCGTCTCATTGTGGCAGCCTCCGCCAATGTTCGTTAAGGAAAAACGTTCACCCACAGCCAGCCCAGCAGCGTCCCGTACAGCCAGGTTCTCACGTACAGTTTCCTACCGCTCTCCGTCAGAAGTAATGGCAGTGTTAGTCCCCCCAAGATAACCACTGATGGGAGGGTTTTAGAGAGGCTCAGAGGAGAGGGTTTGCCTTCCCCGGGGAACTTGCATATTTTGTCTGCATCCTCTGACTCGTAGAAATCTGTCAGCAGCCTTTGAAAAAACAGATAACTCTCTTAGGAATTCAGCCCTTTCAGAAATGCACAAACACTATAAAAGAAACAGCAGTGTGAAAAATCTGTCTCACAAAGTTCACTTTGGGAAATTCACAAATCACATGGTGGGTTTTTGTGGCTGCTGTCGTCAACATTGGGCTAAAAAAGAGCTTTCTGATTTTCATCCTGAATGCAACCTTCAATTCACAGGCTATAGCAGTGACTCTTTTTGACATGAAAAATGATTTTAGAGCTGCAACTAATAACAAGCATTTTCCTCATCCCTTAATCTAAAGACTGATTTCTGGATTCATCAACTATTTGGTCTGATTACTAAAATGCCAGAAAACAGTGAAACCTGCCCACCAAATTTTCCCAAAGCCAAACTCGACTATTCAAATGGTTTGTTTAGCCCAACACACCGAAAGCCACACACCAAAGGTTACTGTCAAAAGAGACAAACAGAAGCAACTATTTATGTACGAGAAGTTGAATAGACTTTTTTTGGGATTAACAGTTAAAGGTCAACTTGAAATACTGAAACAAAATTGAGAAAATGACGTCTATGTTTCGCTTGTGTTCGCATGCTAGATAGACTTGAGATTGAGTCTGTTAAGTCTGTGCTGCTACATTAGCTATGAATGCAAGAGCAAGACAGACTTAACATTGTCTTAATTTATACTGGTTGGGTAGTGGCTCTCTGATCCCAGAGTGCCCCGCCCCCATGTTCAAAAATCACTGGTCTATACTGACGGGGAAGCAGATCTTGAAAAAAACAACAAGCCCCCCCCCGGGGTCATACAGAAGCTAAGATACATGTCTGCACCTAAAACTGGTGGCGTACTTCAGTTTCATATTAACTGGATAACAGGCAATTTCGGCATGATTAATTGTTCCACCCACACACTTACTGGTCCTTGATTTCGAAGCGGTCGTGCAACCACCTGCGGAAAAACACTGGCTCAGAAGGAATTTCCTTTATGTCCACGCGGTTGAAGTGTATGTGGACTCGGGGACATTCTCTGCACAGGAATTCTGTCAAACACAAAAAAAAGAGACTAAACAAAAACAGGAAAAGGCTTTCAGAGAAACAGCACGTAGAGTAAGCACTTAAAATCAACACGATGTGACAATGATAGAGTGGAGCCACTTTGACGCCGTGATGCTGAATCATTTTCATTCAAGTGACTAAAGAACGGTAACGTACAACAGCTCGATGGTCTAACTGGGGCTCCACAGATTAAGTCTCAGACTAAGCCAGAATCAGTCCAAATAAACAGATCTGATAATGAAATCAAATCTGAGTCTATATCAAGTGTTAATGTAGAAATGTTACCTCAGTCTGTCAAGTTCAATTTCATGTGTGAAATCATATTAAACAATCTGAGTTCATCTGACAATCTTTACTTGACAATGAGATTAAAAACAGCCCTATGAGTTTAAGCATCACCAAATCAGTGTTCCTAAAATAAATATTCTCAGGTCTCAGAGCGCTGAGTGAAGAAGGAAAACCAAAGTGTCTGAGAAGGTCAGACGTAAAAATGTAACCAAGTGTGAATGCTCAAGGCTACACGTGTATCCCCCGAGACCTTCAAGTTCCTGTTTCCACAACATGCAATATTATCAGGAAACTTGGCTCTGTGGCCAAAAGAGGAAACTTGATCGAAGTCAGCAGTGTAAGATTGCTTCTCTGGTGGTGAGAGCACCTCAATCCACTGTTGCGCAGATTTAAATTGACCTTCAGGAACAACATGTGCCAGTCTGATAAACACTGACAGCTCAATGAAAGAGGGGTCGTGTGGACAGAGGCTCAGCAGGCGAACAAACACAAACGTGGGATTCATTTTTGCAAGAAAACACACGAAAAAGTCAAAGTTCTTAGAAGAAAAGACCTTCCTTTCGCGTAGATGCAGCAGACTAAGTGCTGTTTTCAGGTTTCTGGGGCTGCTGCGAAAACAAGTGCCAAACAAGTGTTTGGCATTGAAAAACTGAAACACTTTTTAAGCATTTCGTAAATCAACCTACTGAAAAGAAAGCTGAGCTTCCACTGCAGGTCATGTGTGTTGGTAAAGCGAATCAACTATTTGTTTGGCGTGACAAACAATGTCTCCTGATCTAAATCCCTTTCATAAACTCCAGTGGAGCTGAAAATCTAAGACAAAAAATATTTAACTTGTTGAGTTTTTTGAATGCAAAGAACTTCCTCACTGACATGACAGGTAATTGATGTTGATTATTTGTCATGGCTAGTATTCATTTTATCTGTTTAAATTTAGAAATGCTAATGTTTCCATCCACAGATACCAAATTAAGATTTGAAAAAGCCATTTAATAGCCAAAATTAAGAGAGTTGTATATTATGACAGTTTATGTTTTTGTTTAATCAAGGAGAAATTTGCTGTTCAACAGATTCACTTCCCTAAAAAACACACTAATTTTTTTTGGGGAAAAGAACCTTCCCCCACTTACAACCACTGGCTCCAAGTTGACAAAATGGGCTTACCTAATGAGTCCATTAAATGCTGACATAACAAGAGCAGTTAAATTTGGATACACAAATACATGCCACCCGCAAGGCACTGAAATATCAACATATTCACACTGATTTCAGATCTGAATAAAAAGAAGTTCTGATGTAGGTAAGCAAAAGCAGTTCTCAAATTCGTAGAAGTTGGTCTCTGGATCGTAGCCATAGACTCGACTTTCAGTTCCGCGGGGAAATTGAAATGTGCACATACCAGTGGTCACAAAAACACGTGTAACTCAGTTGCTGATGACCAAGTGAGGTAACTTAGAATGCTTTCTCACGAAAGTCAGCACTTGCACCTGCTGCATGTACATTGTTGTGCAGCGCACCATTTTATGCAAAACAGGAACCTTGTTCAGGAACTTTGCAATAGCAAGTAAAAATTGGAACAAGACAAAAGCTGCACATCAGAGCTGCAGACTTTTGTTTGTTATGTTTGATTTTTGAGTAGTTCCAGTCAGGGATGATGGATTGATTTATGGTCATTTACCATACATAATTTAATAGACTAGTAAAATATGAATGGACAACCTAGAAGACAAGGTATGTGCAGTGTAAACTTTCAGGGACATTTAATGTGGTTATTTGAACGGGCAGCGTGCTTTGCTACAGTTAATATTTTGCTTTTTAAATATTTTGAAAGGTGGAGTCGGTAGGATTTTACTAAAAAATAAAATACAGACTTACACAAAAGTAATGCTGCTAAATTATCACTTCTGGGCCTCTATACATGTGTGGTGGTGACTGTGTATAGAGACACATCGCCCTCTGCCTGCGTTTTGATGTCTTGCTTGTCTCCGCAGCTGTATGTGACATTTCTCGGTGGGGAGGGTGTGCCAATGACAGCACACAAATGAGGTTGAGAGCACTATGGAGCACAGCGACTGGACGCGGTTCAGACCGGAGAAAGTTACAAATGCAGACATAGCATTAAGAAAAGGAAATATAGCCCTATGAGGCGAAGCAGCAAGCGGACAAAGCTCGTTCCAGAGTGTGAGTGAATCTCCGTATGGCTGTTAGCTGCTTTGGAGCACTGAAGGAGAGGCTGTGAAGAGCAACGCAGAGTTGGCCTGTTTTGTGTTGGACAAGCAGGTGTCAAACACCTGTGGTTAGCCTGTTTGCCTGCTAAATTATCAACTTCTTGAATAAACAAATGTTATATTCCTGCAGAATTTGCTGTGTTATGTCAGGGAAGCAGTATAAAAGTTCACGTACTAAACATTAAGTAACAATTCTTCTTGTGCATTGTGCTTGGCAGGAGGGGCCCAATTTGAATGTTGTGTTTACAAACCGCAACGAACAAATGCTATTGACTCCACCTTTAAGTGGTCACGAAAAAACAGAGCATTGCAGCTTTATGTGAAAGCATTTTGTTCCTATTAGAATAAGGCCGGATTTACAGTGATGCAGAAGCATGAGAGCTGCCAATATGGCTTTATAGTAAAGGGTTAAAAACAAACAAAAACATTTGTTTCCAAAATCAAAACTAAGTCTTTTTTTTTTTTAGCTTACACCTCCTACTTCAGGGTCCAGCATTATTATTAGTAAATAAATTATTCAAAATGTTTTAATTGATTAGACTTATTCACTGGATGTAAAACAGAAAAAAAGTCAATAACCAAAAGCATCAGAGACTTTAGCAGCTGCAGTGTGAATGCAGCCTCGAGTCACTTCCATCTCCCTGTGAAATTACTGAAGTCACCTTCACCGCATGAAACCAGGAAGTGCGTGATGGGAAGAATGCTTTTCTATTCTCTCTGTTCTGTTTGATAGAAACACATAGATGTTTATTCCTGACTCACACGGGATGTTTTTTTTCTTAATTCAAACGGAGCTTGTAGAACAAGTGGGGACACGGAATAATCAAAAACTCCAAAACATGGAGTTGTGTTGTTTACAGGAAGACATGGCTGTTAATAGGTAACGTTTGCTATGTGTTTAATTACTGACGGGGGTGGACACAATGTTGCAGGGTTGATACAATACACGACTATAGTGCCTGCATGTCTAAAGATACACTGATGAACTGAAAAATAGTGCCAGCCTGCAGATGCTGTTAGCTGACGGTCTGTAAATGCATTTACACCTGTAGTTAAAAATGTTAAATTCTGTCTATGAATAACAAACCAAGTCTCATCTCCTGCTTTAATAACTTGCATCTGCATTCATTTTATTGCTGTAATCAGGGCTAATTTATTTAAAATCTGAAGGAAGCCATTCAAAGCTGAAAAGCTTCACTGAAATTCCTACAAAGGCCCATGGTCACAACGCAGACGCCAGCTTACCCGGCATTGATGGTGCAGGTTTTCTTTGAGTTGGGGAGTTCAGTGTTCCCTCATAGGCCACGGTGACATCATACACAGCGTCCAGGTGGTCTTTCATGGTCTCAATGGCGATGTGAGAGGCCTTCATTCTGGGTGTAAGTGTGTGCCTAAGAACAGCCAGTCCTACGGCAAAGACAAAACAAAAGTAATATATTCTCTATTCATCAGATTTCATAAAAGTATATATTAATAAAGTAAATATTAAGCAAACCACATCAGCTTCAAGAATAAAAGGACTGCTAGCCAGTGTTTAATACTTTAAAGAAGAAATGAATAACAATATAAAAAATTACATTAAACACACAAACTAATTCTATGCAAATGCTTGTGTTTAGGTCAGTTACTGCAAAGTCTGTTGTCATTGTGGCATCGTCCTCGACTCACTAATACTTCAGTAATAGCAGATAATGTCATGTGCACATGTCGGCTCTCCAGAGCGATTTATTTGGATTAATGGGGGAAGGTGATATTCAGAGCTGTGGTCCAGAGATAGGCTTAATCTCTGCAGTATGGATGCAGTTTGTGAGCTGACCAAAACACAACACTGCACAACAGCATCATAATAACAATGTTGATGCAACACATTAATTAGCTGTGTAATATTAATGCTACTGCATACTGAGACGTTCACTGCAGTTAAAAATAATCAGCTAATTTCAGTTCCCTGTGCTATTCAATGAACCAGAGGGGAAATGTGCCCTCAACAGATTCTTTCAGATCTGTAAGTGAGCAACACAGTCTCTCTTATTAACCAGCAGTTAGTCTCTTTTTCCTCCAAATTTTGAGCCAACAGCAGCGGGAATAAGCTGTTTTAGTGGAAGCTGATTAATTCCTGGTACCACAGCAGTAATCCAGGGACAATAGAAACCAAAAGAAAAGTTTTTATGTTCATAAAACTCTATTTAATCATAAATACTAAAAAGTTTTAAAAACTATATTTAACCCTCATGTTTATCTGAGATCTGCCATCTTATTACAAGGAACTGTTGTTCCATTTTCACAGTCTTCACTTTGTTCTAGAGCTCTGAAATGCATAATAAATATGCTAATAATGCACAACTTAAAGTGAAAACTTTGAAATAAAAGGATTTTATAAATCTGCATGCATGAGATGCTCGATGGTCAAACAGAGGCTTGCAAGTGTGACCAAAGGTTACACTACAAAACTTAGTCAGCTGTGTCACAGACTGAGTGGTCTGTGCTCATGAATTAGTATTCAGCAGTATTGTAGTAGAAGGCTGCCATCGTGCAGGTACCTTCTTTCATAGCAAAAGCCTGACTGTCAGCAATAACATTCTTCAGCTCTGGATTATACCGAGTTCCTTCGGGGAAGATGACAAGGTACATCTGTGGAGAGAAAAAACGCATGATATGAAAGTAACTATGGAGTTGGTTATGACTGCACCGGCCCAAATGAAATTTCTAACTTTTGCAGAATTTGTGGAAGAAGAAACACAGAAACTAAATACTGTTGTGTCAAGTTAACTTGTTCTAGGAAGGTGTAACCTTTAGAAATTCACTATAGCAAAAAAACTCAATGAACGTTTAACAGATTCTAATTCGTTTAGGATGTAAAACAGCTTTTTTGACAAATGAGAACTTCGGCAAACTTAAAAACGAAACATTTCGGCAGCATTACTTGAAGTGCTTCGTAACTTTGTGTGACTTGCTGGAATAAAAAGTCAAGCGGGTTTTACTTACTGTAACAATTTGATTTTGAAATGTTTAGATAAGTTTTAAACCAAAGTTGGAACGGAGATCAAAAAATACGGATTTCTGATCGAAGGAGTGCACTGATTACAAGTATATTTCATGTAATTTCCAAACTTAACGTTACTTCCTGAATTTTCCATCACTGTGACACCTGATTATGTTTTACTTTCGCTCTCACAACAGAAGTCTAACTTTACCTTTGAGTCACAAGGACCACTTCCGCCTAACTGAACTCTCACTCTCACAAACACACATTAATCCTCCCACAGCAAAATCCCGAAAAGTGATTAAAAACAAGCCCTTCAACACAGTAACACACATTCCAACTGGTCTTTTCGTCATCCAGTGTCTGATTATTCATTCATTTCATAGGTGATTGGGTGAACATCCTGATCACAATTGAGGCAAAAACATTTAGAATGTGGGAAGTCTTTGCACAAAGTTCTGCAGTGAATGAGGAAATTTCTTGGAAAAAAGGCCCAGTTTGAAGAAGGACGGTTACGTAAATATGCATGTAAAAAAGCTAATGAAGAACATTTATAACGTGCTCTTACTGGTGCTCCACATTGAGTTTGAGTCAGCAGCTTCTTCCTCATCGCCTTTTCATTAAACTTTGAACTTCGCTTCACGTAGGTTCCTCCGTGCTAGATGAGAGACATGACGGGATGAGAACAGCAGCGCCGGATTGTGATTCAAGTTTAATTCACGTCTTTACATCTTCTGCTTTTTACAAAACGACATTCCAATACTCACACAGCTGCATTACCTGAGAGAAATACCATCCGTACAGCGGGAGCCACTTGAGTCCATCTTTAAGGACGTATCTGACGTGACCAAGAGCACTCTGCCTGATGGCCAGCATGTCAGCAATGATCCAGTCAGCTACAAGGAAAGCATATGTCAGTCATTACATATTTACTTCAATGTGTGCTTTACACTACAGTGTGATTTTAAAGCACGGTGTACAAATGTTTTACCTGTGCATTGGTGATTAGACAGGTAGACCACGTTCTCTTTGTTCTTTGGTATATCTCCATATATAACAATCTACAGAGACGGCAGATTAAAGATATTAGACTGCAGTAAAATTGTAGATGTCTTGTAAGTGGTTAAAATTACTCCGTATTTCATTAAACTGGGGACTTAATAAAAAGGTCCCCGTCAATCTGCTTATGTGACCTTCATTCGATGGGACAGTGCAGGAAGTTTACAGCACAAATAAAATCATATCAAAGACAAATATTTACCCGCCACAAGATTATCACTGTTGCTTTTCTGCACGCCCTAACGGTCATAAAAAAACAGCTCTACAGGGAGTGGCAAGAGAAGGCCAGAAGAATGCAGACCTTCTTGATTTGCATTCATCAAGATCTTGTTTACTCATGTCTGGTGCCACTTTACATTTTGTTTCTAAAAAGCCCCAGAAAACTACATAAATGCACTGATCTGCATGCTGTGTAGATGCAAATAAAAGTTTATCTCTCAAACACACAGTTTCACACATGGTGACCACAGTGACAGTCACACTCACTGTAGTGCACATGCAGGAAGTGAGGGGTAACTTACCTCAACTCCTGTGTAGTTTTCAAAAAAGAAAAGGACCATACTCTGGTAGATGACGTACAGTTGGTCGTCCAACTTGTGATACATTCTTGCTGGTAAGACAATTGAGAGTAAGCGCCAAGCCCCCCATGACAGCAGATAGGCTGGAGCTGTCCCCAGCATGATGGTGGCTGGAAACCAGTACCGCAGCGAGTGTGTGTGTACAACAAGGGAGAGCAGCATGACTCCCACTCTGTCTCCACTAAAGTAACCAAAAAAAAAAAATCCCTGATGGAAGCTACAAGACTCGGTACTGCACGCTGTTAGGAAGTCAAAGTCCGTGCAGGCACTCTATCCCACAGCACACCTGGCCTACTTTCAGCACACCTGGCCTGATAAGTCAGCATAAGAAAGTGAGACAGCTGCAGCAGGAGGGGAATGAGGAGCTAGCTGGCTGACGCTAATTTTAACCTTGTCTGCAAACCGCAGTTAGCCAACTCGGCTTAAGAGCTAACGTCCACTCATACTGCCGTACAAAAAGGGATTATCTGCCGTTAATTAGTTTCAACATTTCAAAACAGAGCACCACTTCAACCCTAACTTCACAGATTTACTGTCTAAGTTAAGAAAAGCGCTTACATAGCCCACTATTTTACCGTGTTTAGCAAGACATGAAGTTTTACACAACGCTGCAGTCGATATAAACTGTCTTCTTTTGTGAAGATACGATGACAAAGTGAAACCCAAATGTGAACTTGGGTGTTGAAAGGCAAAATATCTCTATTTCCTTCCGTTGTTCTTCATCGTATTCAGCGTGCTAGCCGTTCATAAACTAGCTCCTTGCAGCAAATGTCACACACGCCTCCCTACGTAATGACACCATGTAACAACGACGAAAGCTATTGGCCAATTGACGTAGTAAAGGTCTAACCAATGAGCGAGAGCGGACAAGCACTCTGCATACGCTACGTTTATAACGTCTCTGATATTAAAGTTAGCCACATAATTACGTAGCATACTTCTTTGTTGCAGTCTACCGTCTTTTACGGAGTTTATTTATTTATTTTACTTACATTTATTTGATTGGACAATGTCCAAAAACTTCCATGTCAAACAGAGGAAAGTCCTCATCGAAGGTTTATTTCGCTTTTATTTACAGGTTTCATCTCACAGTCTTCATCAGCGTTTGTTTCACTGTCACGGAAATAGCGCAGTTATCAACAGTGTTCGGGAGTAACTACTTGCATGTAATGAAATTACGTAATTATCAGTCACAGTTACTGAGAAAGAATGTGTGATTAAATCACAATTGCCTTTGGAAATGATGATTACAAAGGGGATTTCATCTGAATATCTTCTGTCAAAAGCTTAGACTATATGTGGAATAATACAAATGTTTTGATGAGCACAGTGTCTTATTTTGCCATTTCCAGTCGATGCCCTTCAGTGAAGTTTGATGTTATTCTGTTGCTTTTGATTGGTTCTCTTGTTTGAATTTGCAGGGGCCCCACGTCTGAACATCATTAGAGATTTTAAAAAAGTAATCAAAAAGTTACATTACATTGATTAAGTAACTGAAATAGTTACATTACTTATTATATTTTAAATAGGGAAACCAGTGATCTGTAACCTATTACATTTTCAAAGTATCTTTCCCAGCCCTGGTTAACATGTAACATGTAACATGTGAGGGATGAACGTATGACACATGGTAACAACTGAACACCATTCATTCAGAAGTTGCCATAAAATGTCACTGAAAGATCAGAAAAAAACAAGTAGGGGGATCTTGACCTTTTCTTTACTTTTTTAAAACTTTTTTTTTTTGACAAACTAAAGCAACTTTTCACATATCTGGAATGAACTTGACACAAAAGTGTGTTGATTTTTTTTCTTGCTACTGTCAGAGCAGCAAGTGGTTTCTGTGAGCATCAATATTTTAGCCCGATTGAAAAAAATAAAAAAAATACAATTAAATAAAGCAAATGTTTCACACCGAAATTTAAGAATGGAAATGCAATAAAAATATAATGCTATTACATATAATTTGGAAAATGGTCAACTAAGTACCATTTCCAATATCTACAGTGCAGTAAAGATTAATTTCTCATGACAAATGAATGCTCTATACTGTTTATTTTTTTATATTACACTTTATAAACCTATCATACATGTCTTTCACTTATTAAATATTCTATAATAGCACTGACATGATTACAATTTCAATAAGTAAGATTCAGTACATGTGAAGTTTACAGCGGTAAAGCGCCAAAGTTCTTAAGGAAATTTGTTGCTCTCCATCACTGCGACTTAAAAATGACTGACATGTGTGAGTGCAAGCTGTAATACATCAGCTCCTTCATTTTGTGCCCAGCGACTCTGCTGAGTGAATTCTGACAGCACTTTTGGCAGGTTGAGTCACCACACGGCTGTGCTCTGTCCTCAAAATCAAGTTGTTTTTCTCAGAAGGGAGCTGCATTAATTGTGCCATTAATGTGAAAAAGATTCAGACAGAGCTACATTTAATCTCATCACAATTTAATTTCCATAAAACCTGTTAAAACTCTAAGTTACATCACACAACATATCAGCATTGCCACTGATGTTTACTGCCGATCTTGTTAACACATTTTGAATTTAGGTGAGTGTGATTCTCAAACAGCCCTTCAATTTAAAGAAAACAATAAAACCAGTGATCTCGAGCAAAATCTTTCAAAAAAACATTTATTAACAATAACTTCACAAAACATTTCTATCAGCATACAGAATGTTATTTTCATTAGAGTATTCATCTGGCTCAGCAAGTACTTTTAAAATCACATTGTTAAAAATGAAAAACAATCTGGCTCATCTCCCATCTTGCTTAAAACACTGGTATACGGTAATATAACTAATCATGAAAAAACAACAACAACAACAAAGAAAATAATAAAGGATGAACACACACTGTTAAAGCTGTTTTCCATGTTTCACAGTAAATAAGAATGTTGTTGAATGGCTGGAAGTCCTCATGAGTAAAAGGTTTCTATATTGAGCAGTGAGTAAAAGCCTTCAAAAAAGAAATACTTGACAGATTTATGTAAAGCT
The DNA here is from genome assembly GCA_029783665.1 of Naso thynnoides. Taxonomy (NCBI): domain Eukaryota; kingdom Metazoa; phylum Chordata; class Actinopteri; order Acanthuriformes; family Acanthuridae; genus Naso; species Naso thynnoides. The sequence continues at coordinate 12,677,721 of JAQLOL010000003.1, forward strand.
TCTCGACACATTCACAAAGCAAGACGATAAACCTGCACGAGAGGAAAACTGTATGGTAGAAACTGAGGGTACCGTATGTGAGCACTTTCCAGCACAGAATTAATAAAACTAATCTTCACAGCTGTATTCAACGGCTTTTACTCCAAGACGTAGTTATCATACGACAGCTGCTTCAAATGTGTAATACTGTCTAAAAAAAAAAAAAGAAAAAAAAAAAGGAGACAACCAATTAGTGACATGACGAAAGCATTGATCATTTAACACATAAAATAAAGCAAGAAAACACCTTACCTAGCACCCACTGCTCAGACAGGATCCTGCTTCCCTCCGGTCTCCTGCCGCTGTACTTCCCTATGCAGATACCCGCCTGCCGCACAGTTTTGCAGACCGTTCCTCCACAGAGCTGGATCAGCTCCACCAGACTGTGAGTGGGTGGCTGGGAGTTTTGAGACACAAACATGGCGGGCTGGCTTTGGAACAGGTCCTGCTGGTGCTCCCCGGCAGACAGGTGCCTCTGGAGACGACAGATCTGGGAGGAGAAATTCACAGTTAAATACCGAACAAATTCATTGATTTTTAGGAAAGGTAAAATCAGGACACAGTTGCTCTCAGCTCAAGATATACATGAAGAACAGACAACAAACAGCTCAACGAGCCTCCTTAAAAGATCTTAAAAACAGATTTTTTAAATATATCATGATAGTTTTCACCATCTGCCTAGTCAGAGCTCCCAGAAATGATAAATAGTCAGCATTTTAAAAAAGTTTTTTGCTTTTTTGCTTGGAGTCGGATAAAACAAGCCATTCCATCCTTATGCCCGCAAGCCAAATATGAAGCTACTGCCAGCAGTGGGTTCATTTGGCTGAGAACAAGGGCTGGATGCAGCCAGCCCGCTTCTGTTTGAAGGTAAAATAATCTGCCTAGCAGCAGTTCTAAAGCTCACAAATGAACATGTATCTCGTTTGTTTGATCCGCACAGAAACCAAAGCGTAAAGACAGTAATTTGCTGTTTTAAAGGGGATTATGTGCCAGACTATTTCTTGAGGGAGGCCAGTTGCTATGCAACCGGCAGAGACCCGGAGAAGTGAAATGATCTCTTCTTGTAGCGATTCCTTGTAAGTTAGTAATTAGTTTGTTAGTTTCAAGTCAGCTCAAAATTTCACAACACGCACGGTGTTACCAATCACATTAAAGATGGTTCAACTGTCCTGGTAAGTCATGACACAGCAAAATCCGCGGCACAGTATCAAAAACAGAATACAGCAGTGATTAGTTTTATTTTTTACACCTGTGCTTTAATGCTGTGTCATGAAAACAGACACACAGTCTGGAGAAGAGTTCTATTCAGGTAACATAAATGAAAACACCTGTGTGGATGGACTATAGTTGTTAACCCTGACATGAAGCTGTGATTTAAGACCAAAACAGGCCTGAGAGTGGCTGCTTGTGACACAGCAGAAGCTGTATCAACCTGGCTTAAAAAGCAGACTTTGGAATACCACTACTGGAATACCGTTGTGCCATGAAAGCCGATGAAATAGCCCCTTTTGTTAGTATGCGTAAACATTTCTAGGTCATTGCTTAACGTGATAGCTTGAGTTCACCACAAAATACTACAGTAAAATAACATTAAAAACTACCTAGCACTGTTTTTGTTAACTAAAAATGTTAAGGCGGCTTGGACTCTTCTATTTTCAAGTTGAAATAACCACAATTTCAATCAGAGTTGCAGTAAATTTGAGTGGCATGAAGGTGAGCTACAATATCTATCTCAAGTGCCTGGTTTCATTTCTGCAGCCCACGTTGTTCACAGAGTATCGTCAGCTGTGTCTGAATAAATGCGAGCATGTGAATCTCTTCAAAGGTTCTGCTTCTGTCTGGATTTGGTGAGTAATGCTTTAAGCGCTCACCACAGGCCTGCTTTGTATCCAGCAGGGGTCAGTTGCTAAACTGAAGGGCACAATCTGCTCTATTCTGAGTTGAATGCCAGGAAACAAGCTTTAAGGCTATTAGTTTTTTTTGTCAATGTTCACACAGGTTTCACTTTACGCAGTGTAAATGGGGATCGGTCAGAGTGTGCAGAGACAGGGTCAGGTTAATATTAGTCCACGCTATGAACTTCAAAGGCAATGATTGAAGACTGTATGTAAGGTCTGAGAACAGAGGCTTTGAAAATGAGGAAATATCGGTCAACGAAAAATGAATAAATAAATAAAATAAATACAAGACAGCTGAACAAAAATGTTGAACCAAAAAGTACACATGCAATCGAAGGCTTTGGACACTTGACTTCAAATAGTTAAAATAAATAAATAAAGCTGTGTGCAGTCAGGCAAAGCTCAATTCTGCAGGTTTATTACTCTGAGTTACACCACATAACCAATCATACACTGCCTCTAAAAAGACCAGCAAGACTCTGGAAGATTCTTGATCAATTTGAAAATATTATAAGAAAGATTTTGGACCTTGAGTATAAATGACCACATAGACCAAAGTCCAACATTAAGTATCATTAAAGAAACCTCAGGCCTCAGACATTTGCTTCCTGTGGTCTGATGAAAAGCAGCTTTGCATATAATTCATTCATATCTAGTTTACTGCTGCATTAAAGATTCATTTATAACCCCCACATCTGTCTGCATCTTACCGAGGTACTATACAATGAATAAAACTTGACCACTGACAAACACAGATGCTAAAAATATTTCTATGTAAACAAACTGCTGGCTAAAGCCTGTTTGTTGCATGTGCTGGACTTTTTAAAACCTCTGGAGGACGGGTCATTGAGATGCCAGTGGTAACAAGCTCTCTCTGACAAATCACACAAACTGTTGGACAAGCTCACTGTCACACTAATTGCAGCTCTGGGTTCCTTCCCAATAACCACTAAAACCAGAACTGCTGCCATTAAACATACAATTTGAGTGCTTCAAGCCTGAACACCTGAATAGGTCGATGTTTTTGGAATGACGGCAAGTCCTTCCTCTTCGGTAATGTGCCTTAAATATGTTGCATTTCCCTTATACAGTAGCTATTACATCATCTTACTTCCTACAATTCTGTTACGGTATTTCTATCCAACTGCACGGAGCAAATCTAAGGCTTTCCGGTCAAAAGTGAAATATGGCACAGGCAAAATGTGCGGTCGAAATAAAATGACTTTTCAGTGCGTGAAATAAAGCTAAGTCTCTGCAATCCTTTTGCAGCCTGTTACAGTTTGGACAAAGGTCTGAAGGATTTTCAAAGATTTTAATGTTTGGGTGAGTGAGTAGTGGAGCTCCTGAATCAGTAGGAGACTGTGATTGATGCACAGTCCTGCAGGACAAAACTTCCACCTGTGTCAATGCTCTTCCTTCTCTACACACCTGAACTGTATTGCCTGCTGTGAAACAAGACGGCAGAAACTTTTTCAGGTTGCAATAACAATCAAACAAGTGAAAGAGACCACAAACTTTACACTGGTGTCCTGCAGGTCAGCCATTCTAACAAGTAAAGGTTGTTTTATGGCTGTAGTACTCTAAACTGCACTGAGCCAGTCCTGAACATAATCCAGGGGTCTGAATCATATTCTCAATCCATTTTGTAACAATATTTGTTCTTTTAGCCAGAAAAAACAAGTTAATATCTTTGAGCATTTAAGGCATCTTGTTTACAAAGATTATCTGAAAATATTTCAGTCTCACTTACATGAGAACCTGCCTACAAATGACGACAAGAAGCTGGGGAAACCTCTGCACAATCCGTATTAGTAATAAGTCTGATGTTGAATGTGCTGATTTAATCATGTTGGATCACTTTCATGGCGTAGACAGGATACAGAAAACTCCCCAACTGCCAACATATTTAAAACAATTAACAACTTATCCTTACTGGCTTTTTACAACACAGTCTATACATTTCCTATGACTTTTTCAATCTGAAAAGGGTCAGAGTCAAAAATGCTTCACAGTACATTTAATTTGAAGTTGCGAAAATCTTCCCTGAAGCAGATGCAAATAAAAAACATATTTTGTGGTCAGACATCATCAGTGGTAACTTTAGCTTGTACTAGTTACAGAATCTGCAAATTTAGGCTTGTCTTATACCATGAATCCAAACTGGAAAAAGCCTCAGGAAAAGGAAGTCAAAGTTGTTTTTAATAAAGATTTTGCATCTTGTAAGAACTACGTAGGAGATGTGTGGAAATAGTTAATAGTGTCACTGAAACAAAGGCCTTTCCTTTGAATATCCCATTCAAAGATGCTAGTGTGTTTGTCAGAAGCTGGGAAACATTCTTCAATGAATGGGATGGACACTGCTACTATCACAAGAGTGTGTTGAAGGGGGACAGCTGCATCCTGAGTAGTTTCAACTAAAGGCGAAAAAAACATGTGAGCATTGTGGCGGATGTGGTGGAAGGTGTGTGCTTCTGCTCCTCTGTTGTTTAGACATTGCGTACTGAAAGGAATCTCCACTTCGCTGCTCTTCACAGTGACTGGCCACAGAGAGGGGGGAGTGGTTTCAACTCACAGTCAGCTAATCAGTGGGGCCATGTGCGGCTCCAACAAGTGGTTGGGGGCTTGATGAAAGGAGAGCACATGCAGCTTGGCACCGGCAACCTGAGGGAGTGACACTCTACCTCTAATTCCTGATGGCTTTTTCTCCTCCTACCACTGAGAGGTCATAAAAGGAATCTGCAGAACCTCACGAGGATTGTTTACACTTGGAGGGTGCTGGAAAAAGACATCCAGTCATTGAGAGAAGATTAAAGAGAAGTCCAAGGAGTTAGAACTGTAGGTTGGATAAACAACTCTGCTGTGAAGATGCTGAAAGTGGACTTGCTAGTTTTAAGCTTCTGCCTTGGTTTGGGGACAGGATACAGTGCAGTGGGGAAGAGACAATATCAGATTCAGAACGGGCCGTGCAGCTACACCTTTCTGCTGCCAGAGCAGGAAAACTGCCAAACTCAGAGCAACAGCTACAACTACCCAGTTCAAAAGGATGGGCCCGTGGACAGCGACGAGTCAGCTCAGAGGCTGGAACAACTGGAGATCACTATGGAGAACAACACACAGTGGCTGTTAAAGGTAAAGTTCTGTCTCACCCATGACATCACAGCAATACAAGAGACTGTGACTTATTTAAGAGGATATTTTCAGTGGAAATCGGACTAGGAAGTCTAGTTAGTCATCTGCGACTGAGCATGACGATGTATAAGAAAAAAAAAAAGCGCTGAAGAGCTAAAAATCAACCATTTACAAAGGTGTCAGTAGAAATATTCACACTTCCCTTCTACACAGAACCAAAGAATGTAGTAGCTTCCAAGAAAAAGCTAACACCTAAAATGACGAAAAACATGAGGGTAATTAAAGATCACCTGTTGACTTTGCCAGATTTCCTGTTAAAACGTTCTTAGCATTATTTATTATATTTTTGAATTCAAGACTCTAGCAACTTTTAAATTCCAGTCTAATGAAAAGTGTTTCAAGGATAGTTGCTATTTTTGTTTTCGTGTGGTGAAGAAATTATTCAGTCTGAAACTACACCACCGGCTCTTTGTTTAAGTGGTGTACTGACGTGAGTAAGGCCTGACCAAAACCACAAAATAAGAGTGATAAAACTGCTACACTTAACAAAAGTTGATAACAAATTAAGTTCAAAAGAGAAAAGTTTTACATTTGCATGAATGAACTTATCAAATTAACAGTTGCATCACACATCAAAATAGAATAAAAAAAGAAAGCAAGCAAATACTGTGTAATCAGCCATAATTTACTTAAAATATCTTTTTTTAAGGCCAACAGATTGTTTGGGAATCTATTTTTATTTTAGAAATGAAGGAACATAATGGAGTGTCCTTGAGACACTTTTATGCAGTGCAGAGGAACGCAGTGCGGTTGATGACTTGACAAAGACTCGAAACAGGTGTCCACATCAACGATGCATACTTCCCTTTCAATGTGCTGAGCCTTTACGTGTGCCAATTAAAGAAAAGAGGGTCTCCTTTCTCGCTCCCGCTCTTCCCTCTCAAGAGTGTGATTTCTGAAGAACGGCATGCAAGATGAGCCAGACAACGAAAGAACACCTCACAGCTGGAGCACACAATTTCCATCTCGTAACATAAAACAAGCTCTGATCTGTTCCACAGGAGAGCTCAGAGGGCATTCCTCTTTGATGTTCTTCATCATGTCGCCCTGCTACTCAGTAACTGTGCTTACATGACACAACAGCTCAAACAGCTCAATGCTGCCTTGGAAATTAGAACGGCCTGCATGCAACACAGCTGAGGATTTCCCAAAGTCCAACAGCACATTTGACAGGTTACATATTCCCCAAACGAACAGAAGAGGTCTATAGTACCTGGCCTACCTTGTGTGTGTGTGTGTGTGTGTGTGTGACTTCATTAAATTAAATTGCACAAGAAGACAAATAGGAGGGAAAATCACAGCCACAGCGAAATGGTTGTAATTTAATGACACAAATGTTCTTTACTAAATTCAACTTCATATTTGCCTTAAATTTGAAAAGTTTTAATTCCTTTTTTTCTACACTTTTTACAACAGTCATAATGTCAAATAACACCTGAAGTGTAACACGGTTCTTACTAAGAGAGTTTAGGCCTTACTACAGCATGAGGAGGCACATGTGCTACCTCAACTTACATCTCAGAAAAATAATGTTTAAGTGTGGAAGAGAACTGATTTGTTTCATAAAACCTGTCAGTTAAAGACAAAACCATACAGTGGATAAATGTTGCATTAGGTAAAATGTGCCAACTCCAAGTAGTTAAAGCGTTTAGCTCCTCATGAAGTTCATGGCATGAACCTAAATAGGAAGAAGTAGGTCAAGAAATTTGATAGAATGATTATGGATGGATAGATGATATATAATTGCTCTCAAACAACAATATTTTTTAGAAGAGTATACAATTTTCTGGGTTGTGGGTTAAAAGCTTACAAAATGGTGAAATAACTTGAGAAAATAAGACATCATCATCTTATTTGGAGGAATCAGACTGACATTAACTTCGCACGGCTGTCGCATATGTTCAAAGAGTAGCCTTCCTCTTATCCGCAACAACACATCTTCTTTGCATTAGGTCAAAATCAGAATGACAGTACTTTCATTTGTTGTGATTTACTTTATTTCTGAAATTTATTCACGCTGCACCAGCTAATGAGGAAAACAATGTGCTGTCACGCTCTCTTGTGAATGAGGAACCGAGTCATTTCTTACTGACGCCTCGGAGGCACACACTGTAAACAACTGATTATGATCACTGAATGTCAATGGGACATCCTGTCCAATAATTCAAATGACAACCTTCCGACGACCACACATCCCCGTGTGTATCCAAGAACATAAACAAGTTGGAAGTCATGAGCGGAAGACAAACAAAATTAGCACAAATTGCAGCTGTCGCTTGTGTTTCCCATTAAAAAAACAACAATACTATTGGCTGTTTGTACTTGCGTTGCTGACTGATGGGTAAATAACAAAGGTGATTATGCAAACTTACTTTAGATGACAATGACATTCAAGTGACGCTGGCTTCCAGTTGTACACTCATACTGTCATGAAGGATGTAACTCCTCACTCAACACTTCCATCCTGTTTACGAGTCGTGTGACCTGATTGCCACTCAGGAACACCATGCAGGAAATAACTTAATGATTGGTCTCAGTCTAAATCCGGCAATACTGTAAGGTAGATAAGGACGAATCTCGTAAAGATGAAATAGTGACCTTTTCCCACCCTGTAGGCATCAGAGCCATTGTGTTATTCCTATGATTAAGAGGTTTGATAGGGGAAAGGCTACACCACAACTGTAAATGTTTGGTAACCCCTCTGAGTCACGACGATACACATTAATGAATGAATTGTTTCAACAATCATAGCATTTCATTACTTTGCTAAGAAATTACGTTTGAGAAATTTTTCAAATTAAAAGGTTTTCATTCTAGCAAAAGGCTTGACACCGTGTGATAATAAATGAAAATACCTCGTCTTCATGGGATGGTTGGTTCATGTCTGTTCCTCTAGCTTTCCTTCAATAATACCTCATCATAATACTTCAATATATCATCAATCTACGTCTGCAATGTTAAAGCATGCATTCATGCATGTGTTGTACACAAATATAGCCTAACATTAATTAAGGCCACATAGATTTTTGACGTTGATAATACCATTGTTACTGGGACATTATAAAGGGACCGATGCACATTATGAAGTAGCATGCCGTTGTGAGCTGCACCCAGCTGTCCTCTCTGAACGACTGCATGAACAATGAAGAGTTGTCCTGCGCAACAAAACCACTTGCTGATTACTCTTCTCGATACCTTTTACAAACTGTCTCACACTTGTCTTTTTTTCTGTGCTGCAGCTAGAGAATTACATACAGGACAGCATGAAGCAGGACATGGTCCAAATCCAACAGACCGCTGTGCACAACCACACGGCCACGATGATTGAAATCGGAACAAACCTGCTGAGTCAAACTGCAGAGCAAACAAGGAAACTGACCAATGTGGAGGCACAGGTGAGGCTGCGTTGCCAGCTGCTTTAAACATACAGAAGGAAGCGACGCCACAAAGTACACACATGCTACGCAGCAGAATACTGCAAAAGCCAAACTGTCAAAACAGTCTGCACATGTTTTAAGTATAAACTGAATAGGTTTCAAAACAGAATAACATGCTATTGAAAATACACATGAACAAAATATGTTTGCCGCAATGCACTGCATTAAATAACGTCGCTTGAGAGGGTTAAAAAAATAAGCGGAGGGAAAAACAGGTATGACTGCGTCAGTTTATTATTGTGGCTACACGTCAGTGACCTTATGTGAGCCAACTCTACAGCATTTCCTGTTATTAGCACACTCGTATTCCCACAGAAAGGGTCTATCAGTTTGTCACAATCAGACATCCGTCTGTTCAAAGACATCAACAGCTCCATTGGAGACACATAGCTACAATCCATGTAAACAACCTGCTTTTTGCTGAGTTCAGTTCCTCCAAAATGGGAAATTAGAGGCAAGGTCCCCAACCCCAGAGTATAGTTCAGTATGTCTGTCTGTGAAAATAGGTGGATTTTGAAAGTTTCCCTTGTTCAGGTACGTCTGCTGTATCGGAATTTGGTTATTCTTTCCTGTCATGTTTTTCCATTTTGCAAATGGCTGTGTGTTCACTCTAGAGGTGCAAACTGTGCTTTTGTTGAACTTGGGCCACTAATGGAATTCAGAATTTAATATCCAAATATTTTGACAAAATCGTCTGTTGACCAGACAAGATGTTATTTAGGATTTTATTCACATGTTGTTTTTGTTCTTTTGCCATACCCTCTCCTGTGTGACATCCTTTTCTCTCTGGTTTTTCTAAATTGCTCGTGTTGTCATTTGCACACTGTATTAAACGTCAAAGTGGAGTGTTTTTGGATGCAGCTGCATAATTTAAAACAAACAAAAAAAAACCCCTCTGATAATAATAAAGAAGGTGTATGTTAAACATGTGGTGTGAGGGGAAAACAAGTTGCATTATTAGACGGTCTTGAGCCCTTCTTAGGGCTAATATAATACATCGCAGCCCAGAGAATTAAAAAATCGACTGATAGATGAGGAATGGAGACAAAGAGTCTTTGGGTTACGACTGGCTGAAATTTTTCTTCTTTTTCATTTGTTTTTAGGTCATTCATCACACAACTCGACTTGAGCGTAAACTTCTTGAAAATTCCTTGTCAACTAACAAATTGGAAAAACAACTTATTGTCCAAACAAATGAAATCAACAAGCTGAATGACAAAAACAGGTGAGGATGTCAAAAGACAAGACAAAAACACACACACAACCACACTGCTGAACCTGTTGCCTATTTCTCCTCAGCTTTCTGGAGAAAAAAGTGCGTGACATTGAGGAGCAGAGGCAGGTGGAGCTGAAGATGCTCCGAGAGGAAAAGGAACAGCTTCAGACTCTAATACTGAAGCAAACAGCCATTATCGGCCAGTTGGAGCAGCAGCTACTCAAGGTCTCCTCCAACAACACTGTGCTGCAGCGTCAGCAGCAGGAGCTGCTGGACACTGTGAACAACCTCATTCACACCCTCTCTGAGAGCTCAGCCCACAGTGAGTCAGTACTCCAAGTCATTATATTCTCTTTAACCTGTGCTACTGTCATCAGTGTAAGGCAGACAATGCACACACTCTTTAAGGTTGTATATTTATTTTTGTAAAAAAAAACATATTCATACTTAGAGGAACGATAATCCTGGGGGGTGGACACAATTCAATGCCTGCACAAACTCATCCAATCAAACAACTGTGTAACAAGTACCACCCATGTTTTACTGAGACCATCATATGTGGTTGTGCTGCTGTGCCCAAAAGAAAACCACCTAACTTAAATGAACACCTCTCAGACTTTCAGTGCGCTTATAAATGAAAATGCCCACATACTTTTAATATCCAAACATATTCTCTCGACCTATATTTACAACAAAAGAACTTGAAAGTAGCATATCACGTAGGCTAGCAAAGCATTAGCATACACGCTGCACTGTACAGTTGTGTGGTTTCAAAATAACAAGGCTGAGTTCTACTGCAGAGAGAAAACCCGGCATGATGCAGGACACCCCTACCACATTCACAGACTGCGCTGCTGTCTTCAAGTCTGGAAACACCAAAAGTGGAGTCTACACTCTGACATTATCCAACACTACAACAGAGGTAAAGGTAAAGTAACAGTTTTTCAATTAATCAGACTAGATAAACCGTAAGTAATGTACTCACATAAACCACATCTGGAATAAAAAAACATCCGCTCAGTAAATTGGTTGTAAAATAAGAAAACATCTGTCAAAGCCACGATAATGTATATGCAGACATGCACTGACCCAAACATTGCACACTTCTACAAGGGCTCAGGGAACAGATTTGTGTTTGAGGATGGGGCAGTTCAATTAAAATGTTCACAGACTTCCATGACTGATGTGCATGTTTGAGCTAAAACTGTGATCTCCTTAGATACTTTTCAGCAGATAAGACTTGAACTTGGACAATTGTGCCTCTCTTCCCTGCAACTTGACATTTTCCTCAAATAAGAGGTCACTGTTAAATTATGATTCAGCAGAATTTCTTTACAGAGCACTGATTTTGAATTATTAATTATGGCAACTCCTTGTTCTTTGTGTTCGAAGGCTTTCTGTGACATGGAGACAGAAGGAGGTGGTTGGACAGTACTACAAAAACGCTTTGATGGCCATGTTGACTTTCATCGTACGTGGGGAGAATACAAAAAGGTAAAAGCTATCAAGAAGAAATTCTTCCCTGAAAAAAAAATATAACCTAGGCTACGGATTTCGTTCCAAACACACAATACAGTGGCCAGATTTAGTTTTGGCAATCGACAGAGGGTGTGTGAGGGGCCGAGTAATTCTGCTCTGTTAGAGGCAATTTCTGGGTGTGATTCAAGAAAATTATACCAACAGGGAATCCCTAATAGTCTGACACCACAATAATTTTAGGATAGGCTTTAATCACAGCATATCTAAAGTTCCTGCAAGTGCATCTGAAACTGTGCTTATAAACTACAATTAAAAAGGCTTGTACATGATTACTTGTACTACTTTTACTGACTAAAAATAGTGAGCAGCACTGCCACTGCTCATAAGAAATAAATGGGCCAACCCCATGCCAGAAAGAGTCTTAAGTCCAATCTCTAGTCCCTCCAGTGCAATTATTATAGAGGAAAGCATTCATGTCATTTCCTTTTATTTGCACCACAATGTAAGCTCAGTTTAAAGTGGCATTCTTTCTTATCAGTATGTCATTGTAAATGTGCATATTTGAGATTTTGTGTGACTGTTGAAAGAACTTTGAGTATTTATCAAATACTTTAGTTTCAGAGAAAAATGAATTCTGGTGTGATTGAGAGTAAATGTTTTGTACATGATGATTCTCTGTCTGTGGTTCTGTTAATGGAAAATGAAACCTATGAGCTTATACTGCAGGGGTTCAGCACGATTTTAATTACACTCCTTTTCTGTCTTTCCAGGGGTTTGGAGACCCTTCGGGTGAATTCTGGTTAGGAAATGAATTTGTCTCCAGACTGACAATTAATCGATCCTACAAACTAAGAATCCAGCTGAGTGACTGGGAGGGAAACTCTGGATTCTCACAATATGACCAGTTCTCTCTTGAAAGCGAGGCACAAAATTACAGGTGCGTTGAAATGATGGATACCAACAAAATGAATATATAAATTAACAAATGTGTTAGATCTTCGAACATGTTTTATTTTTGCCTAAAGTCGTAATGTTATGGCTCAGGTAGCTCAAGTAATTAAGGAAAGACCGTCAGCAAATAATTCATCTCTCTTATAACAGCGCCAGGTAGCACAGCCTCAAAACTTAATGCTTTGCAATTTATTTTTTTTGAATTTTAATAATTATGTCGTGACGGTATTCAGGAGCAGAGCAAAGTGCATTCTTGAAAAAATAAAAATCTTATTTAACAGAACTCAGGTGTAGTAAAGCAGCTACCTACTTCACACATGAATTTCTTCACAGAGATAAAATCATGAGGCCACTAGAAGTCATCATTTTATCAAACAATATTTTCTACTTCTCTTTTCTACATCTGTTTCATGTGAGCATTTCAAACAGAGGGGGAAATAAAAGTTAAAGGATTCGATCACAATAACAGGCTAATTCTCTCCAACTGATTGACTGACAGTGAAGATGACACATTGATGGACACACAGACAGCACTGACAGTGATATTCTGCTGAATGTGCTGTGGTAAGCTCCAAACACTGATATGTAAAAAGTTTCCATTCTACAATCTTCTACTTTTTTCCGTATATCTGACAGTTATATGGCGTCCTTAAACCGTATCGTAAATATTGTTACCTCCTGAAAGCTACCTTAAAAAAAAAAAAAAAAAAGTAGTTAAAGATAATTAATGCTTAGCTTCAAGCAAAACACATTATAGAAAATTCCCCTGGATGAACGTTCTTTGCTGTAGTATTTACTTCCTGACATTGATGTTCTGGCGTCAGCCCAAAGAAAATGTAATAAAACTAGTCAGAGTTTGAAAAATAGGAAATACATTACATGTCTTGGAATTCAAACATTTAGCTGGCACCTCTTGGCAACAACACAACTCTCACAAGTATTTTCTTTTCCAAACCTAAGCTGGTTTCAGGAGAGGAATGGATACTTCCTTTGAATGTGACAAACAGACCTTGAAATGCTCCAATTCAACACAGTTCTATTCAGGTCCTAAGTCCACTTGACTATGACCAATTAGGTCTTCAGTTATTTGACTCAGTAATGTCAAACAAGTCCGACAAATAAAACAGCATTACTTGAACGCAAAGTAAATTTAGCATGACAAAATCTGAAATCATCAAGCAACAGAAAAAAAACCTGCAAAGCAAACAGCTCTCACTTCAATCCTTATGCCAAACTGCATTTTAGATCCAGTAGTAGTGAAGCTACAGCCAAAGAACAGCATAAGTGAGCGGGACGTTGCCTTTTGAGGAACAGCAATTATGGACTTCCTCTTCCGCTTCCTGCATTTTTCCTTTTCCATTCTACAGGATACACCTTAAAGGCTACAGTGGAACAGCAGGCAAAATAAGCAGCATTGGGCAGCCAGGAAGTGATTTCAGTACAAAGGATGCAGACAACGACAAATGTGTTTGCAAATGTTCACAACTAACAACAGGGGGTAAGAAACACGTCTTTTAAATAACTTGGGCTTTTGAAAAATTGTGCAAACTAGAAAAACACAATAATGGCGTCAGTATCTTATGGCACTTGTTTTTGAACAAATTCCCACTCATGCAAGTCTTGGCACTTCCCCCAAAAATCTTCAAGGGCATTTCAAGCACTCTCATACTTTTGTGGCCAGGTCAAAGAGCACAATTAGCTCGGAGTTAATCACTGATCAACTCATTGGGGAATTCAGCCCCTACAATGGCTGACATTAATAGCCTGGGAACAGAGCTTTTCCCTCTCTCCTCTTGAAGTTGAAGGGTCCTCCTCCGTTCCCTTGAAAGTGTCTCCGCTGCCAGAGGTTTGTCTTCCACTGTATTGGGGTCTGCCAAGTGATCATGAAAGCATGAAAACCCTAACCCTGTCCCTTTTTCCCATGAGAGGTCTCTCTCACATGGGATTCCATACGCACATTGTGCACGGTCGTGGCTGAGTGGCACGGACCCCGTACAAAGAAACCAGAGGAATCTGCCATTACATGTCTGCCTGTTTTGAATGAACATGATGTTGAATGAATGTAATAAATCTGGTGGTAAATGGGGCTGAACATATTGGGCACACCTCTCAGTATAATGCTTTTCAGTCCAATTCAACCATTACCTGTGTCCTTACGGGGGAACGTGAGGGGAACTGATTTCACACATCAAAGTCTGTTTACAACAGCACTGCTGCACGTGTGAAAAAAAATGTACAGGACTTCTGCACTCCAGCATCAGCTGGTTTGGAGACCGCAAGTTTGAAAAACAAAAGATCCAGGGGTGTCAAAGAGAAGCCAGCTTACCAGAGCTCTACTTCAGACTTCATTAGCCACTGATAGCAGAACCCACGGCAAACTCCAACTGAACTGTCAGTTGGCTATTTGCATTGTGGGTAATGTTGGCATCAAGTTTTGACAAAGAAGATAAATTTGAAGAATAATAAAAAAAGATATATCTGGTTCTGCTATGCCAATTTTAATCTTTTTTTTCTTCTTTTTTTAAAAAAATATCAATCGATCAAAAGTCCAAATCTTTGAAAATCTGACTTTCTCTAATAATTCTATAAAGAGAAGGTCACAGTATTAGTTTGCTAAGCTCAAATGTTTTTCAGGACTTGTGGTTGTCTCCAGATGGCACATAATACAAAACCTCCATGTTTAGTATTGTGATTTGCTCTAGTTTGAGCTCTAGTGAGCTCAATAGATGTTTTGCAGAGCAAGCAGTGAGTCAATCTGCTCCTCTGTGGTTTCAGCACAGTGCAGTAATAAGGCAGGGGCATTTTATTCCAGCCCCACCAACTTCACTTCGCAAGCCTAAACCATGCCTAACCAAACCATCAAAGACAATGAGCACTACCCAATCAGAGTCAAAGTAATGTAGGTCATGACTTCGCCATCCTGAGAATTACAAGTTGGTGCACTGTGGGTAGTCGTCAATGAGCTGTAGTTGTCATGTGTGACTTAAACACTGCGCAGTGTGAGGCACTAAAGCAGCAGACATGCAGAAAGAGCAAAAGGCAGAAGGAAACATAGCTGTGTATTCCAATGCTAAACTACAATCAACACTGTGGAAATGCTTAACCAGAGCAGACATACATCTGCTTGAAGCATTATTTTCTATGCTGTGCTGTGGTAAATTATTTAAAGTGTTTATGAACACAGTGTTAGGGCATTTAGAGAAGAGTCGTGCTAGAGAAAAGACAATCTTTGTTCTATTAGAGTTGCATGCATTATCCTCTCTTACAACATTACAGTCAATTTTTTTGTTCTTGTCTTTTAGGTTGGTGGTTTGATGCCTGTGGCCCATCAAATTTGAACGGGATGTACTACCAACAAGGCCAAAACTCAAATCGCTTCAACGGAATCAAATGGTACTACTGGAAAGGCTCGGGCTACTCACTGAAGTCCACTACAATGATGATCAGACCGGCAGATTTCTAAGGTTCTCTTGGAACTGACACGCTCAAATTAAATGAAGTGGAAAGGAAATATTGCCTGACAAACAGCAAAAGACAACAAAACCAAAAATAAAAATTCTCAAGGAAGCCAAAGCACTTAATGAAAATACTCCTACATACCTTTGGAAAGACATATTTTGTACATGTTTATGTGTTACAACATTGAAAAATGGACTGTCAAATGACAAATATCTTTACTGAAAATACTGTGGTGTTTATAAATAACTATAGGTATAAAACTTACATGCATTAACAGCCAGATGATCACATAGGAGAGACCAGCATATAATGTGACAGTTTAATTTCATTGTGATGTTATGTAATCCCTTTAAACTCTGTCTTGAATAATAGCTGCCTGTGTAAAAAGAGACTATGGTACAACAAGCAGATAAACTGGTTCATAATGATTGTTGTGTTTAAAAAAGTTTCTAAAATGTAAATGCAAATGTAAAAATGCCACAGAAACATTTGTCTAAAGATATTGTTTCACACCAGATTGTACAGTATGTACATTGTTGTTTAATTTATATGTAGATTTTAAGATTGATATTTAACATTATTATATATGATGGTGATTTGTAACAGATCTTGAGCGCTAGTTCCTGGCTAGTGGCTGATTAACACTTTATTGCATCATAACTGAGGGGAATTCTTTTCATAGACTCCTGCAGTATCTTTCCAAATGCTTATATATGTTGACGATCTTTTTGGAATCTTTGAGAATGTTTTTGTTTTGCTTTTTTATTTATGTAATGTTTATTTTATAACAACTGAAAACAGAATTTATGAGAAATTGTGTGAGGAAGCAACACGTCTTACCAATTTTTATTTTTGTTTTTAATGTTTGACTGTAATGCTCTGTCAGCTGTTATAAACCTGAAATTAGAAATAAAACAGGACCACAAGGCAGAAAGTTCACCACATGGACCTGAACTCTTAAGTACTTTTCCACAATAGTCCTGTTCTACAGCATAATAAATTGCCTGGTGAATGCACAACTGTCATTTATCATTTCTAGTGCAAAATAAAAAATCTACAAGCGATAAAACTTGCATTGTATTTGTTGCTTTTAATCACAATTTTTTAAAGTGTTTCAATTTTTATTTCCAAATCTTCACAGGGGTGATTTATTGCTAATGAGAACATATTAAAATCCTCTATCAGTTTGCGTAATTTTAAATCACCATATCGTTGTTTTGTTTAATTTAAGGGAGATATGTTATGGATTACATAACCACTTGGAAATGTGTGTTTTGGCTAATTCAGTGAATTAAATACCTGACAAATCCAGGTACAATACTACATACTAACTTACTACATAGCATAGTAACATACTAGTAGTAACATACTACATACAGACTTGAATGCTGCTTCATTCACAGTGAAAACAATGCAGCCTGGTGATACGCGATATACAGTGTACAGATTGCAGCAGAATAAACAAAAGATAACGGAAGTTTAGTAGCTACACTTCTTTTTACCTTCGCCAAGAAGGTATTGTTTTCAGTGCCGTCTGTGTGTTTGTTTGTCTGTTAGTGAGCAGGTTTACGGAAAAACTACTGGGCCAATTCCCATGAAACTTGGAGGAAGGCTAAAGACTGGGCCAAGGATGAACCCATTCAGTTTGGGAGCGTATTGGGCATGTCGTTGTACCCATAGGGAGTACTACAGCTGTGTTTCTGAGTTGAAATGGCCAAAACTTGGTGGCCTTTACTATGAGCAGTGCCAAACTCTGCGTGAACACAGAGGGCACTACAGTAAGGCTTTACACTTTACATTGCCATATCGGAGACTTATGGGGAACAGCAGGGGTGTCCCCCTCCTTTTGTTAAATGACTCTCCTTCTCCTCTGTATGTGTGTGGGGGTGGAGTGGAGGGGTACATGTGTGCGCCTACCCACGCAGGTGCATGTGTGTGACTCTGCTTCTTGGCGAAGATATACACTCTCAGAGTGCCTTTCTAGTCATTTATCTTTTTTTAGCCAGACTAATAATGTAGCAGCTGCAACTAAATCCACATCAACATGCACAGACAACAGGAGAAAAATAAAGGTAACTGCAGACATGAAGAAGACACAGCACATTGTTATCTACATGGGAGGAATTATATTGTTTAATGAAATGAGAGATCTTTCAGCTTGAAATGACATGCTGTGCATCAGTGTTTTCTCCACTAAAACAATTCAAGTCAAAACATTGTTCTGTTAACACATGTGAAAGAGCTTTGAGAGGCTGCAACAGAGTACAGGCCTGCTGTACTTTTATTATTGCAGACAACAAAAATTGCCAGGTGTCACGCTGAGTAAATTTGGATAGGGAAAGACTTTCTGTACAAAAAAAAACTTGGAAAAAGTCAATGTTGCCATTGTACCAACTGGACTGGAGAGTGGAGCAACTGATTATACACTAGAGTACGAGCAGTCGGTGCGCTTTCCACGCAGACAGTCTGCTGGGTCACAAATTTTGGGCTGTAAGTGGACATCCACAGAGAGGTCCATGAGAACTCTTGCAGACATGAGTGGATGACAGTTTTTACGTCACGCATACCAAAGACCCCCACTGACATGGAAAGTATAAATAGGCCTCAAATCTTATTGTAATTTGCTGAGGTCACGCATCATTATATAAACAAAGGTATATCATTTTACGTTACATGTTACAAAAGAAATGTGAATAAAATTCGCTAAAGCTGTCTGCTTTAGTAATGGTAAAAAGTAATTAAAATAAAATGAAAAAATAATAATTCTACGATCAGTTTATCATCAGTTAATCATAAATGCTGACAACAGCTGAAGACTACACCTGTCTCCACAGGAACTGGATGAAAACAGGGAAGCATGTTGTTTGCCAAATGTTGGATGGGTCCATAGATGAAAGGCATGACAAACAGCCATAGGGACATAAAAATGCTTTGTCTGTCACAACAGAAGACATCACATAATTTCAAGTGGAAAAGTGTTGACATGTGTCTGCATCAAGAGCGTACGTCTGCCCTTGCAGTGGCAGGAGGGGACAGTGATTCATGAATGACGAGTTCAGGAAGAGGCAACATTCACATTTCACACAGGATGCTTCAGGAAAAACAAGCAGACTGAAAATGCAAGACGGGCAATAAAAATTAGCAGGTTTTTCCGTCCTACTTCCTCAGCTCTGGTTCTACAAGCATTTATCAGTTTTGGGTGCCAAATAAGGTCACTGAAAAGATGATTTACATTGAGAAAATAATTTAGATACTTAAGAAATTTTTATTCTAAAACTGAAGGAATTAATGTGATGGATTGTGAATTTTCTGTCAATAAGAACGGTAAAAATATTTTTAAAAAGATAATATTTTCATTAACTAAAAACATTTCTCCTCTGTGTAAAATAAGTAGCAGTGTATTAGTATGCTGCTACTCACATCTTCAGAGCTAAGTAGACGGCTGGAAGTGCAAAACAAAATCATATATATCTCCACATAAATTTAAAATAAAGTTTGTAATATTTCAATATATCCACTTGTTCGCAACTTTACAGAGAAGTTAAATGCTGGTAGTATTTTTATTACGGACTTTCACTAGTACCAACACTGGTACTCACTTGTGCTGCAGGAAATTGGTCTGAAAGTTCATACGGTTCCTCTGGAATCCACTGCCTTTTCTCTAAACACCAGAGAATCTACGCAGGACAAACAAAAATAAAAGACAGTAGAACATATAATCTTCATTTTAAATAATAGCATATAATATCTTCAAAGCACAAACAAAAGTACATACCCATTCAAAAGAGAGGATCCAGCAGCCTCGAGCTATGCCAAGCAGAATATTGAGAGTCCGCCGGCGACCACCAGACACCACATGAGTTGTGCTCTCGCAAACCCGGTCAACGATTGAAAAACCACCCAGTGTTTTCACCACCTGATCCACTACATGCTGCTTCCTACATGAGGTGAATACAGCAGAAAGCATTCAACACACAGTATTAAAAAATACATCCTTTTTTTAAATGTTTATTTCTTTTATTATTTATTATTGTTGTTTTTCTTTTTTGTTTTACCTCAAATACAAAAACATGTTGTTAGCAGTTAATGCATGGTGACATTTATCTTTACACCTGGGCCACACATGCTGCGTGAGCAGCACGTCTACGTAGCCTTACCTCTTGCTTATTTTTTTTCGGCACCCATGTAAACAGATTAGAGGAGCCACACACGCCTGCAACCAGCAACACTAGAGCTCAGGAGTCTTGCCAATTTTTTCCGAAATCCACGCGCAGTTCTCTGCTAAAATACACTGAGACATAATCAGCTAACAGTCATACTGACATCACGCCAGCAACATTCACTATAGTTTCAAAGCAGACGTGACTTTCAAATATTTTTTGAAATAAAGCAAGAGGGGAAGGATTGCTGAATATTCTTTTCTTTGTATTATTGATCAATACAACTGAGCACACGCTTTGCTGTTGAAATGCAACATGAATCAAATTTCTATTAGAATGACATGAAAGATTTCATTATTGAAGGGAATTATCAAAGGAAAACTCTATATAAAGACAAGGCTGGCAGACGCAGTGCTGCAACAGGAACGCTGCTGGACGACACACACACAAGTGAGATGCAGAAGCTCCCCCACACACTCGTGCTGCTGAGGTACACGCAGGATGTGTGGCCCTGGCATTAGACTAACACTTTTAAAAGTCTGAGGTACTTACTCAGTGGGCATGCTCGTCATGACCAGTGTTCTCATAGCCTGAAACAAAGATTAACACACATGTTGTAACAGGAATAACATTCTCGACAAAGTTTCTACTTAAGCTCACCTAATGATGAGTAAACCAATGTATTTTTTAAGAAATCTGACAAAAGCTTAAAGTAAGACAATAGAAAAATCAATTAACCCACACCCAATGTGTTAAATGCTTTCGAGGTTTTTTTATCTTTAGGAAGCAGTTCAACACCTCACAGTGAGATAAGACACCTACTGTTGTGCTGTGTCACAATAACCACACACTTGGCAAACAATTAAATTGAAGTGAGGCAGCAGTGAAGCACACATTTGGCTTAACTTGTTTCTCTGCTTGTGTTTGTGGGTGCAAATATCACAGAAAATAGAATGAAGTACGTGCCAAGCTAACACAGTTTCTATGCATAAATAAATGCTTTGAGACACTGGGAAATTTCATGCATGTTTTTTTTTTTTTTTTTGAGATGTCAGTATTGGGAGCTGGTTTGTTGAGCAACACACCCCACTGAACAGGTAAAAGGATCATCACTCACAGGACAGGCAGACTGTGCACTTTCAATAACCCTGCCGGATATCTCGCTGCTCAGAGACCAAAGAGGAAATCAAACATCAAGGCCGTGAGTAGAGAAAAACATATTCAGAGCCACTGAAACGGAACTGTAAATTTGTAACCTGACAACTGTGGTCCATCCAGCCCACCCAGCACTTTGACCCCAATACAGCAAGCTATCATCAACACAAACACCTGAGCAACAGTTACGCAGGATCATTGGACCCTTTCCTGCCACACTGATCTGGTCTGCCAGCTGGAAGTCAGAGGGTACGGCCTGACGAACACATTGGTGAATAGTGGCAATACAATAGTCCGCCAGACCGGCCCTCACCAGTCAAACATCACAGTATCCCAGATCAACCAGTTGGGAAGTCATTGAGTTTTTCATTGAGGTTGTCATCACTCCACGCTACTCCTCGGTTGATTTTCCTATCAGAAGTTTTCTTCAAAGGGAAATATACTGATACTGATTCACATCAAAGTCACCTTCTGCTAACACTACAAGACTGCCAAAAGGTGATCAGAAAAATCTGCTCCTTTTGATGTCTTTCAAACTAAGTCAAACAACTCAAAACATGGGCAGCTATTCTGAAAATTCCTCAAAGGGTACTTTGGCTGATCTAATGTATTGGACATGTTCTGGCAGCTGCACAAGAAAACAGCCACTGAAGAATGAATTGCACATAAAAAGCCTCTGACAAAGAGCTGGTGTGAACGGCACCAAGCAGCACAAATGAAGGAAATTCTTCACTGTATGACTACGTCTCCTTGATGGCTGCCTCACTGCAATCACCTCTGCGCTCTGTCCTTTACGTAGCCTTTTGAAACACCTTGGCCAGGGACGGCTGATGAACATTAGCCTTTTGGCTAAATCTGGTGTACTCACATTTTAATGTTTTATTAATATGCATTGTCCCTCATTAAATAAGGTGAACTGAATTGAAAATAAGGTAATTCAGAAAATCAAAAGGAGATGAAGAGCCTGAGTTTGGAAACCGATTACAAATGGTCGTCACGAGAATAAAAATACCAGATTACCACACCTAAAAAAAGCACCCTACATAAACAATGACAGAAAAGTACTTCAAGGATCTCTTATCAGTTAACACGAACACAGTAAAAAGCAAATTGTCTCTTGACTCTTTCTGTAATGTATGAAAAACACTCCGTTTACCTTCAAACCAAAGTTCATCAAATTTTTAGGGACTCCAGCCATGTCAGGGGTTGACAGACCATTCATATTTAAAGCATTTTTGGGGCATTTTAATGCATTTGTTGAGCTAGAATGGAATTGGCAGAAGAGAAATGAAAAGAAATGAGGAAAGAATGGTGAAAGAGAACATGCAACAAAAAGCCCAAGCTCAAATAGAGGGATTTTTTAAGTTTTTAAATGATTTTTCAAATACTTGTATCTTAAACTGGCAATCGACAGAAAACAAAAGTAGAAATAATGAGGCGAAAAACAGGTGGTGACCTGATTTGAAGCAAGGTGCTATGTGTCACTGACCACAAGGCCATTACGGTGCCCCTCTGAAATGATTGAACATTAATAAGCTAAAAAAAATTCACAAAGGAGTCTGAACAGTTCTCACTATATTTAAATCAATACAGGCAATATGACCTTTTAAGAATGCCTGTTTTGCACAGTCTCAGCAGAAACAGCACACCTGCACTTTATTCATCCAAAGTCAAGCAACATAAAACTGTATTATCGTTTACTATCTGATTGTCTAAGACTAGTGAGCCACACAGGTGTGACCTCTATGTTTGCCAGTGCTGCCTTTTGTTTGGATGTGATCATCTATTATCATAACCTTTACAGAACTCAAAGAACAGCTACAACATCCCTGTGATCAGGCTACAATAAAGTTGAACCATAACAGCTCCCTGGGGGAGATGACGTCATGTTTAGCTTTTTTGAGCAACAGCTTGTTGAGGTTACCAGCATAACGAAAACACGGCCCAGGTGCATTTCACAAGCGAGGAAGTTGTACTACTGTCACAGAGGCGAAAAAAACACAGGAAGCACCCAGGACCAGACAGAACCTTTTGGCTAGATGCGTCAAACGCCTACAGCTATGGAAGTGTATGACCTTACGGAGGAAATAAATGGAGGAAAGAAATTACAGACACGCTAGTCATGATCAGTTCACTTCCTAAACTTCCTACATTACAGTAAACCACAAACATCACAAGATTCTGTCACAAGTATTGTGCAAAGTTCAGGAAGAAGTTCAATAAAATGAGGAAAAAGTGTCATCAAACTGTGAGCTGAGTAAAAGACAAGTATGTGCATTTTAGCTGCTACCAAGGCACATCGTAAACAAGTATTTTAATTAGCAAATAGAACACTTTGTAATTAAAACAAAGCAATCCCACATCAACACGTCTTTAATAATGAATCATTAAACTTCCCTCTGATTACTGAGTACTTCAGTCCTGTTTTTGCAGTATTTTTTGAGGAGAAAAGAGAAGCTCAGCCCTTCAGAAAAATTATTCCGCGCAAGTCTTCCTATTCAATTATTATAATTGACACAAAATTATAGACTGCACAACTCAATTCGAGATTAAAAAACTGTTACCTTTGCTTTGTTGACCATTTTGGGAAAGCTCAAGCTGACTTGCTTGTTGTGATATTCTTCGCCTTCAGAGGGGATCTCTGTTAAACCAGCTGCAACTGTACATCCATTTCCTCTACCTACATTTGAAAACAAGAAAAACAATTGAAAACAGTGCGGGGGGGATGTCACTCAAGCTATCACACAGCAGGCACTTGTGTGCGTGCGTGTGTGCATGCTTTCGTGTTTGTTCATCTCCGCTCTGCTTCATTTACACGAAGCTGAAAACTGCTACATGGAAATTCTACACTTTTCTAACCACTTTATTTCAATCACATAAGTAATATACGATTCTCTCTCATATATTAGACACTGAATAAATTCAAATCAATAATCATTTTAAAAGATAAAGTTAACTAAAAAGTAGACTTTATCTTCTGATTCTTAGATCTTTAATGTTGTTTAAAAAACAAACAAATCATCTGGTAATACAACCAGCTTCAAATGTGTCCAGAAATGCAATCAGTAAACCTATTAAATACTTTTGTAACTAGCACGAATGGAGAGTAAAATCTGTCATTATGTCATTAAAAGGGACACATTATCATTAAGAATCAGAACGATATTGAAAACTGCTAATTTGCTCAAATTAGAAAGTTTTTTCATACACTGATCAATATTAATCTGAGTTTTTTTCCCCCAGATACTGCAAATTTGTTTATATCTGTAATGGTTTAAGATATAAAGAATGCTTACATCTCAATAATGATCATTAACATATTAAATGCAGATTTTCCATTTATAAGTCCGCCACTTCTCAATTCATGCTGTTCATGGTCTTTGGGTTCAGGCCTCAAGGCCAAATAATGCTCCATCGCTCGGCACATTTGATTAGTGTCACTTGACAGGAATGAAAGGGTACCGCAAAGTTTTCAATTTATGCTTCAGCGAAAGATTTCAGTGGTCTCCATGGTAACCATATTTGACACAAACACTAGAACATCAACTAGGAAGTTCAGTTAATACCATCTCCATGGCAACGTTAACACTACCAAATTTCAATACTCCACAAAATGACAATGTCCATGACATAAAACTCTCCAGGTACCTGACATTAAATGAAAGTGTCAAAGCGACGCTTATCAAATGTGTCGAGCAACGAAGCATAAATTAGCCTTCAGCATCCGTTGGGCAAGATGGGCAGATTGTTAATCTATCACAACATGACAAACCAATGCACACCAACAAGAAACTAGAGCTTTCAGTTCACCTGGTTTGTCTTTGGAATGTGACCACAGGACACCCACACATCTTAAACTTAATAAAAGCATACACATCTAAAAACGTGTCTTTTTTAAATTTATTATCTAAATAAGAAATTAGACCTTTAAAAGAAACAGCACTTCTGAATGATCATGTAAAACGTCTCATAAATTTACATTGGTTATTTCTTTATTCCTCTTAAAATGTGACATTCAGGAACACAAAATCACATTCACAAATGAGCTGGAGGTAGCGATCCACTAACCCAAGAATAAAGTGGTCTGTTAAATTATTATGGCACTAACCACACACAGGAACCAGGTATTGCACACATAGTCACAAACCTCCACCCTTGCTTCAGTTCAAACACCGTCAGTGATTTTGTTTTATTCAGTTTTGTTCATCAAAATGATGAAGAGTGGAGGAAATCGGAGTATGTAGTTCTTTCCTCACTGTTCATCTAGCAGCCTTTGTACTCACTTTCCAAAGTATGAGAATAAACACTGACATCTGAGTTCTTCTGCAGCTCCGATACTGTGTTTGCCTCCATACACACTGTTGAATGTACTGATGTAGATGATGTTCTCTGTGTTTCTGCATCATTTGTTGCTCTGGTGCTTGTAAATGGCAAAGTGTTCTGTCTTTGCTTTTTAGCCAAGAGTGTCACACTGGCACCTGACCTATCCAATTCAGGCAGAGATTCTTTGTCATGCTGTTGTGAAGGACTCTGAGGCTCCCTGCTTGCAGATGGCTGATTACAATTTTTGCCTCTCTGACTTTTTTCCACTGTCTTCTTTTCCCTGTTATTTTCAGATCCAAGGCTTTCACTTCTTCTTTGTTTCCTCTTTTTTAGGCCAGAGTCCAGCTCAAAAGGAATCTGAATGTCCTTCCCTACCCGTATATCAGGCAAAAGAGATGTTTTTGATTTCTGGTGGTTAGCTGGGGAGAAAAAGTCTTCAAACACGTTATCATCTCTGTCAGTGGAACAGGAGAAAACACTTTTACTGTTACTGGATGGAATGAAAGATTGTATCGTGGAAGAAAGGGACAGTCTAGCTCGTTTAGGTGTTTTCTGTTCCATTTTCTGTAGAGGCAGAGTGGAAGTCTGCTTTGACAGTTCAACTACAGTTTTATCTAAGTCTGCTGGAGATGAGAGGCAGCTAGAAGAATTCACAGCGTTGGGGAAAATATGGGTCTTAATGTCTGTGAGGGATTTAGCAGCTTTAATTTTTTGCTTTCCCTTTGGAGATTCGTTAGCTAATGAGCTGAAGGATTTTATCTGTGATCGCCTTTTTTCTTTCTGAAAGTTCTTGCTGTTGTCAGATCTCCGATCCTGGGAAGGACTTTTTAATAAATCTAGGGATTTGTGTTTCTCTGCTGGCTTTTTTCTGTCTGAGGTCCTTTGTGGTCGATTCCCTTCTTTGTCCTCTTCATCAACAAAGTCAAGACACTTCACAGGACTTGATATCCATTTTGGGACATCACGGCAGGGTGTAAGCTTGGGGTTTTCAGAGCCTTTCCTGTGATGATGTTTAAGATGGCTATGGTCAGTGACATCATGTAGTGTCCTCCCTTCTTCCTTGTCAGGTGAGTAGGCAGGTTCAGCAACAGAAGTACTGGGATCATCATCAGACTGGTCATCTATATAATGGGGGGGAAAAAAAGATGAGTTTCATGCAACTTACAGTCTATATTGTTTTCATTTGTCAGCAAGTTTAGCTGGATTTGCAATGTCTCTCTAAAAATCCCACTGTATGAATCTACAAGCACCTACTCCAACTGCACACTGAGGAGAGCCACAGTTAACACATTACTACTCACTTTCCAAGGAATGAAACTGAGCACTGACACCAGAGTTCTTCTGCAGCTCTGATGTTGTGTTTGCCTCCATAAACAAAGTGTTCTGTCTTTGCTTTTTAGCCAAGAGTGTCACACTGGCACTTGGACTATCCAGTCCAGGCACAGATTCTTTAACATGCTGTTGTGAAGGACTCTGAGGCTCCCTGCTTTCATCAGACTGCTGATCACATTTTTTGCCACCCTGACTTTTTTCCAGTTTCTTCTTCTTTTGACTGTGAGTTTCAGATCCAAGGCTTTCACAACTTCTTTGTTTCCTCT
>JAQLOL010000003.1:12704724-12725765 GCA_029783665.1 Naso thynnoides
CGTTTTGGGACATCACGGCAGGGTGTAAGCTTGGGGTTTTCAGAGCCTTTCCTGTGACGTTGTTTAAGATGGCTGTGGTCAGTGACATCATGTAGTGTCCTCCTTTCTTCCTTATCAGGTGAGTAGGCAGGTTCAGCAACAGAAGTACTAGGATCATCATCAGACTGGTCATCTATATAATGGGGGGAAAAAAAGGTAAATAAAAATAATAATTGCCTTATACATCTTAATGGCACGATATATATTGTGTGTGTTTGTATACATTTTTAGCCAGAGGTCGGAAGTAACAAAGTATATATACTCTGTTACTGTGCTAAAGTAGATTTTTTTCAGGGATCTGTATTCAGGGGCCAAGCAGCAAAGCTGCTCAAACCACCACAGTGTTTCTATCTTTTCTTATTCTCCTACCACTGGAGTCTATGGCAGCCCATGGAACCTCATGGTGAAACATTGTGAAATTTGGCACACTGAGCAGTGATAGTGCCCTGATTCTTGTCACCAAGTTTCATGTCAACACCTCAAACACTCTAGGGCCACCAACAGGTCAACGTCATGATTATATGAAAAAGTTTAAAAGAAAAAAAAAAGTTTCACAAGCCACACATTTTTACCAGCCTTCACCAAAACTGACACAGATGATCTTCAGGCCAAGCCTCACAAGCTGATCAAATCTGGATCAGCTGTCAGTCAGGGGATTGTGTTTGCCCACAGCAATACTGCAATATTAGGCGCACAGTTCTCAGTTTCTCTCTCTGCACTGAATAAAAAGCTGCATACTGTATTTAAACTGTGCACCGTGTCAAGCAGAGGCACACAAATAATTTCCACTGTAAAGAAATATTTATATTTTTGATTTATTAGTATTGTCTGTTTCTATTGATGTCCTGATTTTAAAATCATTATTTACCAACCCAGAATAAAATTAAGGTGTCTTTTGAACACTGGAATTTCTTTATGAGGTTAAATGTTTCAGGAAAATTTACATTTTGTCACTTTTTTCAACGCTCAGTGGCCAGCCTGGCAAGTGACTTTTTTAAACTGGCAAACTGAGTCACATACTCTCTCTGACTTTAATCCATAAAAACAATCCAAATTCATAGCAGTTAACATGGAAGGTAACAACTCATGAATACAAAACCATTTTTAATTAATGAAGAAAGTTAAAATCTGTGTTGCAAGTCGACTTAAGGTTTGACCTCTAAATTTTCTGCGTGCACTCCTAAAAATTTTCAGTAAGGGGCTACAGAGCTGCTACTAAGAGGAGTTAGTCTGGATCCTTGCCCTTTTATCTGCACTACTAACACCTTTTTAATCTACATTTTGGGTTTGTACGGCTTCATGTTGTTGCTCAACCTTCCAGTTTTTGATTCATAGGATGATCAAACCACATACTCTTACCCATGAAACTGAAGACAGTCGGCGTGCTCCCAAGAGAAGGTTTCAGCCCAGAGGGTGAACGGGATTCAATCATTTGTGAAGCTGAAACACAGTAAAATATATTTGAATTTCTGGTCATTCAAAAAGTGCTGAAATATCTTTAAGACATTATCAGTTCATCAGCCTGTACATCTGCCACATACCTGTGGGTGAGAGGTGTTCGTGTTTCTCTTTCATATCTTTTAAACGCTCTGCCATGTAATCTGATATTTTAAACGCAGGGCTGTAGATAATTCCATTGTCATGATCAATGATGATGGGAGACACATCTGTATCTGTGAATATAAATTATTGTGAAATAAAGAAACCACATCAACCACAATGGTTTTATAGTTTCTAAAAGGTGAAATAATCTCTTACCCAGAGGTTGTTTTGGTACTAAGTCTTTCATCATCTTGTCTAATTTCTTCCTCATGCGTCTGTCATTTTCGGGTGTCCTTGTAGGAGAATCTTTTGTCTGCATGCAACGATGCTGTGTGCATCAAATACAAATTTTAAAAAAATTAAATTGGTAATAAATGCATTTTTGAATACTGTGAAGATCAAAATCACCTAAATTAAAAGATCATTTCCTCACTTTGCTGGACAAGTTAAACACAGAAGAAACTAACGGCACTAGAACAAATGTTTTGAAAAATCTGACCTATCAGAGCAAGACGAAAAAAAAACAACAACAGTCAAATCAAGACAAGCATGTCATCAGGTATGACACACCTTCAAGCGGGCTGCCCTGTTGTAATGGAGATGCAAACCTGTACGACGCAGCACTGCTGCCCCAACAATTTACAACGATAACCTAAACAACTCTACTCACTTTTTTCTTCTTCAACACTGGATTAGTTTCTTCTACGGCTGGGTACAAGTCCTCATCCACATGCACACCATCATCGTAACATCTAGACATTGTTTCACCAAAAATGAGCCACATTAATACAAGCAAAGGTTCACAACAACATCTTGTAAAACATTACAGTGTCATTCTTACCTGCCTACCCAAAGAACAGAGACGAGCTTCACACCACTTTTTTTGGCTTTTCTCCATGTTGCCTGATGACCATTGTTGAAGACAACATGTGTGACTTGTTTATTAAATCTTTTTGATATCTGAAAAAGAAAAGGCATATCAGTTTTGCATAGTATACATTTCCTCCTAAAAAAAAGGCAGCAAGTGTGCTTTGCATGTAGGTGCTAAACCACAAACCCTCCAAAAAAAAAGGTGAAAAAGGGGTGAAAGCTTTACACTTCAGTAAAATATCAATGCTGATGTGTCTGGATCACAGTAAATTGTGTACAATAGTTTAAATGTGTTACGTGACCTGTGGTCTCACCTGAGCTCCCATTTCCTGCAGCTGCTGAACAAATGGTTTTGAGAAGTTTGCTGTTTTGTCTGATGACCAAACATCAACATAGGCAACGACATCTGCAGACACAATGAACGCAATCAAAAACCATAGGCCATACATTTTAGTCTTGAATAACTGCAGTAGAAGTAAGACGGTGTACATACCTTTAAGAATGGAACAGTTGGTTGCGGACATTATTGGCCTCTTTATTTCCACGATTCACCTACGCAAAACCAACAAAAACATTTTAAAAAGTGAAGGATCGACTCTCAAAATCAACAGGAATTTCACTCTCTGTTATCCCCTTTGAGAGTGAGATATGAAATCAGCTGCTGTTCAATTATATCGTATTTTTTAAAAAATCACAACAAACAACCCATGACAGCAAATCAGAGTCAGATCAGAGTCAAGATAAAACTGCAATTCAATTAATCTTACAACTAATGACAAGAGTGTAAATTAAGAATGATGTCCTAACACTGCTGACACTGTCTGACCATCACACAAAAATAATAAAACCGCAATATTTTTCTATGGTTATCATATCACGAAAATATTACAGATGATAAACAAGCAGCTGATAACTTTTGAAAGGTTGTATTTTGGCTTCAGAAAGATAAAATATGATTTCAGTCAATCTTGGAATCCTTTTTTCTGTCTTTTTTGACAACTCGTACCAAACCCAGTGAGGACACAGGCTTTTAACCTAAAGCTGTGCAGCTCAATTTACCCACTTGAAAAATGCTAAGTAACATTAACGCCACTGGATGATGGCAGTCTACTTCCTGATTATATGACACTATTTTTCTGTGTGGTTCATATGGTATGTCTATCCAAAAACCAAAAACCTCGTTACAACTGTGCTGTCGTCTCTTGTGAATCCACTCAAGACGCTAACGTTAGTGTTAACATTTGCTAGTTAGCTAACTAAACCCACATAGCTTGCTAAATTAATCGTGAACTAATCGATGATTTCAAACATATGTGCAATTTTCCGGATATAAATCGTTACTGCGTGAAGTGACGTAACATAATTTGACCAGTGATTTCAACTCAGATCAGTAAATGTCTATTTTCCAGCTAATCACGCAATAGTTGATGATATTATAATATAATCTTACGCGACGTTCTGCAACTAAACTAGCGAACTAGAGTTAAGTTAGCAGTTGACTGTTAACTGCCTTGGCGATTTTTAGCATGATGCTGATGTGGCTAACTTGAGTTAATACTTCCGTAATTTGCGGGCATACACGTCACACATATTTTGACAACAACCAAACAACAACTCGTACTTTTAGTATTTGCTGTTCACTTACTTTATTCAGCAGTGGGGTTTAAATTGCTCAGACTAAGACAATAACGCTAACAAAATAGCTACTTCGAGGTACATTATTCGCGCGTGCAGTTTGTGATTCAAAGCATGCTGGGACAGAGAGACGCCATTGGCTAATGGATGACCAACGTCACCATCACGTCAAAGGGCACTTTTTTCAAAACTTTATCGAATAGGACAATTTACTATTTCGGGTACAAAAACAATACATGAGAACTCTTAGTTATAGTAAGTAATACATCAGTTAATATAATTAAATGATAACTGTACAAAGAGAAGTAGGCACTGCGATAACTCCAGTCACAAAAAAAGCAAGAGAGAAACACTTCTGTTTTTGAATAAATAATTTTCCCAATAAAAAGAAAGAAATTAGCAACAAATCTTAGAGATTTCTTCCTCATGTTGTCATAGTTACAGATAATATCTTTAACGGTAAAATAAGAATGACATTAGATGTTTGTAAAACAGAAAATATAAATCAGACCAAAATTCCATTGTTTTTGTAGGCCTACATGTGAAAAATAAATGAATCCAAGTTTCACGAGCCTGTCCACAAAAAACAAGAATGATCAACATCCAATCTGGAGATTGTAGAATTTACTGGATAGATGTTATGTAGGCCTAAGATTTTAAAATGAATCTCTGTGATCTTGTTAGGAATACAAAATTTATAGGTAATAGCCATATTTTTTACAAGTTAATCACTTCCAAGTGTGAGTTCCAGTAAAATTTCCCTCTTGGAGTGATTTTATTTTTACTTTGAGAATTTGACAAATATGTTTATTATTACATTGCTTGCAATGTATGTTGATAATTTCCAAAAGCAATGCCGATGGATCATCTGATGTTTCCTCTGCCAAAACATAAGTGACTAATAAGATGGATTAAACCAGAGGGAATCGTTTTGATTACAGAACTGGGAATCCAAAAGTTGTGTCTAAAAGCTCATAGAATACAGTCATTTTCATCAAAAATGGACAAAATGTTAACAATATTTATTTTGAACCACTTTGGTAAAAGGATTTGCTCCTGATAGTATTAAAATCATTATTCCATAACAAAGTTTTATAAGGAAGAAAACTGTGGAAGACGCGCTGATGATAATGAAACGTGGATAAAGAAACAGAAAGTCTTTAGGGTTAGTAATTACACGTTCAAACAAAGGAGAGACCACCAATTTGATCAAAAATATGAGAGATGAAGAACCAAAGAGAATCCAGATTTGCAAGACAATTTCTAAGCCAATTAATTTTTAAAAGTGTTTACAGAATCTATGAAATTTAGCACTTCAAGTCCTCCCTCTGCCTAGCTGTTAGACAGCAGATCTACTGTCTTGAGTTTAAAAGCTTTGTTTATTAATTTACTTTTTACAAATTAATTTAAGGGATAACTTGTTGATTTCATAAACTGCAGGGTCATTGAAAAGAGGGAGAGGGAAGTAAAAAGGCAAAGCAAGAAAGTCCCTCAGTCTTAGATAAAAGCACACTACGTATAATGTGGAGTCTCTCTGAAGCCAGAGGAGACATTCTTGGTTTTCTTTCAAATAAAGTCTAGTTGTTGTCTGGCTAAAATGATTTTAGTTCTTTAAATGAACAAATATTTAACTGTCCCTTCATGGAACATTTTCAAATAATTCATCTTCAAAATTTTGTAAAGGCAATAACGCACGTTTAGAGCTACAGAGTTTCAAACCTGAAGCTTGTGAAAACTGATCCACTAAGTTAATGACATCAGTTAGAAACATTAATAAAATTTTGTTTAAAAAGAACGCATTCCCCCTCAGTGAAATCATTATTTTGTTACAAGCAGACCTATTACTGTAACTGTTTTCATCCCTCTGTCTCATCTCATCTCTCACAATACTCTGTAAAAATGACATAATTTAGCTAAAAAAAAAAAGTTTCAGTTTGCTTAAAAAGATTCCCCATATCAATTGAAGCCTCTGCTAAAAAAAAAAAAGAAAGATAGTAATTAGGCTAATTTTTCATGTTCATCTGGTGTAGTGTTAAATGTCATGTATCTGCATTTCTTTGAGAGACAAACGTGATCTTAGTCTACAAAGCATTAAACTCTAATGAAATTCTAATTCGTCTCACAGTATTTTGTGTATTTTTAGCAGCAAATAGACCAACTTGTATCTTATGTTTGATGCAGAAAAGAGTTCTTAATTATTGTTTAAAAATCTTTTTTTAATATTCAACATATGCAAAATCCACTACTTTGATTATGAAACCAGGGACAAACAGTATACATGACTTAACTGGCCCACAGTCTATAGGCCTACATGTGCAGCCATCAGCAAACATTTGGATTTAGGTGATGGATAACATTGTATGGAAGCTACATTTCCACAAGGCTGAAATTTAATGACGGATAATTGAGAACTTCATGAATTTCCATGAATGTCCATCCTCTACCAAAGGGGTAAACTAACACCTTTTTCTCTACATATGAGTATCCATTGAATAAAAATCATGTGTAAACACATTTGATGTAATTTCTGTATTTATTATACTCATTTATAACTTAACAGTGTTCTAAACTGTTATTTAAGTCACATTTATCACAAAACAAATACACTTTGTGTTTGTCTTCACTGTAGACACACCGGTTTCACAGCAGAAATGCCATACATACAAAACAATCAATATAAAATGTAAGAAATAAAACGTTGGCACTACATCCATTCGTCATCAACCGCTTATCTGGAGGCAGCAGTTTCAGCAGGGGGGCCCCAGACTTTCCTCTCCTTGGCCACATCAACCAGCACCGGCAGGGATTCCAAGGCAAGTGTGAAGAAATGATCTCTCCACCTGGACCTGGTTCTGCCCCGCGGCCTCCTCCCAGCTGGACGTGCCTGGACTGGAACACCTCCCAGCCAGCTGAACTACATTCATAAAGCAAATAATTTTTTACATGTGTCTCAGAAAATGCATTTGTGTCAGTTTCCAGTACCACATATGCATACAGTTCCATTAGAAATTTAACATGTCAGAATGTCTCTTGGTAGTTTGTTGATCCACCATAAAACTCAAGAAAACTTCTGCAGTCCTGAAACTCATATCAACATATTTTTTGTGACAGATTTCTTGTTCTGTGGTGATAGTGGTGTGGCCCTCTTTCTAACACTTTGGTCCAAAATGTACTACCACTGTTCACTTTAGTAAGGAATGGTGACTATGAGTGCCACAGTATAACTGTCACATATGTTGTTCACTTCTCAGAAAATATTCCTTTGTCACTCAGCGCCATTTGGCATGTCACAAATGGAAAATGCAGTGTAAATAGAGTTTTGTTGGTTGGTTTCCATTAAGCCATGCTTCAGTATCACAGTCTTAGTAATGCATATAATGGCTCATTGTCACATAGTCATTACTGAGACATTTGAACAGACCTATTGTTAATATTTGTACAGTAAGATCGGTGCACTTCCTACAATGACAAGTCAAAATGTCTGCTGTGAAAAATGTTCATTCAGCGACACCTTGTGCCTTGTATGAATGCATCTGCATTTGCGGTGTTTATTTATTTTCCCCACAATATGCAGCTTGTATTGTGAATATAGTTTCATCATAATCTGTAGAAAAGATTTGGACAGTCTTTAAACTTTGTGTTATATTTTTAGCAACTTTATAAGTTTGTTAGCAGTTGTATTGCCAACAGGGCACAATTAGATCATTTCTTGTCTGAATTAATTATCAAGTATGCTGATTGTTGTGTATTTACTGCAAAAAAAAACAATATACTATAATGGATAGTTCATATATATGTACTGTATATTATAATCATGTGGAAGATTTAATGGGACGTGACAGTGTAGTTTAAAAAAACACATTCCTCCACTGTTTTGTTTTTTTTTTTTTTTTACATCAACACGCTTCCTTTGTATTTCGGAGTGACTTAAGAATAAGATAAACTAACACTGTACTGCAAACTTTACTTCACCACTGCACCACTGACAAAAATATTGCACTGTAAACAACTGACAAAACTGCTGCCCTTTTAA
Organism: Naso thynnoides; assembly: GCA_029783665.1. Classification (NCBI taxonomy): domain Eukaryota; kingdom Metazoa; phylum Chordata; class Actinopteri; order Acanthuriformes; family Acanthuridae; genus Naso; species Naso thynnoides. The sequence continues at coordinate 12,712,844 of JAQLOL010000003.1, forward strand.
ATAACCTTCAAAACTGTTGTTCTGTCATTGAAAGTAGAGCAGAAGAACAGCAGAAGTTAGTCCTCCACCTGTGCAGTTTATGTTATCGCATCCTACTACAGTCGTATCCTTTAGGTTCTAACATCATCAGAGTCAAACAGAGTTGCTTCTGCAGTGAAGAGGCACAGAGGTGCGGGACACTTCCATGTGGATGGTGGACATTGGCAAACGCTCACACTCTTCTTCTAGTGGGCTGCAGCGGCAGTGCAGGAGCACTTCTTTCACCTCCTGCCGAAAGTTGGAGTTGAGGAAGCCATAGATGATAGGGTTGATACAGGTGGAGGACATAGCCAGCAGGTGGCAGAGGGAGAAGAGCAGGTTGTGGTGGCAGATGGGCAGCGCCTCCTGGTGCCAGTCCGACACCGCATTGAAGATGGTGAGCGGCAGCCAGCAAAGAGCAAATGCTGTTATTAGGGCAACCAGCATGATGTTGATTCGCCGGCTGTGGCTCATGCGTTGGCTCTCTGGGGTCCTGGCACGGTCCAGCATGTCTTTGCGGTGACGAAGTCGCACAAAAACTCGAACATAACAGAGCAAGACCAACAATAGTGGACCACAGTACTGAAACAGCAGAAGCCACGTGGTGTAAGCAAGCCTGTGCTTATGGGATGGCCAATGCTCCAGACAGGCCTCCATATGTGGAGAGGCGGGGGCGTAGGAAAAGAGGGTATGGTAGGAATTAAGAAACACAGATGCATTTAAGTATGTGTAAGACACAGGTTGAGGTGAAGTTGCATTTAAATAGGCTTGAGGAGAGTCTTGGTGATGGAGTGGAGACTGCGGCTGGATTGGCATTACAACTGAATAGGGCTCATTTGTGAGGTGCTGAAAGGCCAAGAAAGGTGAGGAGGTGGAGCAGGCAAGAATCCAAATGAGAACAACTGCAATGTAGGCTTGCCGAATGCTTGGTTTCCACCCAGAGGGGTTAATGATGAGCTGGTGTCGTTCCATAGCGATGAACACCAGAGACAGCACGGACACAGTCACAGACACACACTGGATGAATGGCACCAGACGACACAACAGCGACCCAAAAACCCAATGGTCCATCAGCGTGTATATGACAGTAAAGGGGAGGCAGAATACACACACCAGAATGTCAGAGAATGACAGGTTGCAAATAAAAATGCCAGTGACATTGATCTTCTCTCTACGATGGGCGATGATGCAGATGAGGCCGATGTTCCCCACTAGCCCTAGCACCATTGTAACGCTGTACCACACTAATAGACATGCTGCGAGGATAGGAGACATTGGGCATTGCTCATCATGTCCAAGAACAGTGAGGTCCGAGAGGAGCTGGGTTTTATTTCTCAGCCACTCCTGCACAGACTCCTCATGACTGGTCCTCCCCTCCCCCCATGGTAAGGAACGTGGAGAGGTGGAGCTGTTGGAGGGCAGAGGCAGAGCTGTCGTTGGTGGAGAGGACTGGCTATTCAATGACATCTCACCAGGACTTCAGTACCACCAGCCCCCAGCATCAAATTGTCCATCCCCAGCCCTCTGACAACATGCATCTAAGACAAAGTGAGAGAAAGCACAGCAGCAGACAATTATTTATTTGTAAACAAATCGCTGTTCATGTAGATTAATATTGTTAAAAGAAGTGTGAAGGGAGGGCAGGAAGTGCATTCTGTGACTGAGGAGGACTAAAGCCCAGGAGAGATGTCATGTGTGAGGACTTTTTTCTATTTAAGTCACAATGAGGATAGATCCAAGAGAGCATTGTTATTAAAAAAAAAGCCGCCATCATGCTCATTGGCTCAAGTGGAAACAAAATAAGTGCTGATACTCCCTTACTCACGTATGCTGTCATGCAGGGAGGCAGTGTGTGTCTGCGTGAGGGTCTATAAAAAGCCATGCTTAATTTGCTTGCTAAAAACCACATGGAGGTCATCATCAACACTACACAAGGCATCAAACAAATACCACTGTATACCAAGGATTACCAGCCCACGTCAAGCACCGTCCAGGTTACCGGCATGACTCTGGCAATCTTCATATGTTTGTTTAGCGCTTGTCTCTCACTTCAGGAGACTGAAATATCTCAGTAATGTTTAATAGATTTCAAAGACATTCATAGTTCCCAAAAGATGCATCTTCCTGACTTTCGTGATCCCTTTACCACTAATGTAGATACACCATGAGGTTCATTTGTCATTGTGAGTATGTTAGCATGATAACTAACTTAAGTACAGCCTTGAAGAGCTGGCATGGCTGTAGTTAGCTGGTGTAACTATGTGTGTCAATTCTCCAAAAAACACAAGTTATCATTATAAGAAAGTTACCCACCATGAGGGTCATTATGAGCAACAACATTTTCTTTATACATGTGAAAAGACTTAAAAATCTGCACTAATGGGGAGAATTAATATAAGGTATGATACTGTGTTTGAGTAGAGTAAGTTCAGTTCGCTTCTTTTTTCTTCTTCTTTACCCCTCTTAGAAATCAGACTTATCATTTCTCCTCCCTCAAATGATTCCTCCTGTCAGGTTTCCAGACTGAAAACAATACCTTAAGACAATAACATTACTATGCATACATCTGAGCAGAGACTTTTATTTTTCCAGTACACAATGAATGATGTAGTGTGCCTGAGTAAAAGGGCATGACATTGTCAGAATCCTAAAAATGGATTCCAGCGCTCTTCCCTGAAACCTCTGCCATGTGCTGTGAAAGCCAGCATCACAAAGAAAATGAGCTGTCATTTTCCATTAGTGACACACACACACTTAGCTATCAGTCACTTCACACTGCATCATTACTAACCTACTGTGTCAGTGTGTTGAGGGACTGCAGGCAGGGTGGCACAGCATTGATCATCCTTTGTTTGGGGAGGAAAGACAAGTGTTATGTCGCCAGCAACCAGATGTAACAAACATCTGTAACAGAGTGGGAGGAACCGTAAACACCAGCAAGAAAAAAACAGGAGAAATGTTCCACTGACGGGCAAATCTGAAGCTGTCATGTTACAATGATGTGACACTGAATGCACAACCAGCAAGCAGTCTTTGTGACTGTCCCCCTCTGGAGCAAAATCTCTATAGGACAAGGAACATTATGACCTGGCACAGCTCTGTCCATCACGCTCTCCTTTTCTACCTCAGAGAAGTGTCCTCCATCTCTGCGAAAATTCTGCTCTCTAACAGGCTAAGTGAGAGAATGGCTGCATGTCTGCATGTCATTTTTGGGAACCAGGTTGACCTCAGATCTCTGTTTTGCATTTTTCAAAAGAGCAACTCCAATGTGCAATAAACATTTTCATTCAAAGCTACATTGTCATCAATGTTTTCCTCAAATGTCTTCTATCGTAGTTTAGATGAAACATGTTATCACACTGCGTGACAATTTTACGTATTCTTCATTTGACAAAGATGCTTTGAAGCAATATCATGCCATATTATTATGTTTTTTTTTTTATGAGTCCATCAATGCATTTCATACGAGTTCACTTGTAATTCATCAAAGAATATATCTTCTGTTTGGAAACTAAGTGAGTTCAACCAGGATGAAAAGGTTTTGTAGGTATGAGCAATCCTAGAGGACAGGATTTAAAGTGGCTTACAGCTTTTAATGAAGCAAATATAGTTACATTAGTGCTTGGCAGAGGAACAAAGAACAGCAGAAAGAAGTCCAACCTCATAATTCTCCTTTGTTTAATAACTAGTCATTCAAAATGCCTTTCTTACAAGATGTATTAACAGTGTTGATTTTTTTCTACTTATTACGTTTTTACTATCAAATCCCTTTTTTAATTTTATTATGAAAGTTTTACACCAGATCGACAGTGAATGTTAGTACTGGAATCCAATGTTGTGAACTAATTTTTCCACATTAAGACACAAATTTCCATACAGATTCCAGTCAGAGGCACTATTCAGAAACAATTTTCTTCCCTTCTGCCTCCTGCATGTAGAGGAGCAGGATAACAGGCAGCAGCCTCTGTAGTGTGCCCAACCTGAGATGATGATCCAAGCCTCATTATTCTCTGCTGGCAGTGTAATAGATTGTGGCAGGTTCAAGGCATTATCACTACAAATACCTACATAAGAAGAATGTTCTCGACGCTTCTGGAGAGTAAAAACATTAATGCAAATAAGACATATTTTCCCCTGGTTTACTGTTTGTGTGTTTTTCAGTTTTCCTGCCAAAATTGGATGCGTATGTACAGAGGTGCCTTCTGTTGACTGCTGATGTGTGAATGCATCTTTCAAAAGCATTTGCAATGGTAGAGACATACAATGCACCTGCAAATCTGTGGAGCCACATGCTTACAGTGGAGGAGCACAGCATACATTTTAGAACAGAATAACTAAAAAAGACATTTTTTTTTTATATCAAAATTATTATTGCACTTAGATTATTATTGCGTGAACAAAATAAATCACTCACGTGTTGGGTTGGCTGAATGTGTGTGTCTCTGTGATGCCTAGATGACAAAGCAATCGATGCTCCGCACAGGTGCGAATCCACAGAGATGAGAGTTGGAGTAGGAGCTGAATATCACAACAAGCTATACTGCCAGAGACAGCCCCCTCATATTTTTGGGCTGTTAGAGCCCCTTAGGTGCCAGAGACCAGAGATTGATCTTTGCTGTCACACAGTGGCGTATTCATTCAATTACATCCTGATAAGACCTGCTTTAAGTGCTTCTATGGAGACATAAAGCTGCCAAGAAGAGAGCAAAGTTGGAGTTCCGGGTTTTAATTTTTGTCCATCCATCCATCCTTTATAATTTAAAACTGTCACTATTACATCTGTGTAATTACCTTGATAATTATAAGAAGGAATCACCATTGACATTATTTACTAATGTACCACTTCCATGTTTTTGGTTTTGTTTGCTAGTTGATTTTTTAGTACCATCATCATGACCAAATACTATAAATAATAATTATATAAGAAATGTTTTAAAGTCAAATCTGGAAGAAATAAAAAGGTAATTGTAAATCTAATCTATGCAGTGTCCAATTTAAATTATATTTTGTAACTTTGATACAAAGTAAAATGCAAAAGTCTCAAAAGTCAACTATAGCAACCCATATCTATATTTTTACTGCATTTTATTTGAAAAAAAAAGTTCATGCATGTGTGAACTCTCTGAAAAGGGCTTTAGGTTGAGGTGTGCATCCCTGCATATCTTAAAAATACTTAAATAGTGATGTGACTTCAATCAGATATTTATTTCATGGTGAGAAAGAGCAGAAGGCATGTAGCTTCTGTTTATTTTGCTTTTTAAATTCACTATCATCTAAATCATTTTCACTCCTAATATACACTTCTTGTACTAACCAACAAGACAGACAGTAATATTTATAATCCCCTTTATTCAACAAATAAAATACATTAGTAAAAAAGCAGCCAAGGAAACCATAAGTCTGAATATAAAAACAGGTTTTCTTATCTGTAAACGTTTATTGCTGAGCCAAAAGGCAGATTGCAAATAAAGCCACTTATTGTAAACAATTATTTAAAAAGTAAAGTTTTGATCAACCATGACATAGTAAACAATGTACTTTTGAAACTTTGTTATCAGCTGTTTGTTAAGAGCTGTAATAACAAAGAGTCAATTCCGTGCAAACCAGAAAAATTCCAGACAAGGAAGCATTAAAATTCAGCTTTAAACATTTCTATACTAATTGCATAATTAACAATCTGTAGAATACAAAGGGCTGATTAGCAAAAGTAAACATTACAATAAATGTTCAGATATTTGGTTTAATTTAGCAGGAAGTTATTAGATCACAAACATTTCATATGATTGAATATGATAAAAAATAAAGAAACAAAAAGGGACATAGACCGAACTCTTCCAGTAGAGAACAAAGAGTGTTTTTCCCATTGCACATAAAAAAAATAAAAATAAAAAGAAACTCATTTTGAAGTAGTTACCAAACAGGTGTCAAATCTCTCAATTGCCACCAAACCCACTGCCAAAAAGTGACAACTACAAGTTCAGTCCGTATTACATTAAACCCCAACATCCCCAAAGTGGAACATGAATATGACAGTGATCATTTAAAGGTAAATAAATACAGAAAATTATTTGCACCTGCAGCTTTTAGGCCCCATAACAAACCATAACTCTTTTTTTACCTAACAATGTGCAAATAAACTTGAAGGAGCTGTTCAACATTTTGGAAAACATATTTATCCACTTTATTGTTTAGAACTGGATGTTCATTGGTCATTTAATCTCTAGGAATTCTAGTCAGAATGTTATATTTTCTCCCTTAAAAGTTATTTAAGCTTGTGGCAAGCTTACAGCCGTCTTTAAATCAGTGGTAAGAGGGTTTCTTTAACAATACACCTACTTTTTATGTATGTGTATATTTCTCCCTGTTTTTACAATTTAATTGTATGCACAAATAAAATAATAAGAAAATAAATTACAAAAAGATAAGAAGATTATCATCACTCTAATGTCTCAGTGCTAAATATGATGCTACTGCCAGCAGCTGGTTAGCATAGCTTAGCTTAAAGATTGAAAACAGTGGAAAATAACAAGCCTGGATCCGTATGAGAGGGTGGAAAAATATACTGTAATATGATCTCAGTAGTTAATTTATTGGTACAAATTTAATTTGCACCTAATATGAAGTGTGAATTGTTATACAATGGACCATGTCTTGACTGGGAGCTGACCTGCAGTCATATTGTCAGTATCACATATTTCCAGTTTAACTTCAGCTTTTTGTAAGTATTGAACAAATGTTAAGTAGTGAAATTTGGAGAGGCTGGTACTTTTGGTGAACTTTTAACCTTCAAACTGAACCAGGCCAGCTGTTTTCCCCCACTTCCAGTCTTAATGCTTAGCTAACCAGCAACATGAGAGTGGTATCATTATCGATCATCTCATCTACCTTTTGGTTGATTTCCAAAATGTTAAAACTGTTCCTTTAAACATGAGACTAGCTGACAAAGTAAAGATAATCCATTTATAAAAATAAGGAGAAAAAAACTCCCGCATAATAAACTTAGAAACATCCAAAGATGAGAAGCAGCATCTCGGGCAAGAAGTTTCTCAATCAGGCGTTAATATTACAGTCTATGGATGTTGCTACTCTTTGACAGGATTCTCTATCCAATCAGCGTTTTCATGAAGGCAGGTTTACTGAAGGGCCAGTGATACTGGTTGGGGACTGGTCCATTTACATTGCACTCAAAGAAGGAGAACATGGGGAACCAAATGCGTGCCCTCCGGCTCTGCTGGTAGGCACGTGTGTTGGCTAACGTGTGGTAGTAGAGGAAGAGGCGGGTGGTGATGTAGAAGGCGATGAACACGTCGATGGAGTAGTGCTCGTGAGCTGCCAAAATGAAAAAAATTCCAAACAGGTTTAACACCCAGGAGATGGTGTGAATCAGATGCCAGGATCGAGGAGTATCTGCAATCAAAGGAAAAAATTAAAGAATCTGGTGTTTTGGATTTTTTTCTTTTAGAAAACAAATTCCATGCAAAAATCTGAACCAAGAGGCTAAACAGAGGCTAAACAGAGGCCAGTTAGGCCATGTTTAGACGAGAACAGTCCTACTAAAAACAGAAAAGTCTTTCCTTTGAGTTTTTTTTTAAAACCGCGTTTATGTGAACAACCAAAAGTGCTGTAACATGCATGACAGGCTAATGGTTAGCAAGAGTAACTTTGTAATGACATACCATAGGAACTGCCAGAGTTGTTTACTTCCTGTTGCTGCTAAGGCAATTGGCAATTGCAGAATGTATTGACTTGTGCTAGCATTAGTCACTGCTTTCACAGGCTTTCTTTTTTCCAGTTTACACAGCCGGAAGGAAGGTTGCGTTTTCAAAAACGTACACTCTGGAACCCAGTTTCAGGGCACCAGCACATCTTTGCTGTGTAAAAGAAAGGCCAAACGCAACAAAACTAATGTTTGTAATGCAAAAACTTGTGCTGTGTGATTGCAATCGCTGTGCCCCTTTGTTGGATACTTTCAAAATCTAGCTTGGTTTCTGCAGTCTTACCAATCATGTCTTCAAATGGGAGTTATATTGCATTTGTTGGGGACTATTCACAGTCGTTAATTAATGCACATTTGGCATTCTGAGGAGTATGTAGGAGCAAAGACTGAGTGTTTCTTCTTTGTATGCAGGATTGACTCAAAAATATTGACTCAAAACAAAACTGCCCACATTCATCATGATGGCAGAACCTGTCAGTGCAACAGTGATACGTCACTTATGTGTTCTTAAGAGTTTTGAGATGACAGTGGAGCACCTGGGCATCGGGGAAAGAGCTGTATCTAACTTTGGACAAGGAGCAATGTAATTTTAGCAAAATGGAAAAAATAGTCGTGGGATAATGTCAGCTATGCATTAATGCTCATATTTTGTGAAAAACTGTATTTTTAACAAAAAAAATTAACATTTTTCACTTGATCAGCCTAATGAGGTTTGATAAGTTCAAATTTTTAATGTTTCGAATAAAACTTTAACATTTTTCACCTGACCAGCATAATGCTATTTGATTGGCTGAAGACTTAAACATTTTCCACCCGACTTGCCCAATGCAAAAACACACACAAACACATGGAAAGTGTAACCACAATATCTTGCCAACCCACCTCCAGATTTTCGGAGGGCAAGACAATAATAATATGGAAGTATTATCACTTACATTCGGTCACAAAAAAATTGAGCATTGTGATGACAACAGTGTGTCCACTGAACATGTAGTCCCCACACGTTTGGACGCCTGTCAGAGTCATCCCAAATCCACTCCAGATCACTAGCGCCCTCTGCATCTTTCCCAGGGTATCACCGTACGTCTGGTTGAGCAAGAGACACCAGCTATCAGTCTTGTTGTGAATCACAGTAGCAACTCTTCATCTGTTATCACTGTGGGAATGCTGATTCAAGAATGAACTGAAACACTTCTAACAGCAACAAGAATTAGTGGCTACCTCAGACCTAAAAAAGGCAAATCACAGCAAATCTGCACATGTTCTCATGTGTGCTTGTGTGTTTCCCACCTTACTGGCACATTTCAGGTGCTGCCCAGGCACAGAGAGCGAGGTGACGAACATGGTGCAACAACGAAGCAAAAACACAGTTCCCATCAAAGAGCACAGTCGTCTGAAGAGAATGGACCTGAAATACAGACACTGACACTTCACTCCTTGTCCAGCACTCCATAACTGAACATATCAAATGATGTATTAGTGATGTGAAAAAATGTAAGTGTGGACTACCTGTGCTTGTGAAGGAGCAGAATCAACAAAAACATGTAACACAGGATGACGCCACAGGCTTCAGCCATTGCAAAAGCCCAAGGGATTCTGGGAACACTATCAGAGTACAAATACAAGTACGATGAGCAGATTAGATAAAAGTGGCATTAACTATGGAGACTGGGAAGTTGCTCAACATGCACTGGATACAAGCACGTGTACCTGTCAAGAAATATGTCAGGCAGTGGTGGGTACGTCCTCATGTCCGGGACACGCTCGTGTACAATCACCATGACAAAAGATGTGAATCCAAACACAAAAAAGACGTAGAAGGAACTGATGACTGTCTTCCACACCTCTGGATCCAACCTGCCAGCCAGGTGCTGCCGACACCGGCAGTTGGAGTGTAAATGACACAGCGACACTCCTGAACCGTACCCAGATCTATTACCGTTCCTCAGCCGTAGTTCAGTCCCGTTACAGGAGCGCTGGCTTCCGTTGCACCTCCTGTCTGATCCGTTACAGCTCCGCTCGCCCCCCACAGTGCCCAGCGAGAGTCCAGCGGAGAGGCTGTCTGTGGGCCGGAGACCCAGCTCCTCCAGCTGGGCCTGATTCTGTCTCTGCAGCCGACGGAGGGCTATGATCAGCCTCTTGATGTCCCCCAGCACAGTGAGGCCCAGCGGAGGCCCTCGCAGGTCAGCCTCAGTCAGAGCCAGCAGGCTGAGGCCGTCCAAGCGGTGCTGGGTGCAAAGTAACTCCACATACTCCCTGAAACCTTCCTCCTGCAGCCACTGGGCCACCTGCTTACAGCTCCAGGCGCTCACACTGTCCTCTGATGGCGCCATGCCTCTGCAGATACAGACATTCAGAGTCTTAAGTACCACTTCTCTCTCCATTGTGTTTTCACCTTTTGATTTCATCAGGGTCTCTGTGACTCTCAGTCCTAGTCTTTATATGCAAAACTGACCGAAACTCATCCATTGACATTCCTACTCAATTTACATGCCATTGATCACAACCACTTGGCCCACTTTATAAATAAGCTTGGACTCTGACTAAGTTATTTTAAATAGTGAGAGCAAAGCAAAAAATGCACATTACATTTTTCCACCGCTGATATCTTCAAATGTTTTGTTTTATTCAATCAACAGTGCCAAACCTGAAGAGTTGGGTAACATGTGATTATTTGAATTTCAGCTTTAACATGAGCTGAACTGTCATTTGCTCTGCGACTACTTTATTTACTCAGAGTCACTTGATATTTTACGACTAAAGACACATCGGCGGCAAATATTTACAAAAGATTTAAGTTACGGGCATTACTTGTACAAATCGTGACTTATGATTTTCTTCACCATTTATTAGTATGTCAGTTGTTTTCATAAAGTATTTGATTAATAATCATTTGGCCTATAAACTCACAAAAAATGGTCAAACTGTCCATCAGATTTTCCCAGAACTGTTGCCTTCGTCCGACAGCCCTAAAATGGTTTAAAGATCTATGATATCAGAGCTGAAATGATAAAGTCAATTTACCGATTAGTAAAATTTACTTGAAACTATTTTGATAGTAAGTTAATAATTTTAGCCATTTTCCAAGCAAAACCTCGTTTCTGTTTCTTCTTTATGACATTTCTTTGCCTTTTCTGTTTTTTTTTTTAAACATGTAGAGGCAATCTGCAGCTTGTTTGTGCTCCGATTCAACATGACCCAGCACTGCCCACTACAGGCTAAAATGTGCTATTACATTCATCTGTGTCAGGTCAATGACTGTACAACAAAGCAGTGGCTTACAGTATAAGTATACACAGCACAGAAACCATGCACTGATCCACATACTGTAGAGAGTGCTTTTAAGTCTTATGAGTAAGAAGGTTTTATAAATTTAATGTGTTAAAAAAAACAAAGAACAAAACAAAACAGGAAATAACCCTAACTTTGAGTGTGACCTTACTTTCTTGTCCATTGTTTTTATTTCATAATAGAAAACAGTGAGTCACAGACCATGCAGAGTTCACAAACAGCAAGCAGAGTAAGTTTCCTCTCCCACAGACAGACCGAGGCAGGAACTGATGAAACGCTCTTTCTCTGCTCTGTGTTTTTCTCTTTTTATCCTTTGACCCTCTGATAAGCTCAGCACAGCCCTGCTCCCCTTGCGCTCCACGCTGCTCCAAAGGTCTGCAAGGCTTCACAAAAGCTGCCTGCTGAATATGAGCGATAGATGCTGATAGAACGCAGATACAGACTCAACCTTACCTGCAGTAAGCATCTTTCGGTTATCTGTGATACACTAGACAGCACTAAGATTTCTTGGGAGGTACTGACTCATTAATATGATGAGATATCAATTAATGCACATACGTGTGGGGTTACAGACAAAATTCTCTGTTTGATTACTTGGAAGATCTGGGAACTACTTAAATCTCACGTTTGCAAATATTTATCATTTTCATTATTTAGGATTGCCCTGATTAGAAGCTCTATTAATGTTTTCTTTACTTGGTTTATAAAATGTCAAAACATTGAGAAAAATTCCTATTACAGTTTACAAGAGGCAAGGGGACGTCTTGAACTTGCTTTTTTCCCCTGAAACGTACAGTCCGAAACCTACAAACGTCTCAGTTTACTTCAGTGAAAAACAGGTAATCCTTAGCTGAAACAATGAGTTGATTAATCAGTTAGCAGGTGGACAAAAAATTCTATTCTGATCATCAGTTAAGCTGTTTTTGCTCCTGTCATGTTGCGGTAAACCGAGTTCATTCAGTTTTGAACCTCGTTCAGAAAAAAAACAAGACATCTGAAGTTCTTCTTTCACGCATTTTCAGATGTTTAGTAGAACAAACAATTAATTAATCATTAAAAAAATAGGAAGATAAATATGCAGTGACAACTGATAATTGCAGCCCAAATCCTCACATGAGAAAATAATAATAACAATAATACTTATACTGATCATTTATGTATTGAATCCAAGACTATAAATATAAATGGAAATTTGAATAAATTATAATGTCATTGTACATGTACTCTATTCAAGTCTTAGAGGCGGCGTAAAGTCAGGTGAAACTGTTGAATGAAGGGGAATGATTAATGACATGTCACGTCTTTTTTTCTTCCAAAAAGAATCAGTAACAGTTACAACTACTATGACATAATCACAGGATTGTCACCACCATAGGGCTTCAAAAATATCAGTGAAATTACATTTACTTTGAATCCAAATGATGATCACACCTACTAAAGTTTGCTGCTGATGTCATAAATAATGACTACATGGTAGGCGGCTGCCAGAGAATGATCCATACAGAACAAAAACTGCTTATCAGCTGATCAATATTATATATTTGACGCTCTGAGCGTGAAGCAGCTCACCTGGGCAGCTGATGATCTGTTTCCCTTGGAAAGAAATAAGTTTATTTTAAACTAGCCTTTAGATTTTACTGGCAGCATCCTGCTGCTTCCCTGCATGAGGCTTCACTTGGGGATTCATAAGTGCCAGGTCAGCTTGTTTGGCTGGCTTACAGCGAGTCACAGCGAGCAGTGACACACAGCTGTGAGAGAGAAAGCCCTTCAGTGTCTGTGTGTGTCTGTGTGTGTGTGTGTGTGTGTGTGTGTGTGTGTGTGTGTGTGTGAGAGAGAGAGAGAGAGATAGAGAGATAGAGAGAGAGAGAGAATATGACAAAGAGCTCATAGTCTGTT
>JAQLOL010000003.1:12725835-12736588 GCA_029783665.1 Naso thynnoides
TGTGTGTGTGTGTGTGTGTGTGTGTGTGTGTGTGAGAGAGAGAGAGAGAGAGAGAGAGAGAGAGAGAGAGAGAGAATATGACAAAGAGCTCATAGTCTGTTCAATACAAGGTCACAGTGTAACGCCTGACTCTTCATTTCAGCATGAGATAGATTCTGAGAGATGAATTCATATTTTTTTATGATAGTGCAGAAAGTTAAAACACTGTTTTCCTCTTATAGACAAAAAAAAAAGTCAAAGCGCACATGTTCAAAACAGAGCAAGTACAAGTCACAGAGAGTACTTTAAGTTGTTAGAAACTTACTTTAAAGACGAAATAAAAGAATAGCTGCCTGTCTTACCAGAGGTCCGCTGTCAGCGCGTGTGGATGAGCTGTCCGCCCGCTCGCAAGACTGATTCACGGCCAACATGCCTCTGACAACTAGGCAACACCAAACAGGAAGAGACTGCAGTAAACAACACCAGTGAAGAAGAGCTGGTGGCCTCGTGCAGGGCTGCTACTGTATACACACTGACATCTGCTGGACACATGTAGGAACAACCAGGATTTGGAGTAGTGGAGGAGTTGTTTTTCTCAACCACAAAAAAGGTGTTTTGTTTTTTTTTTTTAACCATTTTTTGGTGGACTATTTGCTTTGAATTTGACCCCAAAAAAGTACAAATGTTGTTTTTAAAACCTGTAATGTCATTGTAAAAATATCTCTGTGAGTGAGAGTGTGACTGAGAGTTTGTGCCAAACTGCACCACCTGTTTTTGACAGTCAGAGGTTGAGTGATAGCAGCCACGGCCACGGCAAAGGCAACAGACAACAGTGGGATTTAGCTTTAGGGAAATAAATAACAGAAGAGTTCAAACCCCTTTAAAGTTAGAAATGACTGAGAGGAAAGCGGTCCCAGCTGCTGCCCCCGACTGTGAGCAGAGAAATGTCAGCGACACAGACCCAGGAGAGGAGGAAAAGTGCACATGTGCTGCAGAGGATTCAGCCAGGACCTGGCAGATCCTATCTCTCCAGGAGCTGGAGGAGATTTTACATTCGGCTCCTCGTTCCTGTCGCCATGGAGATGAGGTGTGGCCGAACCTGTATCTGGGAGACATGTGAGTGTCCTGTGCCTTATTTAAGTTCACTTCTGTCTCTTAACATGAATTAAAAATAAGGTGTCTGTGTCAGGTTTATGTCCCACGACAGGCTCGGGCTCTGGCAGCTGGGCATCACTCACGTGTTGAATGCAGCTCATGGAAAACTGTGCTGTAAGGGCAGCGATGACTTTTATGGAACCACAGTGAAATATTATGGAGTCCCGGCCAATGACCTGCCGACATTTGACCTTTCACCTTTCTTCTACCCTGCTGCTGAGTTCATTCACCGGGCTTTGACATCTGGAGGTGTTGTAAGCTGCCACATGTTTTCAGAGGTGACACTACATTAAAAAAAAAAAAAAAAGCCTGTATTTTATTGATTGCCTGTATGATTTCCAGGAAAGGTGTTTGTACACTGTGCTGTGGGTGTGAGTCGCTCAGCTGCATTGGTCCTTGCCTACCTGATGATTCATCACCACCTCAGTCTTCTGTCCTCTGTGCGCTGTGTGCAACAGAAACGCTGGATTTTCCCAAACAGAGGCTTTCTGCGACAGCTTATAGCCCTGGACCACAAACTGCAAGACGACGGGTTGAATGAGGCAAAATGAAACAAAGCAGGCAAAATAAACCCACTGAAGATTAGTCAGTGAGTGAATGTCCTCATTTACACCAATGCAAGACTCCATTTGTACCATTTACTGCACGCATCCCTCCCCTCTTGTCCTCTCCTGATGTGACCTCAGTTGTGACAGAAAGCGTCTCTGTCTCAGACCTCTGGCATCAGTCAAACAGACCAATCAATGCAACAGCAATGTTAAATAACTGTACATCCAGTCACAGATAACTCACTGAACACAGAGAGCTAATTTTGGAGCCAAGCAGCATTCAGACAGCCACCTGCTCTTGTCCCTCAATGAGCTTCAGTGGCTGTTGGGGGAGCGAAGGTGGACACAGACAGCAGGAGCAGTGCTGGGGTCCATCGGAGGAGCAATCTGTGTCCAGGAAGAATGTCAGGGAGCAGGCAGCCCCAGGACCGGGTGTTCATTAAAGAGCTAGAGCTCATTTTGGATTCCTGTCCACTGGAGCTCACGCCAGTGGATGAAGTCTGGCCCAACCTGTACATAGGAAATGTGTGAGTGACTTGTGTTTGCAGAGTATGTTGCAGGGAAATGATTTCAGCTCTGCAGGAGAGAAGTGAGTCAGCTTTATCAGCTTCTTAGAGTGCAGTTTCTGTGCGAGTGTTATCTGAATGTTAATAATTTTTCCTCTTAACGTCCCGTGTTTGTGTCTATTTTGTGTTTTCCAGGGCAGTTGCACAGAATAGAAAGACATTACATAAGCTTGGCATCACTCATGTCCTGAACGCAGCACACTCCAAGCAGGGCAGCATCGGCGAGCAGAGTTTTTATGGGAGCACCTGTGTTTACTTTGGCATTCCAGCAGAGGATTCAGAACACTTTGACCTCAGTCAGCACTTAAAGCCTGCTGCTGACTTCATACAAAAAGCCCTGAAGAGGAAAGATGGTACAGAATGTGACTGTGACACCCGTTATTTTATTTGTTTCATCTCCTTATACATTTTCCATATTTTCCTTCACATTTTCCATTATGCATTACAGGAAAAGTGCTGGTGCATTGCATCATGGGTGTGAGTCGATCGGCCACGTTGGTCCTGGCGTACTTGATGATGCGACAGCGTCTCTCTCTAAAAGATGCTCTGAGACATGTCGTCCAAAAAAGACCCATTTACCCCAACCAGAATTTCCTGTCCCTCCTCCTCAAGCTGGATGAACAGCTGACGCTCAAACGGAGGCTGTGCCCTCTTCTCTGACGTCTCTCTCTTTTCCTGCTCCGCCATGATATAAGCCATTTGTAACCTCAAGACTTCTCTCTCTCTCCTTGTCCTCCACTCTAACCAGGGTGGAAAGTATCTGTAAATAATGATTCACCATCAGAGTGTGTATGATGCAGATAGAGGTGTGAGGTTGATGATGATGTTTTTTTTCTAAATTTAACTGCTGGGTAAAGCAGCAGTAGCCATGTGTTGTGAGATGTAAATAAGTACAGAGTCATATTTATCTAAATTTTCATATTCAAACTGTATTCAAATATCACAGTTCTACAGCTCTTTTCAAAGGTGCATTAAAGACATTTTATGATATTTCACTGGATTATATTGACTGGATTGATATAAAATAAGTGAAAAAACAAAAAACCTGAAACTTTTTGGTAGCACTTTCTATGAAGCCTGTCTCCACAATGCATTACAACATATTAGGAACATATACAACACATTCTAACACATTATGAACACTCTTACAATGCATTACGGGTGGTTTGGGTTTAACCCTAACCCTTCTTACCTTGCTTATAACTATGATTATACAGCACTATAGTTTGTTCAGATGCATGCCTTGAGTTAAGTGTTACAAATTTTTTTCCTGTTCACTTTTGACAGAAACTAGCGGTAACACTTTACTTAAAGCACGCATCTATAATACATCATAAACATACTTGTAATGCATTATAATGGGCCTATTGTGCTGTATAATTATAGTTACAAGCAAGGTAAGGTCAACCCTAATCCTAACTATAATCACCTATAACACATTATAAGTCTGTTCATAATGTGTTATATATAATATGTTAGGCTCATAATGTGTCACAATCATTATAAAGAAAGTGTTATCAAACAAGCAACTGATTGTTATACAGAACTTGTCAGAAAAATTTGGACACACCCTCTTATTCAAATACAGTACAGCGTGCAGTACAGTTAAACTACTTAAAAAATGGCAGTTTGGAAAAAAGAAAACCTTTGACAAGATGAATAATCTAAATGGATGTCAATATGAAGGCATTACAGCTGGGGGCACATGCATACAGTGATTAAAACTTAGTCATTTTTGAAAAATTGTGGGTAAAACATGAAAATGTTATGTGACTTGTAATCTATAATCATCTAAAGGAATAAAAAAAGGTTACATATGAATCAGCATTATTATTATTTTACAAATTGCATTGAACATAACTAAAGTGTGATCAAGACAAACAAACAGCAACAGGTAACGTGTCACAACTGAATGCTTTGCGCAGCTCTGATCATATTTCTTAAAGGAGCACAGCAGCAGGCGTCACCGCTCCCGGGTAGCAACACTGAGCAAATGAGTAAATGTTAAAGGTCATGGGACAAAGCCACATCGATATCCAATGGAGTAAGACTTCAGGCATGTGGTCAAAATAAATTAAATGTGTTATTAAGTGGCTGAACAGCTGATAAATATATTCTGCTGGATGTTTTGTCACTAATGAGTGTACGATTACAGAGTTATAAAAGGAAACAGACCACAGTTACATGTGGTGAGAGTGTTTGTAGAGACTGGACACAGTTGGAGCGTTTGTCCTGAAGGGAGGTAAGCACTTGTACATCAGGTTGGTTTGGGGATCTGTCAGGTTTGTTTGCTTAGTTTGTCATTTCTGGATTTACCACTGAGGGTGACTGTATGCGTTAGATTTCTAAGAAAAGGTCACTGAGAGGTGTTATTGTTAAGAAAACCAGCAGTGGCTCAAGAAAACCCCGAACACCTACAGAGCAGATATCATGCTTTTTGTTAACTTGTATTGGTAGTCAAATGTACATTCACTCAAACACAGTATGTACAAATTCGGAGGTACTTGACTCTTTACTTTTCATGCTTCTTTGTACTTACTATATGCTACTTCTCAGATTGAAAAACTGTACTTTTTACGATATGACTGCTTAAGTTACTAGTTACTTTACAATACTGCATAAGAAACACACTAAAAGCTTATATATAAATATAAATTAAACTACCCAAACAGTATGTACAAGTAGAGCTGAACAAATAAGTCAATTTATCAAAATGCAAACTGACGGAAAATATATTGTAATTATATTTTTTTTCAAAAACATTAATTCCAGTGCCATATATGTGGGTATTTGCTGCTTTTCCATGTCATTATTTAAAATATTTTACTTTAATAAAGTGAATTTTGTACTTTTGTTTGAACAAAATAAGGTGTCAAACAAGGAAATTAATACAGAAAATAAGCAGCAGATTAATAAAAAATAACTATTATATGTGGTCATATACTCATACTTAAAAATAGCTTCACCTCAAACAACTATAACAGTTAAAGGCTCCTTTTACATTAATGTATTGGTTAAAAATCTAGTAATACTTTGTATATAAGTAAAACTGTAACAAAGACTTTTTTCTGCATTAAATGCTACTTCATTTAATACTTTATGTACATTTTCCTAATTATACTTACAAACTAATAATGAAGTAATATTTTCAGAACTTCTTGCTTTTAACTTCCTCCATCCATGTGTGTTTGTGTCAGTATGTCTCTTAGGGATCCACCGTATGAACCTCCTTCTGTCCCGCAGCTGCAGGAGTTCCTGCTGGCTGACAGACGACCTACCGGACATGTCAATCAAGTCTGGCCTAACCTGTACATAGGCAACGAGTAGGCTTCACACACAGTAACCTGCACGCACACATCTATAGAAACATCCTGCAGTCATACAGATGTGAACGTGTGGTCGTGTTTCAGGGTGGCGGCTCGTGACAAGGGCACTCTGCACAGTCTGGGCATAACTCACATTGTAAATGCTGCTCATGGACCCCCGAACCCCAGCCCAGGATTCTGCTTCTATGTCAACACTGGCCCACGTTTCTATAGAGACATGACAGTGGATTATTATGGGGTGGAGGCTGATGATGCAATACATTTCATCTTGAGTCCCTTCTTTTACCCAACAGCACGATACATCAGAGCTGCACTGGCCATGGGAGGCAAGTCAGTCACAGCTAGTAAGCATGGCACAGCTTTTGCTCTAGGTTGAGTGTATATTATGTGCTGAAGGTAACAAGAAATGTCCCTGTCACAGGACGTGTATTTGTCCACTGTCTGATGGGCGTGAGTCGCTCTGCAACACTGGTGCTGGCCTTCCTGATGATTGTGGAGGGTCTGAGGCTGCAGGAGGCTGTGGCTGCTGTCAGGGCGCACAGAGACATCTGTCCCAACCCAGGCTTCCTGCAGCAGCTCCGAAGCCTCGACATGAGCCTGGAGAGAGAGAGGAGGAGGCGACAACTGGCCCAAACACTGTAAAGACACTTGCAGATACACACAAAGTCGTGAACATCAACATATTTACACAGACACACACGTATTTATCGCTACAGAGGACTCTCAGCCCAAGAGGAGGAAACACCATCTCTAACAGAGCTGAGGCAAATTCTCTGGACAGACAGGAAGCCAGTGGCACCTGTCAACCAAGTTTGGCCCAATCTGTACATCGGAGATGAGTGAGTAGGGCATTCATAAGCAGCAGCTTGAAATGCTATTAAAAAATATAATAATGGGTCACTTTGCATGTGGTGTGTGGCTGCAGGTCTGTAGCGAGAGACAAAAGCATGCTCCTTTCTCTGGGTGTGACTCACGTGCTGAATGCTGCAGCAGGTCGATACCGGATCAACACAGGTCAGCAGTTCTACAGTGACCTTGAAGTGGAATACCATGGTGTTGAAGCTGCAGACCATCCGGAGTTTAACCTTCGACCTTTCTTCAGCCCTGCCGCACAGTTCATAGACAGCGCTCTGAGGAAAAACGGTTGGTGTGCAAACATAACAATTGACTTGATAATGCAAATAGAGACACAAATACATTCCTAAAGGAGACAAAAAGCAATCAAGCACATGTGAAATACAAATCAGATCAATCAAAAATCTTTAGCTTTCAGCTTCAAATTAATGCTGATAGAAAGATAGAGAGATCTCAAGAATGATCCCTACTCTTCTTTCTCCCTATTTAATAAACCAAACGATGTATCTTCCAGGGAAGGTGTTTGTGCACTGTGCCATGGGTGTGAGTCGCTCCGGAGCTCTAGTTCTTGCGTATCTGATGATCTACCAGCGTCTGTCATTAGTAGAAGCCATCATCGCTGTGCGTATGAACCGAGACATTGGACCCAACTCTGGATTTCTGGAGCAGCTACGGCAGCTGGAGAAGAGCAGACAGGCCACAGATGAGGACCACAGCGACACATCATGAACAATGAACATATGCCCTTTCAACTTTGTCAGACACCTGTTTGATTTCAATCTACATTTCATGTAAAAGTGATTAAATCCAACAAAAATGTCATCAAAGTCTCATGGACGATCTCTTCCCCAATGACAAAAAAACTGAAAGCTCTACATTGCCACCAGAAATACTTTGCACTGACAAATGCAAACTGATCCCCACACCTGTCCACACATGACTGACATTCTTATAATGACAGTGATGCCACTTCTACTAACTTTGTTTGTCTCTTTTTATGATTTAGTGTGTTTCTCTACCATGCAGGCTACCGGAAAGTAATCACCGTCACATTAGAGGAGTCAAATCACATTAGGAAAACTGTGGAATAGCATCTGTGTATGGATGTGTGTGCGTGTGTGTGTGTCACGCTGTTGAGGTCAGGTGTTGTAGCCCAGCTGCCTAAAAATATCATCTTAAACACAGAGCCGGAGAGAGCAGTTACCAGTCCTGATCTGTCTTGAAGCCTTAGTGCTCATTGCAAAAGGAGCTTTTTTTTCCTCCTTATCTCTCTCTCTCTCTCTCTCTCTCTCTCACACACACACACACAGACATACACGTCCACTGAGGAAAAGTTGAGTCGCTAGTCTGTGACCCTGCTCAGAAACGGATTTAAAGCTTAAAAGGCAAGAAAGGGGTAAGAAATGTTTCTATCATTGTATTATTCTTACTTTATTTTAGAGAAGCAGCCTGTAAAGCAGATGAATATTCAGCATGTGATCTCTGTGACCCTCAGCTCATCAGCTCAGTGTTTTACTCCAGACACTCAATCTGAGGATGTGCGTTTAGACTTTGTAATGGGAAAACATAGACAGGGAAGGAGCTAAATATCACTGAAAGTGCCCACAATGGTTACCGATTTATTGGGTTAATGAAAGGAAAAATTAACAATTTAATAAATAGCTCAAATTAGAAATTAATTATATTCTTGACTATTAAAATACATCATATGAATGAATGAATTTGCCTAGATTTTGTCATAGATTTGTTTATTAAATAAATTCTTAAATTAATGTATTACATTTTTTTTAACAAGAGACAGAAATTGTTTTTTTTTTTGTAATTTGTAGTTTGATGAATTCCAATCCATTGTTATTTCAGTGACACATCTTGATGTGGCAAAATTGTACTGCTATGCCTCTGCATTTAACACGAACTCTCACCGTCACATGAACATGTTTGTGTGGCTACAAAGGCCCGAGAGCTCCGATTATGTCCAGCAGCTGATGGAAGTGAAGTTCTTCCCAAAGAAAACCCCCAATCACAGGTGGTGCTCGAGGGTTTTCTTTGTTTCAATACTGAACAGAGCGGTTGAATTGAAACTGTACTGAAATATTTGTGATAGTTGTTGTCCGATCAAAATTAAAGCCCTGACTTTATCAAATCAAACTTGCCAAAATATTTTAGTTTTAAGCATGTTAAAAATGACTCAAAATATTAATCAGTTATGGCAATAGTTGTTTTCTGCCGTTGACCAATCAATTTGAATTTGAATCATTTGAAGATCGTTTACATTTGCTCATAGCACAAACATTCTTTTTCAGTTTATGAATAAATTCAGGACGTGTGTGCTTGTATGTTTGTGTTTTTGGGCTGCAGAGGTGAGCCATGTCCTCCTGCGTGGTGAAGTCCAGAAGCAGGAACCCGTACACAGCAGTGCAGGTGGACCCAGACAGTGATTACATCACACCTGGAACTTTAGACCTGGAGCAGCTGTTCTGGACTGGCACCGGAGCTCAGTACGCACATGTCAACCAGGTCTGGCCCAGAATCTACATCGGGGACGAGTGAGTAAGCGCACACAGATAGTGCAAGCATCGAAATCCATGATGGCAGCTTCATAATGAGTTTGTATGTTTCAGGAAAACAGCTCTGGAGTGTGCTGGCCTGAAGGATCTGGGTGTTACACACGTCCTCAATGCAGCAGAGGGGAAATACAATAATGTACTGACTGGTGCT
Organism: Naso thynnoides; assembly: GCA_029783665.1. Classification (NCBI taxonomy): domain Eukaryota; kingdom Metazoa; phylum Chordata; class Actinopteri; order Acanthuriformes; family Acanthuridae; genus Naso; species Naso thynnoides. The sequence goes on from JAQLOL010000003.1 coordinate 12,734,983, forward strand.
GATTACTACAGTGAAGTGGACATCCAGTACTATGGCGTGGAGGCTGATGACAAACCCAGCTTCAACATCTCCCAGTACTTCTGCCCTGCAGCCCAGTTCATCCACGAGGCCCTCAGTCACCCACAGAGTAAGTCCTGAAGGGAAACCAAAATCACTCTCCTTCACTTTCGTATGTTTCTAATGAAAGCATCCATCTTCACTTCATTTTGCTATAGACCAGGTGCTGGTTCACTGTGTGATGGGCCGGAGCAGGTCAGCCACTCTGGTCTTGGCATATCTGATGATGAAACACGGCTTATCTGTTGTGGATGCTATTGAGCATGTGCGACAGCGCCGCTGCATCCTGCCCAATCATGGCTTCCTGAAACAACTCCGAGCCCTGGACATCATGTTACAGGAAGAGAGGCTGAGGCAAAAAAGAGAGATGCAAGACCAACAGCACACAACAAATAAGTAATATGTCTGTGTTTACAACTTCAACTTTTCTCATCTCAGTCACAAAAAGTTTTCTTTGTTTTTTTTAAACAACTGTCATTTAACTGTTTACTTTTTCATAGCCATGTCACATCAGTCTCATAAAGTTCAAATGTTGAATTTTGTGTGTGTGTGTGTACCGATCTACAACTGTTGAGGAAGTATTTAAAACCTTAACTGAAGTAAAAGTACTGATACCACACACTGAAAAAATACTCTGATAGAAGTAAAAGTCCTGCAGTGAAGATGCCACTTAAAGCTGCAGTTGGTAACTTTTGCTGATGAGCAAACAAGCTAATGTTAGCTGTAGCGTGAGACTCTTTGGGAGGCAACTGTGCTGCAGCTGACTGGGCAAATAGAAAAGGAGTGACAGGGTTTTTACCAATCCTGGATACAGAGGCATGGGGAAGCACAGAGATCTCGTGATACTCTGACCACGAAAGAAAGTTAGAACACAAGAGGTAAATGTTTACCCCAAAATTACCAAATGCAGCTTTAAGTAAAAGCATGTGTAATGGGATTTTAGGGAATATCATGGGAGAAATTTAGTGTTGTAGGTTGTTGAGTCGGAGCTATTTTTTAACTATATTGTATAGGACTGTAATTAATTATTTTCGATATGAATCAATCTGCTGATTATTTTCTCCAGAAAGTTGTCACAGAGCCCAAAGTGACAGATGTAACAAACTTTTGTCCAACAGAAATTCTTTCAGGGATGAATAACAATCTATATCAAATATTTAAAACTACTCAAACAGAAAAGTTCATATGCAACAAGATCTTGTATGCTTTATTTGTGAATTTGAGGTATTGCAGTCTAGCACAGATAAAGGCAACTTGAGTTTCAGTGAGGCCAGGAATAAAATGTCACGACTTTCTGCATACTTAACAAGACAAAAATGCAGAATTTTAGAACCAACAGATAGACAATTCAAACATCCTTCAGTATTCAGAAAAACTAAGGCTCTCCACTCCCTATTTTCTTTGTCCTCTTTTTTTTTTTGTAAAATATTTGCCTGATGAAGGTCTTGTACTGAATGCAATAAAAGTATTTTGTCAGGTTAAACAGTGAGCATGAGTCTACATTCTACTTATTAAAAAAAAAAATTGGCATTTTTTATTTTTATATTAT
>JAQLOL010000003.1:12742047-12755938 GCA_029783665.1 Naso thynnoides
TGTGTATACATACATATATACAGACATACATACATACATACCTTTATGTATATATATATATATATATATATATATATATATGAGATATTTTTGAGGCTTTTTGTGCATTTATTTATTGAAAGGACAGCTGTAGGACTGGACATGAAATGGGGAAAGAGAGAGAGGGAACGACACAAAGCAAGGAGTGACAGGGTGGAATCAAACCCAGTTGCTGCTGCGAGGACACCTTTGTACATGAGGTGCTCACTCGACCAACTATGCTACCAGAGCGCCCCTTTACCTTTCATTTAATGGACGGACAAGTGTGATATCAAAATTGTAATCAAACTCAGATGTTATTATTACTTAAAAAAAAAACAAAAAAAAAAAAGTCAAGTTCCCTTCAGCCTTATATACTTAAGGTTAAACATCATCATATTTAAGTCATTAATCACATGTAAAAAACCTTTAATATTAAAGACTTCAGAGAGGAATTGTTTATCTTATGTCCATATGTGGCTTAAGGGCCAGTTACCTCATCTGTTTTGGACTGTACTCTCTGCACAAGGCATAATTCTTTTGAGGAAACTATACAAATTGAACCATTTATGTTTGTTGCATAACACAATGAGAGATGCAGCATTTCTGATGTTCCACTTAAGGTGGAAACATCTGATTTACCCTGTACTCTAAATATAACAGTCATATCAGCCAACACAAAGACATGTGTTAGTGGTTGTGTGTGTGGTTTATTTAAGTGTTAGTGTGTTCGTTGGAAAGAAGATCAGGCTGACTGCTGTTAAAGGTCCTGAGACTGAGCCAAAGGTTGCAGAGGGGGAGACATCTGGGGGAGATGAAGAGAAAAATGTAGCAGGGGTGACTGTCTATTGAAGAAATAATCTCAATTTTCTTTCTTGCTTGCAGTCCGTTAATGGAAATTCCAACATATACCACTGTACCCCAGCAGTGGGCTGCACCAGTTATATGTAAGTTCAAACGTAGCCTAGTTCAAATGTAACTTTTCTCTTAGGTTGGAATTTACATTCCACTAACATTTTATGGGTTACACCAGCTGAAAAAGTTCCAACATAGGCATAAATTACAACATAAATAATGTTTTGGCCTATTGAACATACATTTTCTTGCTATTTTAGTTGTTAGTCTTGTCACTATTGTGCAGCAAAGTGTGGGTACTAGAGACTTGTTTTGCACACACTTAGACCTATTGAGCATGACAGCTTGCAGGAAGAATAACACTACATTAAAAACTACTATGAACAGTGACTGACAACAAAACAAGTACTTTGTTTTCTGAGAGTCTGTAAAAGCAAGGTATAGCAACGTTATCACTTGGCCGTTAATAAAATATCAAACTCTTTATTTTAGTAACCAAAATTGTCAGTCTGGCTGTTGTGGTTGTTACCACAAGTCTAGTATGTCACTGACTGGCCAAGAAAACGTCATTTTCTGCGACAATATTTTGGTTAGTGTGGACTGTATGCCAGTGTAGGATGAATCTTAAGTGTCTGTAGTGCAAACAAACACAGACACAGCCTTGGTATCAACCTTACCTAGTTTCAATGTATTGTTTAATGTGGACTTCATACCCTAGCTTAGGAGAGAACTTACACACAGCTGGTGCAACAGGCTGTGGAGCAGCACAAGAAAGGTTCGAGCACTTTTAGTACAGTCAGGAAGAGATCGACAGTTAAATGTGTGCATTTGCACTTTTATACCTTACATGCCAAGTGGCCACTGGCTTCAATATTAACCCTCCCTCCATTCACTGAGATTCTGAACTGTGATTAATCCAAATTGGGAGTCATAAATTAATATACAAAGTTGTCTTTGTCTACAGCTAGTGTATAAAAAAGAGGTTTTGTTTTAAACTTAAATAATTAGCTTAATAAAGTATTATTCATCTTCAAAAACATATTGTAGATGTGAATATAATAATGAAAAATACATATTAGAAGAGATTAAGACGTCAGTGAGAAAACATTAACACAATCCAGTCAAACATGGTTTTCTTATCTCCTGCTGTTAAATGTTTGCTTTCTGGATCTTGTCTCAGAGGGACTGGGAGGTGATGTGTCCTGGTTTGCTATTGGCTGGTGTGTGTTTGCTGTGCTGGTTCTGCTGCTCTGCTATTGGCTGTCTCTAAAGGAACGGGGGTCATCCGTGGTGATTTGTGGAGTGCGCCTGTTTTGACTGGCCAGCTCCAGAACAGAGAGGACCAAACTTGGTATGAATTGAGACATATTCATTTTCTCTCAGGACAGACTGCAACCAACATTAGTAGATGTGTAAGAGCTCTACTACAGTGCACAGACACAGACACAGACACATTCTGTTTGTTCTACAGGAAATGTTTCAAAATAGAAGATACCAACAGTGCTTTGTGTTTGTCCTCAGCCAGGATCTGGTCATTGGGTTTCAGAGCATACCTACAAATAATTGTAAGAGAAAAGTGAAGGCATTAGTTTCTGTACATCACTGGAAACAAAACACGCAGTTTCAAATTACTGTCCACAAACACAATCTAGATTCAGTTTATGTGAATAAGCACTGCAGACAATATGCTTGTGCAGCCAAATGGATTGTTCCCTCTTATGTAAAATGTGATTATTGAAGTCACTCAGTCATTAAATCAAAGGCAGAGGCTTAAAGAAACTCTGAAAGTGCCTTTGTTACTACTCAGTCCAAATCAACTACACTGAGTTATGCATAACTCAGTGTAGTTTCCACAAAAGGTGTTTTGGGGATTAAGCTGCCATTTCAGTCCTGCTTTATTCGGTGTGAGACTGAATTAAAACTATGGTTGTATGGTTTTGCTCTAATCCTGGAGTTTACGCAAGAGTTTTGAGAATGGACTATGAGCTGGAACACTTTGCCCTGGTCAACTCAGTGAGAAAGAGCTCAGACCAGACAGACCGGACGGATGAGAAAAACTGCTGCTCTGTGTAAGTTTCTGCTGAAGGTGTCGAATGTTTCAAGAATGCCAAATAAATGAACAAGCACACTGGCAAATAAAATCTCTTGTTTATTACATATTGGGATGGTCACATTTAAGGAGTAGTGAATGTAACCGAACTCCACTTCTATTATGAACGTAGTGACAAAACTCATTCAGTCAGTTCGATATGCATCACAGTACTGTAATGTAACACAACAGCAATACATTTGATGGACATAAAAGTCTGTTTCCTGGGCTCTGCTCTCTTGGATCATCAATATCTTGTTTCTTTATTGATCAAATTACATCATTAAACCTCTTTCTCTTATGGTCAGCCCATCACTGGTCTGAGTTTGTTGACACTAAATGCCATTACGCCACTTGAACTGATTGTGACTTTGCTTAATGGAGATTTTACAAGAACAGAAATATTAACCTGGTCTCTATATCTTTTACACAAGTTCATTCAATCTCTTTGCCTACATATATTATACAGAGTGAACATACATGGCAATATGGGGATCTTATGTGTGTGAATTTTTCCCTTTAACCACCTTTTGCAACTACTAACTTACTTGCGCAACTGCTGGGTAGTAGTTTGCAGCAACTTTAAGCATTTATAAGCTATCAACAGTAAGGAAATTAACCACCAACGGCAGAACTCTCTAAAGTGAATAGAATTTTATTTTGTTGTTTTTGTCCTTTAACTTACTTGTCCAAGAAGTCTTTGTCTACTACAGCAATGATGTCCAGTAAGGGGTTTCCCATCCCAAAGAGGGCATTAGGGCTGAAACATAAAGACTTTGCATTAAAACAAAAAGAAAGATCAACTACACAGCAGCGTGGACGAGTTATTCATCTTGTTAAACTATACATAGCATTAGTATTTTTGTCATGAACTCAACTGGAATGACAGAATAAGAGGAAAATATCTGCAAAGTTCATGTTTTCTTTTCTGTTTGTCTTCCTCTTCTGAAGCTGTTAGTAGGTAAATTTGATCTAACATTATTTATCACTTAAGACAGGTTGGTCGAATCGCACCCTGTTGTTGAGGTAATAGTCAATAGTGAATACTTGGATATTTGCTGAGGAAGAAAACAAGCTGCGACAAATGTCTTTAATTCTTATATAAATGCTTCAAATGACAGGTCCCAGAATCTGTAAAAAATAGAAATACAGGTCAAAAATGTATTGGAAAAAAATAGTTTGCAGTATTTTGTTTCTCTTTAGTTGTAGCAAAATAGAGAATATCCAGATCTGAGAAAGAAAACCGAATACTTCCAAAATAAATGGATATCTGACATGTCAAATATTCATGTCCAACCCCACCCATATAGAAAAAGTCACATTTCAGGACCTAAAACTTGCTCACGGCACTGTGCTGAGTTTATCTTGGTTTTGGGTGTTAACCATTATCGTGCAAGACCCACATTTTTGAATTCATGTGACTTCACTCACATGACTTAAAACTCTACTTGGTACAAAAAGAAAAGCAGAAATACCACATCTGAGAGATTTAGCTCGGAAACATGCCCGACTCGACAACAAATATAACAAAGAAGAACATAAAAATGGTCGGCAGTGAGCTCCCAGTCATTCATGCATATAATCACGTTATGCCATTTACAGCAAGGCAACATCAGCACAGCAGTAGGCTGTGAGTGCATCTGTCTGTGCAGTCTGTTTTTTCCTGCGGCAAAACCACTGAGCACTGGGTTTGAATATCATCGTGAATAAACAGCCTTGCAAAGCCCCCCCAAAATTGTTCATTTTATTAAAACATCACAGCAATAGCAAATGAAACACTGACTTAAAACACATTTATTTGGTGTGTCAATGCTTTGTGTTCTACATCAGAAACCAGTTACAGCCAGTCGGTTAGGCTGTAGCCTTTGCTTTTCTGTAAACAATTACACAATTATCTGTACGTAATACTGCAAAAATACCAGGAAACTGTGGTAGCATGTTCATAATACGATATCAGATCAGTGCCTTGGTATTGTCTGCACTCATGCATGCCCTTGATGTCACTACAATCTTGTCAGTGTTTCTGAGAAAACCCCACATGGAGCGACTCTAAAACATATGGTACTACGACATGAACATGTGGCAGTCTATTTTCCCATTGAGCCTTTTCTTTCTACACCAGACAACAAGATCTAATACAGCGAGATGCAGCAAGATGGAAGAATGGCTTTTTAAAAAGGAAAGCACAGGGAAACCTAGTTACCTAGCAGGGATGTGTTTGTCACTAGAAAAAAAGCAGATGCCACACCCTTAGTATCATGTCCTACAGCATATACATCTGTCAATATGTAGTCAGATGACTATAGAGCACGTGCAGCCAATTACACTTAAACGGAACTCATGCCTGTCTTTAAATCCATACATTTTAACATGATCTTACCTTGCAAAAGACATAGTGTGCCTCTCTATGTCTACCAGCTAGGTAGTGTCAAAACCTGTTGAGCCAGCTGAAAACCTGCTCAGAAAGAGCAAAGCATCCAGAAAACTTCACAATATCATCTCAGTGTGCGGGGAGATCAATTTTCCCCTGCAACCATGGCTCCTCCTACTCGGGACTGAGTGATTGGAGGCATCTGAGGAGGGACGGACTGTCTCTGCGTGGTGACTGGCTTGTTTTGCCGGCTCTATCCTCAACACACTCCCTCTTTTGAAACTAAATTACATCGTGAGTAGCGTGCTGATGATGATGACAGAGGCAAGCTAGACACCATGATATGATAACAGCTGGCTCAAGCTGAGTTGAATGAGAAGTCGCCCATTGATGCATCGTGCTCGAGTTAGATTTGATCAGAGGAAAAAAATAAAAACAAAGCATATTCTTGACCACGTGACTACCTTGTATTTCGATGATTTTGGAGCTGATACAAGATGGACCAGGACATGCAAATTTTCTAGGCAGCAGTTGTGGCTGATGTTATATCAAGCAGCGGGTCATTTCTTGGCATCAAATGAACCTGCACAGATCAGTCCAAGTATTTTTTTTCCTGTGGCTGTTAAACATGCAGGGGCAGGTGGTGGTCACGCTGAACTTAGATTAGATATTGGCAGACCAGCTGAACAGAAAGCACGGTTGAGTTAACGGTCGTTATCTAACAGGAGCAATGCCTTAGTGCTCCTGATACAACTCTAGGGTTAACAACACAACTAGCGAGCTAACGTAAACCGTTAGCTAACGTCAAATTAGCTGCGCGTTAAACAATAACCACATTAAAGGACTTTATACTGGTTGTTATAAACAGCGACCTCTTCTCCACATCGTGGTCATTCTTACCACGTTCAACGCATTAAAGACACCAACATTTTCGCCATTAACGCACACATTCATAATTTATTCACAGGCTAACATTTTAAACTCACGATTTGACTCGCGCACATTTCAGCAGTCACACAAATCAGAGGAGGGTCGCGCGTCCCGCCTCGGAGAAATGTGCTTTGTTAGCTTTGTTTTTTCGGTCACCTTAGTTTGGCAGGAGTCTTTTTGGTCGGAGACTCTGTCTTCTCCTCCTCTGAAAGTTTTGGTTTCTTTGCTTTAGGTTCGTCAGAGGCCATGGCTGTCTCTGCACGTTGCAGTCACCTCAACCGGTGTGAAGGTGTGAAAACGCGGTCGTTGAAGTAGTCCAAGGATGTTTGACTCCCTCAGTACAACCTCGAAGGCGGCCGTTGTCTTCCACAGGCTGTCTTGCGCATTCGGGGACCACAACCACTCAAAAATAATGTTTCAGCGAATTTTCAGAAGGGGTCTTAGAGGACATACAATTAAATTTGTGTTTACTGCTACTACTACCGCTACTGCTGTAATTTGCATCGTTTTCAACGACTGCAAACATCAGTTTTTTTCGTGGTGATGGGGGTTCTTTAACACAATGTACACAATCCAGCACCAAATAGTAGAACAAGGTAAAGCAAACCGGGGAGTGGACATAATGCCGGTAGAGTAGTTCGTGGTCAAACATTTTTCCTTAGAAAATTCTGAAACGTGAAAATATAATTTAATAATTGAAAACATAAATAAATAGCCTACATAGGCTATTGGTTGTCTTTAACAGACTATAGCCGACTTATTCCTTTTGCTTTGCTTAGCCTATACGAAGCCATTACAATAATTTTCCTTGTAAATTGCAGCACCCATCTCTGATGGATGTTAAGTTTGGACCGTCACAGTAACATTTCACCTGGAAATGACTCGCCTGAAATAAATACAAGACCACCTGTCTTCCCAAATTTGTTGCTTATTCCAAGTCCACAGTGTAGTTCAGCTATCTAGCCGTCTAAAACCTGATGCGATGGTTCAGGTACATCTTTGCCAAATAAGTGATATTTGTACTAGACTAAAAGAAGGGCCCACACGATACCTAAAAGGCAAAGCCCGGGGTAACAAAACATCTTGCCAAAACGCATACAGCGCCGAAGGTAAGCTGCCCGCAAATGTTGCCTGATTAAAAAAGTCCGAAGTTTTCTCTATAAGTAGCAGCAATTGGACTGACGCCACAGTTACTTATTTTTTTAACTTACTATACTATGATTTTGTACTTTAGTAGTATTCATACTTTTTTTTCAAATATGTTGATATGTATCCGTAATTTTGTTGTGTTTACGTGTGCCTAGATCTGCAGGCGTCTCCTCAGGAGACAATTCTTCCATATTGGCACAAGTGATAGATTCTGGGCACAATCAACTGGGATAAGCAGGTAAAAGTTTTAGAAATTTGTTAAACTTTATGGACATGCTTTCATATTTAGTGCTTTCACGTCGCTGTTACATTTATCACTCGGAGGTTTATTTAATTTTTAATACGAAAATGGACATAGGAAAAGTGTTGGAAGTTGCACATGCAATTGCTAGCCAGCCGTTTTAGTTGACGTAAACCTTACCTGCTGAGGCTGAAGTTAGTATAACAGATTGACAGCGGGTAAATGTTGACAAGTGACACTGCCTTACATTGGCTTCGATTTGTGTTTGATCAGGAATAATGTTTTTTAAAACTGCTAAACTCATCTTTCCTTCTGTGTCTCTTACTCAGTAACCGAGAGTTGCTTACTGACATAAACAGCAACTACTTTATTGTTGCAGCTGAGATGATCCACAGTCTGTTCCTGCTTAATCACTCGGGAGACATCTTCCTGGAGAAACACTGGAAGAGTGTCATCAGCCGGAGTGTATGTGATTACTTTTTCGAGGCAAAAGAGAAGGCAGTGGACCCAGAGAATGTGCCCCCTGTCCTGCAGACTCCACACCACTATCTCATCAGCATTTACAGGGGCAAGCTCTTTTTTCTGTCTGTCATCCAGACTGAAGTCCCTCCACTGTTTGTCATTGAGTTCCTGCACAGAGTGGCAGACACGATTCAGGTGTGATAAAACTCTGTATTTATTTTGCAGGATAAATGCCTGATTTTGTGTGTAAGACTGATTGTTCAAACTTAATGTCATGTATAGGCAGGTTGTGTGTAGACTGCATTTCATATATGTCATCAGAATGCATCTAATGTGCTAAGATTTTGCAGGTAAAGATCCCAGTGCGTCCTTAAAGTACTTCTATTGAACTGAGTTGCTTTAAGGTGTCTACCATGTTGCTATGGTGCTTTGCACTCTTTTTAAATTATCTAAGATGTTTGAGGGTGTCCAGTGTGAACAGGAGCTGTGACCTTAATTTAATGAATTGCACAGTAATCCTCATCAGCTTTTCAGCATATTGTGTATTCATGCTGGAAAAGTGGCATTAGTATCATGAAATGTCAATACGCATACTGAAAAGCGCTTTAAGTTTGTTGTTGTTGCACAGTTTTTCCACATAATACAAAGTACAAAGGAAATTGAGGAGCTGCTCTCAACCATAGCATGTTGAAGCAAACTGCAGGGGGTTTGGCAGTCTGATTGACATCACTGGGTGCAAGTAATGCATACTTTTCTTTTCATACAACAGCAACTTCTTGTACACTCACAACAAAAGCAACGCTCTAAATCATTTAGTATCATAAATTGCACCTATTGTATATGATTAGTATGCATCATGGAATTCTGACAGATACTGTTTCGATGGAAAAGACTGTGGTGCCCCCCTGCCACCTACAGCTCACTTTTTTTTTTTATTACTACAACATGTATTTTTCTCCACAGGATTACTTTGGAGAGTGCTCAGAGGGTGTAATCAAAGACAATGTGGTGACAGTGTACGAGCTGTTGGAGGAGATGCTGGACAACGGCTTTCCATTAGCAACAGAGTCCAACGTCCTCAAAGAGATGATTAGGCCTCCCACCATCCTGCGATCAGTTGTCAATACACTGACAGGTAAAATCCTGACTCTGGCGATAAAGACTGATCTGAACTGAACTACCCTTTGTCTCCTTATCTCTGACTAAATCACAACCAGTGTCTATGCGCACATTACCTTTTTTTTTTTGCCTTTGTTCTGTGTTTTCCAGGGAGTAGTAATGTTGGAGATACGCTGCCAACGGGTCAATTGTCCAACATCCCATGGAGGCGGGCTGGTGTTAAATACACTAATAATGAGGCATATTTTGATGTGATTGAGGAAATAGATGCTATTGTGGACAAATCAGGTACCACCAACCACTTGTTTGATTACTGCAAATGAAAAGTGTATCCATGGCAGTTTAAAGTGTTTTATTTTTTCTGGAATTGGATCTGGTTACTCTTTATATCATGCTTTCATCTCCTTCCTTCTTATTCAGGTACGACAGTATTTGCAGAGATCCAGGGTGTTATTGAAGCCTGTGTGAGGCTCACTGGGATGCCTGACCTGACTCTGTCCTTTATGGTGGGTTCATTTCCTCTGAGCATTGTGTTTTTCTGCTTGCATTAGTAGTGTTGACATTAACTCGGCTTTAAAATTCACCCCCTTTTTTTTTTTGGTCTTTTGACAGAATCCCCGTCTTCTCGATGATGTGAGTTTCCACCCATGTGTGCGGTTTAAGCGCTGGGAGTCGGAGCGTGTTCTCTCTTTCATCCCACCAGACGGGAACTTCACACTCATGAACTATCATGTCAGCTCTCAAAAGTAAGCACACACAAAGCTGTATGTTTTCTTCATGAGCCAATTAACAGCTGATTAACTGTTTGGGTCAACTGGCAATAAGGGGACGTGGCAGTGGGTGTGGCCTGTAACAGAAAAGGTGCATAATCTCTAAACAGATTCATGTAACCTGGCCAAACTGTGTAGAGATTAAAACCCTCTCACTCTTTAATAGGCCATTGTTCGCCCGGCCCTACACTTTAGCCTTGCCCCTTACAGAACTCATCAACAGTTTCTTGTAGGCGGACGCTGTGGAAGGCATCGTTGCAGACAGCAATTCTTATTTCTTTATTTTAGTTCTTTCCAAATATTTAATAAAGAAAAAGTGTAACAACCAAAAAAGAACACAGTATTTTGCATCCCAACATTTATTGCTGCTGGTCACAGCTATTGCAAATTCGGGCTTGTTAACATTTCAATTCTGTCAGTGTATGTATGAATAATCAACAGGCATAAATTGTAAATGAAATTGTTGCAGTGTAATTATGTGATCTGGTTTTCAACATATTTTAGAAACAATAAAATCTTTGTTCTGTTATTTTATTTGGGTTTAAGTGTGAAAGAATGGACTGAAATTCTCCAATAGGCACTCACAATCCACCCTTGTTCCCTTGTTGACTTGTAAACACAAGCTGGTTGCTGTCTGCCTGCTTAGACCAATTGTCTGTCATTCCTTCCTCAGTCTTGTGGCCCTCCCAGTGTACGTGAAACAGAGCATCAGTTTCTTTGAGACAGGACCTGGTGGTCGCCTGGATATCACAGTCGGACCCAAGCAGACCATGGGGAAGACGGTGGAGGGCTTGATGGTCACAATCCACATGCCTAAAGCTGTGGTCAGTGCCAACCTCACAGCCACACAGGGCAACTACACATACGACCTTGCTACCAAGGTAACCAAGTGTGTTAAATGAGTGGCCAGAATGCCTTCCGCATCGGTGTGTTTTTAGCAAACTAAAAATAGAAAGCATTTGGTTCCTGTCCTTACTAAATAGGAGCATGTCCTTGATTTGGTAGGTGTTGGTTTGGGACATTGGGAAACTGAACCCCCAGAAGCTTCCTAACTTGAGAGGCAGTCTGACCACACAAGCAGGAGCCCCCAAACCTGAAGATAACCCCTCACTCAACATTGACCTGAAGATACAGCAGCTGGCCATATCAGGTAATCCTCAACATGACTTTTAACTCAGCCAAGTTTAAAGTTTAATAGCATAACACGTCAGTCCCTTTTGCCCTACTTTTCTTCTCCACCTCTGTTGTTCAGAACATTAATAGTTATTTAGTAGTGCACAGTGCTCGTCCTGATGGTGTTCATTAACAAATTGTCACAGCTGAGATCATCCTAACTTTGCTTCTCTCCTTTCTACACAGGTCTTAAGGTGAGTCGTCTTGACATGTATGGAGAGAAGTACAAGCCGTTCAAAGGCGTTAAATATTTGACCAAAGCTGGGAAATTCCAAGTGCGGACCTGATCAATGACTCAACAGTCAAATGTGCCAAATAGGGGCCAAGTTTACCACCCTACTAAGTCAGCTCTCCAATATGTCTTACTAATTTTCGTTGTAATGAATGAACAGTTTTGCATTCTAACGGATATTTATTATGTGTTTGGCATTACTTACACACAACTGGATGATATTTGTGGCCTGTAAAGGGAAGCCTTAATAATCATTGTGACCTTGTTGAAATGCTATTAGTTTCTATCCAGTTTAAATAGCTGCTTTATATGAACTATTCTTCTTTTTTTGACTCTTTCTGTACATCTTTATCTCTTTTTTTGTATAACACCCTCAGAGTGTTGCCCAAGGGAAATATTTCAGCTTGAAAAGGGACACTCGCAGCTCACCGCCTTGCTCCTCACTGCTTCCACACATCTTTACAATCCTTCTTGCATGTTGCCTCAGAATAAAGGAGCCATGCCTTTGACAACCTTTTTACATAGTATAAGGTAGCAAGTTTTATACTTATATATGTTTATTTTTGAAAAATCTAATGTATGTACTTTCCGAGTCGCCGCAGTGTGTCTTTAGCACAGGTATTTTTGCACACATTAACTCCTTGTGTCCTTGTTATGGTGCTTTGTATAGCACATTACAGCACAAACTGCATTTTTGGAGGCCTGAGTGACGTAAATCTACTAAGTATATCTTATACCTAAGGTACATAACTTGACTTAGGGAGAGAGTACAGCTCTCTGCAAAGCCTCGATACGAGCGCGAGAGTCAGACGGTCTGGTGGGAAGATCCCCACATGATCTTGATTGCAACTACTTTACTCAGCACAAGATTTGCACAATCAATTGTTCACATGGAAAATACTACAAAAAGCTCTTGTATAAAGTTGAATCTGTATTTCAGTGTATGAGACATCTTATAAAAGCTTTAAAATGATGTGTTCATGTCTATTCTTTTTTAGCCATACTAGCAGTATGGGTTGGCACTCTTGGCCTATCAGTTGGCAATGTAGGTCCACCATTTTGGGCCAGAAAAACTGCAATGATGTTTGATACAGGTGTTAATGTTGCCTATAGGATGAATGTAAATATGATCACCCCCCTAATTTTTTTTCCTGGTGCCATAATTACATTGACCTGTGTGTTTTTGAGTGAAATGTTCTGACCACTTCTGGACGGATCACCAGTAAGTTTAGTACAGATATAATTGTACTCTATGTAACATTTTATCACCAATCCTGGTACAATTTCTATATTGAGGTCAACTTAGTTCTGGTGGTCAGCTGGTGAATTCAAAAATGTGCGCTCCTTTTGCTTGCAGCCTAATAAGATACACTCTTGAAAGCATCAAAACTTCCAGAAATGTCTATCCAAAACTCTCAAAAGCTTGGAGTGATATAATCCAAGTCTTCTTTATCATGTCGTATGCTCAAAACTTCCAAAACACTTTGATTTTCAGCTAGAAAGCGACTGAATCCGGCACATTTTTGAATTTGTCCAATATTTTTGTTTGCTAAACTTACAGACATCTTCATTAGCCTGAGCTTTCCAATGCAATTAGTGCTAATTAGCAAATGCTGCTAGCATGCTAACATATTAAAATAAGAATAAAAGTGGTGACCTTTGTACACGTTAAACCTCAGCGGGCTAGCATTTTGTGCTTAGCATACTTATGTTGGTAATTAACTTTTAAGTATGCTGTGCCAAATTATGAAGCTGCTGGCATTCCTGTAGACTCTTGAATGAATACACTGAATAGTTCTTATATTTGTAGTGACGGTAAGTAATGAAAGGAAATAAAGAGGCTGACTCCCATCATCACTATAGTCTTTTATTTTTCCAAGGCACAGCAGATGTGTTGGCAGGGCTAGAAGCTATAAGAATACATTCAGGGTGTGAATGAACACATCAAGTACACGCAAAGGTTCACCCTGTTGATCTCAGTGAGGGATCAGTGGCTGCTACAGGCTCTGTAGGCCCAAATAAAGATTTAAAAACGCAGTTAACATTATGTGCTGCTGATGTGAGCTCTGTCCCCAACCATCATGGGTAAGGCTCACTAATACTGTTTAAGTGAAGAGGTTCACAAATACATACACATACGATTTTCCATTTAACAGTTAAATTTGCCCCCTCATTAAAAAAAAAAGTAGTCAAACGTGATTAAATACTGTTTAGGGAGTGAAACTATGCATTCACTGATTTGATTGCTTTTAATATTGAGGTACAGATTGTTATGAGAGATAAATCCATAAACTACTGTATAAATTAGTTCAGACAAAATATCCTTTTATGCAGTTTTTAAAAAAAATCTTAAATCTAAAATAATCCAAACTGGTGAACTGACAACAGTGCCTGATATCACATAAAAAGGTTGCTTTTACTTGAAACCACCAGGGTCCTCTAAGAAATCTGTTAAAGTGATGCATCAGGGAATTTAGAGAGG
>JAQLOL010000003.1:12787514-12823582 GCA_029783665.1 Naso thynnoides
ATATATATATAATTTAAGTAGGCTATCTCGTGGCCGGGCCGAGTGTCCTCTTTTTTGGAAATCAAAATATGGTCACCCTATGATTAATGATTCTAATGAGAAATTGCCTTAAAGGGATAGTCCACCCAAAACTGAAAATTCAATTGTTATGTACTCACCCGCATGCCGATAGAAGGTTGGGTCAAACTTTTTAGTTGACAAAACACTGCTGGAGTTTTACAGGAAAACGGCGTTTTAGTTATGTCCCAAAGAGTTGAAGTGATGACCTGGATTCAAACATTAAAAAAAAACAAAAAAAACCACAAACAAACAAAAAAACATACTAAAACCATAAAATGCCTCCATACAGAAGGAATCTAAGTGTCCTGAATGTTCAACATGTTAAGTTGTGGAAAACGTCACTGACGCCATGTTTTTAGCCTCACTGCTAACTGTAGCCTGTAACTCCTCACATGGTGCACACATACCTGTGTTTACATGCTACATGGAAGTCCAGTGACAGAGGCAGACACCAGACTTGCCAGATGTGCCCTCCAATTGATCCTGCAGATAGGCAAGCTCTCCTTGGTCCCTTCTAGAGCAGTTGCACGAGCTTCAGACGGTGTGTGTGTGCACGCTCAGCTCCTTAGGAGCTACAGGCTACAGTGAACAGTGAGGATAACAACATGGCATCAGTGACATTTTCCAAAACAACTTGGCATGCCAAGGTGTCAGGACACTTGGATGACTTCGGAAGAGCAGTATGAAGGCATTTTATGGTTTTATAATATTTTTTTCTATAGTTGGATTTTAATCACCATTCAGTTGTTTGGGACATGACTGCAACACCTTTTTCCTGTGAAACTCCAGCAGTGTTTTGTGGACTACAACACTTCACCCAACCTTCAATTGACATGAGGGCGAGTAGATGACGACTGAATTTTGATTTTTGGGGTAACCATTCCTTTGAGAATCTTTAGCCTTACTTGTAGTGTGTTGATGGATTGTTGTTAAATGTTGTGCAGACATTCACGCTCCAAAGATGCTGATCATAATAACTTTGACATTTTGTGATTTCAAGTAAAATGTCTCAACAATTACTTGAAGAAGTTCCTTAGAAGTTGCCAAGGACATTCTCTTTTCACTCACAATTACCAGTAACACCTTTGATGCTCCAAGACTTTCATGCATAGCGACATCATTGGGTAAGTTTTTCATAAAACAAATATCATTACTATCATCATCTGCTGTCTTTAGTTCAAATGTTAGCATGCTAACATACATGGCAAACTTGGTAAATGTTATTTATGCTTTACACCAGCATGTTATCATTGTGAGCATGTTAGCATGCTGTAAACATTTAGTTAACAGAACCATATTAAAACTTGTCTTTAATTTGTCTTCCCATCGTCTTTTTCTTTTTCTTTTTTTACTGTTTTTGAATCATTGATCTGCAATTAATTAATTTATTTTTTGGTTCTAGTTTACTTTATTTTTCTTAATCCTGAGCACTTAAATTGAGAGAAGCATCTCTACTGTAGCCTTCTGGTGAACAGTGTTGTTTACTTATGGCCTGATTTCATTCTCAGTCTTTATCATTTTCTTAATCAGAGGAAGAACTAGCAGGACACAGGAAAGACATATGGGGCACTTCATTCTGGTCATCTTTTTACCTTCTTGGCAAAAGAGATGGAAGATAAAAATGACAGCATTCCTAAGATTTGAGTCCTCCTACATCTTTTTGTTTGAAGAGGCCCTTTACTCAGTGGGTTTTAAACAATGGCGAGAATTATTTGCAGCATTTGCTGTGCCCATAAAATGCAAATATCCTGTAGGCTGGAAGTCAAGTCGTGCGAAAAACAAAAGCAGATTGCTGTCTTATGTGTCACCTACAGCTGCAGTCATCACTCTGAGCCCTATTTCCTTTTTGTTCCATGTTGAACATTGAATAAGAAGATAAATCAGCTGCTTGAAAGATGTATACTATACGATAATTCATAGAGTGACTGTATGTCACATCACCATGTAACTATTACCATCTGTTGGAGTACTTTAGGTGTTCTTCAGTATGTTTTTACTGAGTTGCCTGTATGTAATTTTTACACAACAGTGTCCCCCAGTGTCTGAATCTGGAACACTTTCACAAAGGATTTTGACATGTTTGTACAGGCTTCTAACGGAAACGCACATGCGAGACAGAGACTTAAACATCTGGGGTTTTGAGAAAATAAAGAGCATTACGAATGAGTCATAAAAATATTTTATTTATTATAAAAACAATGCTCAACAAAAGGGCCAGCCTTCTACAACAGTAAATGCTCCATAAATTAGAAATAGATAAATAAGCTTATTTAAAAGATGCATATGCTTAATATGAAAAGTTCAGCCACCAGTTATAAAAATAAAAATGGACTATATGCAATAAAAGATATTTCAATAAACATTCACATTAAACTTTTAAAGCAAATCTTCATTAAATGGACAACACACTTACATTTGCACAGCTGCTACAAAGCTGCCACTGATGAAATGCCCGACTGTCTATTCACTTTTTAAAATCAGGTTCACTTGGTGGGATACATTAATCCCTTAGTGAACTTGGAAAGCCCCGTGTTAACCGTGATCCACTTGTTGTAGTTGGTGACCTGCGTGTAAACCCCTGGTTTGTTCTTCATGGCACAGCCGGCACCCCAGCTCACCACCCCGAACAGAAACATCCGACCTGACACGTCACACACCAACGGACCACCAGAGTCTCCCTGAGAGGACAGAAAACATCAGTTAGGCAGTGTTCGCACATGGCGAAAGATTCCAATGTTTTGAAATATTCTAGTAGAAAATGTAAGAAAATATTTTAACAGAAAGGTATTCAACAATTTTTTGGGTGTTGATTGTAATCTTTTATTCCTGTTATTAATGCATGCTTTTGCATTAGTACCTGCTTTTGTGCAGGTATTTAAAGCAGAACTGAAAACATTTACTGTGTGCAAGCAAGATACAGTTTTTTCTTTTTAGGTTTTTACGCTTGGGCCTCTTTGAGCATAATCTTTTTAAAGTGCACATGTGAACACACATTCAATCAGGAGTTTCTCTGCTCACCTTGCAGGCATCACTGCTCCAGTCAGGGCTGCCAGCACAGAACATGTTCTCAGTGATGAGCTCTCCATAGTATGAGTCACTTTTGCAGAGATTCTCAGCAATCAGTTTCACCTTGGCTTGCTTCAGGTGCTGCGAGTAATGCCACGCCACTGCAGAAAAACACAGTGTGAGTTACAGAATCACTGGAAACATCAGTCATGAAACTGTAGGTTAGAGATTCTGCAGTACATACTGTATTTCTCCATCCCAAATCCTGCTATGCTGCACTGAAATCCTGCAGGAAGCTGAGTGTGGGAAGGAGGAAGACACACCGCCCGTGCAGACGCTGACTTCACCGCACATCCTCCATTTCTGCTTCTGATCTTTAACAGTGCTGAAATTTACAGACAAGCACAGCTATGAGTCCCCCACTTAAAACACCCACACAGCTCCTTATCTTTTGTACTCACACACAAAGCAATTTCACACCTATGTCATTGTTGTAGTTGGAGTTATTATATTTTTCGTGGATGATCAGTTTTTCCACAGTGAAGGTCTGCTCCCTCTCGGCATCTGTGTCATTGATGGCAGTCTTTCCCAGGTACACAGACAGATGCTCGATGTTAATCTCATCACTGAACAAATGGCAAACATAAATGGTTAAAGTACACACACAAGGGTGTAAACATTACATATCCGCATGAGTCAAAGTGCCATTACAGCACGAGTATTGCAGTGGAGGAAGTGAGAGCATTCGGTGTTTTGTCTCACCCATCAATGAAGCAGTGTGCAGCCGTGACAACCCAGCAAGGTGCGATGAGAGAGCCACCGCAGAGAAAACGCTTGCCGTTAAAGATAGCAGCAACCCATGGGTGCGATTCTATAGGTGTGAAAGAACCACCCACGATTTTATTCATCCTCTGCTTGGACATCTCACCACATGTCAGCTCTGCAGGGTCACACAGGAAGAGTCAGTGAGTGCTGATCAAGGAAGTCACAAGATGAGAAAAAGTGCGTTTAAACAACAATAGTACCTGTATCCACAGCAGGTGAGGGCTTTTCTGTTGGTTCATAACCTAAGCGGGAGAAGAAATAAGAGTTTAGCAAAAAAAAAATTAAAGCAGACATACAATATTTTAATGACTCTTAAGTCGCAAATCTCAGCCTTACATCTGGGAATATTACAGAATTGCCTCACAATCTTCTTTCCTCTTTGGACAAAGCACCATGGCATCAAGTTGTGGTCAGGATTCCTAGCATTCAAGGGGAATAATATTAGACACCAGACACTTCTCCTTGACATATCTAGCTGCGACAGTGGTGTCCTAAAGCATACCTGCAGTAATTATGGTTGTCGATACCCTCTGAAGCTCCCCAGCGGTTGTAATAGTTTTTCCAGTTGAGACATTTTTTACCATAAGCTGATCTGGAAACAGTTCCTCTGTAACTGCTCCCATCCCCAGAGCGACACGTCTCTGACAATCACATTACAAAGAGAGATGAGATTATTTAATGTGTGATGCAACAATTGCAGAATATTCACAATGTGTTTGTTGGCATTTGGCTTACCCTTGAAAGTGCGCCTAGGTGACAAAGTCTTTCTAGATGATCTTCGTGAGAAAGCCTGAGGGAATTTAGAGACAAACTCAGTTGATTCCAAGGTGGTTGAATATTACACTTAATGTTACTTCCTTTTACTGTTGCTTACCATGTCCAGACTGAATGCTGCAAGCATGGTGAGGATGACTGAGAAATTCATTTTTACTTCTGGTTTCACTTCTCCTTATTGGGGATATTTTGGTCAGAAGGTGGACTGAAAATAGAACACGAATTACAGAAATGGAACAAAATAAAATAGAACTTAAAGCTTCTGTGACCTTTTATGGATTTCATTTTTAAGCTCACCACAGGACCGAAACAAGTGTGACTACTGTCCCGTGGTTTCATTCATCTTCAGCTCCCACAGTGTTTCATGTCTGCTGATTGCATGTGTACATCTATTGCAGATTTTATTGTGAGAGCAACAGATAAACTATGCTCACTGTGTTCGCCCTGTACTGTAAACAACATCTCTATCTGTACAGTGAGTGCAGTATCAATTTAGGTTAGTTGATTACTGTATAGCATGTGCAGGCTATTACATGACATTAGTTTTGCTACGTGCACAGTTCAAATAGTGATTTTCTAAATATTTTAAGGACACAGTTTTAACATGACAATGGTTGCATGGTTAAAACTTTACCTTTGATGTGCAATTCCTGTCAACAGACACATGTAAGTTATCCTTTTCTAGTTGGAAAAGTTTTTAGCATTAAAATATTTGTCCCTCTGTGTGTTTGTGTCCTTTCTCCTATCAGGGTGAATCCACCTGCATGCATGTTAACCTAATCTATCTATGCTTTTGTCATCCTGATTGTCTGTGTAATTACTACATGTCTGTCTATCCAGAGCGAAGGATTGCTCCTCGGTCGCTCTTCCTGAGGTTTTTTTTTTCATTTTCCTCTCTAGTTGAAGATTTTTTTTGTAAATTTTTCATCAACTGAATCAACAGTCGACAGTCAAAGGATAGCAGCTGCCACACGCTGTACAGACTGTAGAGCCCTTTTAAATAAAAAAAAAAAGTGATTTATGATCTTGGGCTATGTAAATAAAAATGACTTGATTTCTAATTTTGAAATAACCTTAAACAACCTTCATTTTGCTGAATGTCACGATCTAAGTAACTTTGTTAGAGATATGTTTACCTCTCTGCCCAAACGTGCAGTCCTGCTGATGCTCTTTGTTGTGTCCTCCAGTTGAAGTGACTGTTTTCTCCTGGCTGTTTCCCTCTGATATGCACCTGATTTGCAGCAGGACTCAGATTCTCACAGCTTGTTGTTCTGGTGCTGCAGTGCTGAGCCTCTCTGTGTTCCCTCCCTTTAAAAACACTCAGGCTCCAAGTGGGAGGGGTTACTGGAGAAATATGAAAACATCACTGCCACTCAAATCGCTGATCAGTGAAGTCTTGACCACAGTATTTGTCATGTCCTGTGACACTTCCCTTCAACTGCAACAATACAGCTTAAATGAATATATCCTAAATTGGTCATATGTTCACTGGAAACTGCTGCAGCTGTTGGTGCAGAGGAACATGTTCAAAGGTCGGATGGCAGGTTTTAGATTCATAACAGCAATTAACTAAATTTATTCTTTAACATTTTGCCCACAGCAGAAATCTAGACTGTGGACACCACTACATACACTTAGTTTGAAAAAAATAGTACTTGGTCTTAGGTCTAAGCACACTGAAAAGATCATGGTGGCATCAGTTTAAAATGGCTTGATCCCTCATGTTCCCTTCAAGTTACCCCTTCAGTAGCTGTGAAATTACTTAAGGAATGTTCCCGTGTTACATAGCAAAGTCACACATGTATCTACATACATATTTAGATTCAGAAATATTTACATGACAGTTTTGTTTCTTTACATCACCACCATGGAGTTTGAAATGAAGCAGTTCAAGATGTGGTTAAAGTGAAAGTGTAAACTTTCAGCTTTAATTCTAGGGGTGTAACAAAAATACTGCACTAACTGGTAAGGAAACAAAGCCATTTTTATACAAAGTCTCTGCTTTTTAAAGGTTCAAAAGGGAATTAAAGCTGCAAGCAGTGTTGAATGGGCCCTCACACACCTGCACCTGTTGGGGAGGGGTGCAGTCGGGGAAAAAGCACATCGTCGCAATAAGCACTGTTTACAACACAACAAGTTCGTGAAATACTTTACTAGCAAGCGTCCTTTCTGTTCCCAGTTGGGGGCGCAATGCGCGTGAGCTGTTGTTGGCATGTCAGTCTCCTCAGAGGGGCATTCTAAGCACACATTTAAAATTTTAGGCTGATCAGATAACGTAAAATGAAATAACAACAACTACCTGTCCATGGCAAAGAACGCTGTCATGGTGGTGCTGTCGTGTGACGCAACCTCCCATGGTTAGTTATTCAGCATCAGCACTGTGTAAACATTAATAAGACCAAAATACAATAAAGTCATTCAAAACTTTAAACAGTTGTAAATAAAGAATAAATCATGTAATTTCCTGTCGCCAGTAGGCGGCACTATGACTTTGAGTGAAATTCGTCATACAGATGTGTTCAGACTGGTACCCTTGTGAAATGATTAAAGTTTGGCAAATATAGAACAATGCACACTGAAGTTATACACATTTCGTTGTTCATGGCGAGACGCTCAAATGACGGCCCTGTCACACTCACACCATTAATGGAAAATGAAAGAATTTAATAACATTTCATGTCACAGGTCTAAAGAGTATCCACACCATATTTCGTGACATTCAGATCAAATTTGTACAAGGAGTTCTTTAAAGTGTGACACATGTCAGAATTAGCTCATTTCCTGTCATCAAGAGGGGGTGCAATGAGTAGGGGTGACTTTCAGCATGTGAATGGGTTCAGAGCGGGCCTCTTACCATACAAATAAAGTTTCATGTATAAGTATTTTGTTTTTCTTTGTGAAATGCTCAAAATGGTGGTCCCACCACATCCACTCCGTAATGCCAATTCTCAAGATTTTAATAACTTTTGATCCCAAAGGGGTTAAGAGTTTACACAGCGATTTTCATGAGAATCCCTAGGAGGAGTTTGTTAAAGTATGCAAGGTGTAAATTGCCCAAAATGGCTGTTCAATCAAAAATGGCGGACTTCCTGTTGAGTTTAGTCTATGGCGTCAAGAGATTTTTTTGTAGATTTGGGTGTGATACATGTGTAGTGTGTGTCCACCAATTTTCATCCATGTACGTTAAAGTGGGCCATGGGGCTGAAGTTTAGGGAGCGCTAGAAAGCCACTTGGCCCCGCCCACTTGCGAAAACAAAGAAATACATAAATTTGTATCAGAAATGACAAACTTATCAAATTTGGTGCATATTGAGCAGGATTTACTTAAGGTATAAAGGTGTCATTGTTCACAGCAACATGGTCAAAATGGCGGTCTCGTGACACCCGCACCGTTAATCCAATTCAAAAGATATTAATAACTTTTCATGTAATGGGCTTGAATAGTGTCCACACCATATTTCATGACATTCAGATCAAATTTGTAGGGGGAGTTCATTAAAGTGGGGCGCATGTCCAATTTTTGTCATTTCCTGTCACCAGGATGTGGTGCTATGAGTATGGCCGAATATCAACATGTGAATGGGTTCACGGCAGGACTCTTATCATACACATAAAGTGAATGCATATTTACAGTGAAGTTATTAGCATTTCATTTTTCTTGATGAAACACTCAAAATGGTGGCACTGCCACACCCACACCGTGACTCCAATTCGAACGATTTTAATAACTTTTCATCCCCAAGGAATTAAGAGCAGACACAGCTATTTTCATGAGGATACAATAAAATTCCTTGGAGGAGTTTATTAAATTTCGATGCCTGAATTGCCAAAAATGAGCTTTTTTTAAAACTTCAACTCGAAATAGCAGACTTCCTGTCGAACTGATGAAAAAGTCCAAGCGCGAAAGTCTGTTCGTCTTGGCATGCTCTACATGCCTACCAAATTTCATATTCGTCGGTGAAAATACTGATTTTTCATGAATTTTGAAAAGTTTCTAGAGGGTGCTGTGGAGCAATTTGGCCCTGCCCACTTGCAAAACCAATGAAATACATAGATTTTCAGCAATACTGATTTTTCTGCAAAGTTTCATAAGTTTTACCAGTATGTTAAGGGCCCCAAAAAAGCAATTTATTTGACCAGCATAATAATAATTCCTTGAATTACAATAGGTCCTTGCACCGTTTCGGTTCTCGGGCCCTAATAATTGATTTACAAGCAGTTTTATGGCCAGATGTGGGCTATTCCCTTATTATTTTATGACAAGTTAAGTGTACAAAAAGTCTAGAGATGATTTCAAAAGTTGAATTTGTATTTAAATTCTTAGCATGTGGGCCAAAGCCGTGTCAATGCACATTGTCCAAATACTTTTTAACCATTATACATACTGCACATTCTGCATTTAATTGGTCCAATGCTGCATTCAAATACTGATTGTGTGATTGTGTACTGATTGAAAAGATGCTTGATAAGCCTTATTGTGTGGCTGCAACCTTATACAAAGGAAAAATTTCTCCATGTGCTTGCATCGTATACCTCACAATATTTTTTTCTGTGCAGACAGATTTCAACAGACATGAAGAGTCATATGGGATGAGGTATTTCCTCTATTACATTTATAATGCCATGCATTGCAGGTAGTCACAGTTCAAAAACCACAATGACTGAGCTCAGGCATTCCTTTATTCAGTTGTTAATTCTTTAATTTTGTCTTGTCTCAACCAAAATACAAAATGCATCTGCATGGCTTTCAAAAGATCAAGTAAAAACAAACATGTCATTCTTGTTTCAGTTGCCCTCCAGTGCTTTTAAAATAGTTGCTAGCCATTTTTACTCCATCGATTAGTCTTTATCTGCAAATTTAAACTAAAAAGCTTTTCACTGTATTATCTTTTTCATGTACTCCAGTGTGTTTTTACCCTCTCAGTGAATGTATATGTGGAGTTTGAGTTTGTTGTGTGTTTTGATGTTTTTATCCACACTTACTCATAACATTATTTGCTTTTTGTTAGAAATGTGTCTTGCTTTCACTTGTGAAGCGCCTTGCATAGTTAGCACCTACAAAATTTTTCTTCTTAAACATTAACCAGCAAGAAAATAATTACTTTAAGATTATTCAATACCTCTAAGACCACAAAACCAACAAGCCAATAAAAAAACAAGAGCACTAAATGTTTAGTAAACATGATATTATGTAAGATGCAGTTGACCATGCACTGCATACTGACTTCTTTATCCTCTTGAATCATCTGCCTGTTTAAACATGGAGACAACTGCATCAAGACCACTTCAAACCATTTATTTCCCGAAACTCAAGCAATTAGAGATTATACAAAATGACAAAGTTTAACCCACATCATAACTCCATGATCTGGTTTGGATAAAAGAGCAGTGGCCTCTTGAGACATTTCAAGATTCTGTGCTCATATTAAAGTGGTAATGTAAGACAACTTCCCCTAAAACAATTGGCATTGTTATGGATTTGCACGGGGATTTCTTGAGTTATTTTTCTGACGCGGGTGTTACTCACATTTCCTCTTTTTGCCATGACAATAGCCAGATTAGACACCTTTGTGCAAGGCTCTGTGGGTCTGTGAGGATGAGATAGACATCTATCACAAGTATGATTTCAGCCCATGAAGCATGAAACAACTGAATGAACGAACATAAAGCAGGGAGGTGTTAGCTACTTTGTGCCAGCAGAAAAAAAACAGTAAGCGTCTTGATTATCCATGGGGTTTAAAACTCGACTAAAACTCACATTTTTTCTAAAAGATCTGGAACAAGTTTTAAATTTCTTGCCAAAAGTTTAAAGGAATTTATACAAATTGAAAACAGTGAATTTATTGATGAATAAATATTGGCTGGAAGCTAAATTGCATTGTTTGACTAATGTCTGGATGTTTGATGTCATTGCTTGCTTGACCTTCAGTAAAAAAGCAGCTCAGCGCCTCTAGAAACATAAAAAAGTGGGAAACAATCTAATTCTTGTAAACTACTGTGAAAAGTTGTATAAATCCGCCTTTTAAAAATACGGAATATTTTAAGATTTCAATTAAGTTTAAATGTGAAACAAAGAATTTGTGAATGGCTTGAAAAACTGAAGATGTCTAGGTCTGTCTGTGTCACACTACACTAATTAGTTAATCTCAGTCAGCTGTGTTTGTCCAGCAGCCGTCAAAGGTTGCCATGGTGATGGTAACGACTGTTTGATTTAAACCTAAATCTCAGAGAGTTCATTTTTTGGTGATTTTAGTTGAGGTGCACATTTAAAACTCCAGCCTCTCAATCAAAGACAGTAAATCGTGTCATCTACAGGACATTATTTTAAGAATTAGGAAAACTTTCAGAACAAACAGTGTGAAAATTGTGCGTGTAGTGTCAAAAATTTGATCACAGGAGCAGTTTGAAAAAGTGTCTGTCTCTGCTTCACTTCTAAAATTTGTCCTCTCATTTTACATGTAGACACAGCAGACAGTCGGTGCTCATGCCATGTAGTTTAAAATTTCAAAACAGCAATTCTCCTTTCTTCCACAGTTATATGAAACCAACCAGCACTTTTTTCCTTTGGATTGATGTCTATATATCGTTGTAAAGGCTTAGATATCACCTCTTTGAGTTTATGGTATGTTGTTCACAATGTTTTAATAAATCCCCTCTATATTTTTAACTTTTAAATCTAAAGTTGCAGTGGATGAGTGAGGGCTGGTGATGAATGATGTGGTGTTTCAAGCCTCACACAAAAGTTTCATAGGAATGGATGATGTGTGTGTATATGTGTGTATATGTATATATATATAAATGAGAGAGAGATATATGTATAAAATATAGATACATACATACATACATACAAACAAAAAACACACACACAAAGACAACTTTGTCAATTGTCCTTTATCAAATAAAATCATCTTTTTAATCTGAACCATCTTTGCTTCTTTGATATTTGAAGTCTCAGGGGAATATATCTTAAAGTAAGAAAAGTATGATTACACCTGCCCATTTCACAAGAAAAACACTTTTTTTAAGAAAATGATAAACCAGTGGCCCTGTATGGCAACAGTGCATCCACAACTCTGACCCTGTGTGTATTTGTTTGTTACCATGGTTTAGTCTATCACATCCTGTTCTGTAACATGCAGGTGCTTTTATATAACTGTGGAAAGTTTGAGTGCAGTGTTATAGTCCACAGTTAGATAAGAAATTATATTACCCCTCATGAAATATCTGTCTACATTCTTGATTAAAGTTTGGTTACATGATCTTCTTTCAGGTTAAAGGAAACTGGTTCTCATCATTTTCATCCTCCGGAATTATCATCATTTGAACTTAAAACCATGAGCGAAACATCTCAGACTCAAACGTTGTCTTCAATTTTAACTGTCATTTTTTGGTGATTTTAGTTGAGGTGCACATTTAAAACTCCAGCCTCTCAATCAAAGACAGTAAATCGTGTCATCTACATGACATTATTTTAAGAATTAGGAAAACTTTCAGAACAAGCAGTGTGAAAATTGTGCGTGTAGTGTCAAAAATTTGATCACAGGAGCAGTTTGAAAAAGTGTCTGAAACATCTCAGACTCAAACGTTGTCTTCAATTTTAACTGTCGCCTTGATCCTCCTGTTTTTAAAGGGAAAAATACGAATCCTGAGGTACCAATTTAAAATGGCCATGAAACATATTCTGACTTGCTTGACCACAGTGGCTGACAATTAAGTAAATGGGAAGTAAAACACTTTTTACATCATAGAAAGACACCTGTTGGCTTCTGCTTTCCACTGTACTGAGAAAAAGGAGAAATCTTTTAAATAAAACTGAAAGGTTGTCAGACCAGAAAATTTGAGAAACATAGATTACATTTGGTGTGCATGTGTACATTACATTTGTTTAATTTGTTTAATTTTCACTTTATCTATTGAGAAGGATAAAAAAAATTCTTCTGCACACTCAGAAAAGACTTAGGTGACAACAGAGGTCACTAAGGACAAAAGGAAGAGGTCCTGCACACCGTCAGGACACCTGGTCAGGTCCAGACCTGAGGATGATCCATTTGGATCAAAACGTTGTCTGTCTATATTTAATTAAGCTTCAGCTCTATATTGCAAGCTCTCGACAGTGTCCAGGACATTATTTATTGTGACAAACAGCTACTTTCAGTCTACAAATATAATACAAAATTTTTAAAAGGAAAAATACTCTACTTTCAGCATCCTTTTCACATTTATTCATGAGCGGCACAATTTACAGAATAGACTTCTAACGTGTGCAAATTTATAATTGCGAAATCTGTCTCTTTCTCATCGAAAACCCTGTTGCAGAGAATGTTATTCCATCATTCTGAATAAAAGCGCAAACCATCGTTGCATCAGTCCTTACTCAACATTTTCTGTTGTCACAATTCTTGATTAGTTACACATT
Source organism: Naso thynnoides (assembly GCA_029783665.1). Classification (NCBI taxonomy): domain Eukaryota; kingdom Metazoa; phylum Chordata; class Actinopteri; order Acanthuriformes; family Acanthuridae; genus Naso; species Naso thynnoides. The sequence continues at coordinate 12,800,596 of JAQLOL010000003.1, forward strand.
TCTCACTGTTTCTCATCCAGCGTTCGCATTGCTTAGTAGATTGAGAAATTAGGATTTGTCCATTATATGCCAAAGCCAGAAACCATAAGCGTCAGTGAGGCACAATGTAATCCTGTTGTCCAAAAACAAAAATCAAAACAAAACCACAACATTTTATTGAATCCTTGCACAATCAAAGTTTAGGTTTGAAGTGCAGACTTGTTAATGGAACTTTGAAATTTAAGGATAAGTTTTGCTTTAAAGAAAGTGTCCTCTTTTAATGGTAATTGAACAGTATCTCTGTTTGATAACTGCAAGTTTGAAAATAAAAAGGATTTAAAGTTTTTAGAATGTCACAAATATTTAGAAGGCTGCATGGCACGCTCACTTTAGAAACCACATGGAGATATACAGCAAACGGAAGGTAAAAACTGTATTTTTGTACAGAAACAAGTCATTTTTTCTGCTGGTGCATTTTTCTATCTATGTTTGCACTTCATTATGGTGATACTGTATACTGTGTAAGCCTTCATTTCCCTTCACCTTAAAGCCCCTAGAATGTGATCACAGTGTGCTATAGTTATTACACAGATAATAAAGTTTTGCCTCACAAATGTACATTTACGAAAAGGTAGGACGTTCCTCTTTAACCCTCCTGTTATGTTCAGTCAAATCTGACCAATTTACAAGATTTCTTACTACAAAAATGCAGTTAATTTCATTTGTTTGTTATGAGGTTCCATGACTTTGTTCACGCGTGGCATCTGCACACACAAAATAAATTTGGAGAATTTTTATTAAATTTTGTGTGTTTTATTGAACTTGTATACACCCATGGTGTTCCCGGTCAAAAATGACTGACCACTAGCAATGAATGGGTAAGACTACCATTAGTGTATAAAATAGACTTCAAGCACAGTCCCACACGTCTTCTCCACACTCCAACATGCAGGTGTCTTTGAACAGACACACACTCACACACACACACACCCTATGCCCTCCTTTTTGTCTTCAACGAGAGTCCAATGGGAACCCATTTCAAATAGATCTTTTACCCCATGGGAACCACACCTGTTGGAGGTTCACACACAAAAAAAGCTTGCAACATTGTTTCAGTGATACATGTAACTTTCTTGCAGCTCTGGTATACAATTTTTTTTGAGGCTTTGCTAAAAATTCATTCTGCGGCAGCATGCTGGCTAAATGATAAACTGTAAGAGAGGCTCTGAATTACAAGTTGTATGAGCTGAGGTCAGTGAGGCCTACAGCCCATACATACCAAATGGAAGTACAAAACTTGTAATGTTCAGCAAAGTTTGAGTTAATAAAAAGATACAACGCAACATTAGGTAATAAAATAAGTATTTTTTATGGATTTATAATAATCTAAAATGAATCGGTCATGTTTGATGGGGTACAGTAAGGTAAATAAGCTAAAATGAACAACTGACAGATGGAGGTTTCGTTATACTTTATTTATCTGCAAGGCTACACTGAAAAATTAACCAGCATCATAATCCTCGACTTCCCAATAACTTTTAAAACACTAATTTTAGCCTACCTTAAGTTCTCAAAAAATTAACTTGTGCCACGTTTCGATGGAGTTTATTATGCTGCGTACAACTAGATATTGTACAGCTGAAAACATCAGCCATTCCTTTTAAAGATTTTGAAAAACATCATACTCCGGCATTTTAAAGGCTACTCGTAGCCTAACTGTTCTCTTCAATCTAAAACTAATTGACTCTATATTTTGCATAATACTTGTGTTTACTGGGAATTTCTGTATGTTTATTTGTTCTAGGCCTATGTATTTTGTGTGTGCCCATAAGTCTCTTTTGAAAAGGAGGTCTTGATCTCACAATGAGTAACTGTTTCAACAAGAGATAAACTGACTAATCGAAACTCAAACAGCTAATTTCAGATGTCACTTTCAGTTTGTGTACTGCACTATAAACGTGTCCTTATGGCACCATCTAGTGGATTAATTAGCTGCAGAGTTTTGGAGATATGAATTTTTCCATTTCTAAAGGGAACAATACAAATCCTGAGTAAACAATTTAAAACGGGCAGGAAACTACTGAAATATTTATTTTCAAATGTGAACATATTCTAACTTACATGACCTTAGTGGCTGACAGTTAAGAGAACAGGAAGTGATCATTTTCAGAACATGTGTTTGTATTTGATACCTGTCGACTCTGCTTTCCACTGAAAAAATGAGAATTCTTTTAATTAAATCAGAAAAGTTATCAAGCCAGAAAGTTTTGAGAAACATAAAATCTGGTGTGTATGTTTACATTAGGCTACTTTTTAAATTTTATTTTCACATTACAAACAGCCTCTTTCAATCTACAAATATACAGGCGTAGATATAAAAATGATTCTAAGAATAGCTCACTCTTTTGCTTTCAGCATCCTTTTCAGATTTTTGTATGAGCTACACGGTTTACAAAATAGACTCATAATTTTTGCAATTTTTGATGCCTCGTGAAATACATTTTTATTATATCTACAAAAATATCTATTTTTGCAACCCTGTTGCAGAGGATGTTGCTCCATCATTCTGAATAAAGGCGCCAACCGTCATTGCATCAGTTCTTATGCTACTCACTGTTTTATGTTGTCACAGTTCTTGATTAATTACACATTTCTCATTATTTCTCATTCAATGTGAGCTCGTCTTTTACTGAGAAATTATGAGCTGTCGCACATTATAGGTCAAAGCCAGAAATCTTAATTACAAGTACAGTAAATCACAACATTATGGCACCATCTAGTGGATTAATTTAGAAATTGTTCAATAGTTTTGGATATGTTAATTTTGAGATGCTGCTGCTTGTTTTTGGGGGGTAAAATGCAAAAAATATCAAGCTTGTTTAACATCTCAGTTGTTTTGAAATCAACCAGTTTACACTTTGTCCGCTAATTTGTTTGTGGGTGGGATGGGAAATCCCCAACAGAGGGAGTAGTCCCGCAGAAAGCCTCGTGCATCGGTCCAGTCCGCTGCTGGAAGCCACGCGCGCATGCGCAGAAGAAACGTCTGCCAGTCTAACAGTTAGTTTCACTTTGCGCTGTTCACTGCTCGCCTGTCTGCGGTGTTTTAACTGAAAACTGTCACTAAAACACAACGGAACCTTCAACGTTAGAAGCCGTGTTTGATGGACTTTAACTTGTGAAGTTCTGTTCGCCGGTTCAGCCTTTTACTTAAACACTAATCAAGAAAACGGACCGTAAACAACACGGTTAGCTAACTCTGGAGCAAAATGTTCTGACATCTTAAGTAACATTAAGCTAATTGTCATCTGTGGACTTCGATCTCCTGGTCAGGTGAGTTTATAAGGTTTGCAAGTTGTGGCTTTTGGTAGACTTTTTAATCAGTGTAGTCAAACCTGTATATGAATTGTGTGACTTCACTGAGCCTCGATCCAGTCCAAGACTAACAAATGGTTCTTAAACTTCGGTTTGAACCATCAGCAGTAATAATAACATAAGGCAAATTTAGATCACTTCAGCAACAAAAGTTAAAATCAGCAAGTAAATATTACTGATATCAGGGCACACCAGCAGAATGTGAAAAAACAAACAAACAATAATGTAAAACTTAAAGCAGCTGTAAAATATATTGAAAAAATGTATGTATCGTTTCAACATAAGTGGAAAATGAAGCAAAGACATTAATATTTAACTGTTAGTATTAACTGTGCAGGTGCATTAAAAACAGATGTGCACATGCATTAATGAAGAGGCATGAAGAGCAGAACCTGATCTATCGTACACAATGCTTCTAGACAGTAGGTGATTTATTTTTCTGGCTCTTTTCTTTCGGTCTCTAGCAGACTGCCTCTGCTGTCCGGCTGCTCCAGCAGACCTCACACTATGGAACGGACCGCGCTCAAGCAGAACCAGCTCTGTGGCTCTTGGGAAATGAAGGAGAGACGAGAGAGGATGGGAGGCTTTGGGCACGTCTACCTGTACCAGCACCTCGTAAGATCCTTCAGTACCTTGTATGCTAAAGACAACATGAACTCCAAACCCAAATGTGACTTTCTCTTGGTTTGATTCCCTGTTTGTGTTTGGAGCAGGAGTTTGGAGAAAAGATAGCTGTGAAACTTTGCCGCTTGGAGCTGAACTCCAAGAACAAAGACCGCTGGAGCAGAGAGATTCAGATCATGAAGAAGTGAGTATGAATCATCTGCATTTGTTCACAAAGTAGCCCATGAACAAACTTCACTGTATGTCTTTTTTTAAACCATTCCTGTATGTTTGGCTCTCTTTCTGTCACAGACTGGACCATGTGAACGTGGTCCAGGCCAGAGAAGTTCCTGAAGAGTTGAGCTGTAAATGATTTACCTCTGTTGGCCATGGAGTATTGCTCTAGAGGAGACCTCCGCAAGGTACAAAGTGGGTTAAAAGGGCCAAAACTGTGGGGTCTCTTCTCAAACACGGCACTGTTAAATGCCTTATGTGGGAGTTGAATAGAGTTTTTTGACTAGGGTCTGAATTAACAACATCGTATGAGAGGCCTTGAAGGTGAATGAACTTTAACATCTGACGTGAAAAGTGTTGAAACACCAAGTTTTCTGAACTTTGAAACGTCTATTTGTCTCTAAATTGTAGTGGAGTGGAAGTGAAAGTAGTAGAAAATGGAAATACTTAAGTAAATGTACTTTGTTACATTACATCACTGGCTTTCCTTTATATATTTCTTGGCTTATGATCGCTCTAATTCAGAATGTGATATGTTTATGTCAGCAGTTCCTACTCAGGCCCATGGTGACAAACAGCGGCATATAGGTTATTATTCTAAACGACTTCCACTACAGAGAGAGCAATGGTGGCATGTCTGAGAGCTGTAGCAGCCACCACTGAGGCAGTGTCGGCCAAAGCTGACATTATTGCCATGTGTCCTTTTTTGTTTATGTTCCACATGCTGTTCATTCTTTAAACCTTCACGCAAAAACTGCTCTCCTGACTCGATGTCATGTGTCACTCTGAAGTGATGTACTGTTCTTAACCCATCGACTTTGCTCCCCACAGTAGGGGATTGAGAATAACATCACTGTTTGAAAGGTGCTGATGTGGTGTCAAGACCTCGAGATGTATTATTTGACACACCTCTAACTAACCCTGATTCTATTTACCTTGTAGATGGTTCTGCCATGAGGGATCTATCTAACAGTTCGCTGTGCATCCCCTATGCTGTCTGTACTGAGCATGATACGGTTGAAAGTGCAAAGCTTCCTGACAATTTGTCTGCTCAAACTGCTGAATTGTTTGCACTAACTCGTGCTTTCATTTAGGAACAGGACAAAACTAATGGTGAAATAAATCTGTCACGGGTGGAAGTCTCACCAATTGCATTACTGTTTATGAGAGGCCACCCACATAAAACAATGGGATTCTCTCCGTGTGAGATACTTACTGGCCGTCCTATGTGGATGATGAACACCCCTTTTTCCACAAAATGGGCTAACTTTGACAGAAATGGAAGATGACATGGTCAGATATTGTTGTGCTCTTAACCATGTTCTGAAGCTTATTTTCCCAAAGGTAAAAGCAGCTCTTCCCGAGCCTACGGTGGTACAATTCCACAACATCAAGCCTGGAGACTGAATGGTGGTCAAGGACCTCAGAAGGAAGCATTGGTGGACAGGACCATACCAGGTGCTACGGACAACTCCCACTGCCTTCCATGTCACTGAGATGTGGATCAGTGCAAGCTGTTCCCCAGGGATGCGTCTGCCGAGGAGAAAACACCTGAGACAGCAGTAATCGCGGCTGGGAGAACAACTTCGATCCACACCAGTGATCCAGGAGGCAGAAAAGTTTCCTCCAGCAATTCTGACTAAGAGGAGAGGGTGAAATAAGTGCCTTCCTCCACCAGTAACGTGCCAAGCTCCAACAAGTGACAACTGTGTTGAAGGCCTGTGTCACCACTGGCAGGGGAGTGGTTGATCATGTCGGCAGAACTTCCCTCCTCGTTGAGATGGGTGGAGGGCAGATCGGGCAGAGCTCAAACTCTGGCTGCCCTCTGAGTGTCAATATACGACAAGAAGGGTGGGACGGTTCTGGAGGCATGGGAAATCCTTCCTGTCCAATGATGGAAACCCACAACCGCGGCTTACGTTCGAAGTGCATGATTGTGATTTCAGAAGAAGCATGCGTATGATAATCGTGCTAACTGCTACGACAATCATACCTTTCATCACCTATGACCTGATCCACACTGAAAAGACTTCTAGCAGAAATGATGAATATCCCCATATTTTCATGACCACCACATCCTACGCTGATGCACTTGATTCCCCTACACCCTATCCACCACATGTAGATGGGTATGAACTCTTGGACTATGTACGTTTGGACTCATTGCTGCCACTCAAAGACGGAAAGAAACAACATGTCAGTAACATTCCACGGATGCTGATCCCAAACAAGGATAATATTGACACCCCAACACGGGACAGTTAACTGGGAAGAAGATACCACACTTTGAACTAAATGACTGGAAACCTTGGGGTCATGACGCAGGTACATTGATTAATGATTATTCAGAGAAAAATAGTTGGTACTCTTTAATGGGTTGCCTGAAAACTAAGATGTATGGTCCCAATACTACAGTCTTGGCCATTCAAAGGCCACCAGCAAATTGGTATTCTTTATTTCAACTTGAAGTGAGACATTGTCCTTGTTTAGATCCAGTTATTGGTTTAGTTCAGCTTTTCGTAAATCGTCCATATAAGGATAAAAACACTTATGCTTATTGCAAATATTCCCACTTCTTATGGTATAATGCTAGTAGAAGATCATATAGTCATACAGCAGACCAGACAAGCATGTACTTATCCTGTGTAGATTGTTTTTGTGGTAATATGATCCCACTATCTATTCCTTTCAATTCTACTTTTTCAGAACCAACTGAGGTTCGCATAGACCATAGTATTTCACATCATATTTGTCAAATCATATCAACATAACATCATATATGTTCAAATGGAAAGGGGAGTTTATGATCTTTGACGGTGATCTTTGAATGCACTTGTGGCTTTCGCCTCTTTTTACATCACATGCAGCCTGTACAGTGGTGAGTTAACACAACGGCAACACTCGTGTGTTTAGATACAGTAATAAAACACAGCAAAACTTTACACTTGAATATTGATATTCAAGTGTAACAGTTGATGACTGGTAGGGCTGGGCAATATATTGAATTTTTAAAATGTATCGAGATATCATTTATATTGATACTCTGTTTAAATTTTCATTATTTGCATAGCTGTGTGTATTTTGTTATAAAGGATTTTTTTTTCAGTTTATTTTATTTAAGGAGCATTTTTATTCAATGTATAGCTGTAGTTTATTTTCGTGTCCTTTTTTGTGTACATGTTGATATTGTACAGCTGTCTGTCTGGAAATAAAAGTTGTGAAAAGTCAGCATTTGGCACATGTGGCTCTGGCTGAGAACTAACTTTCTTTTTGTTATTTCCGTATGGAAGGAATATTGATATGTATGTATGTATGTATATATATATATATATAGTATCTCAACAATTACTTGAAGAAGTTCTTTAGAGGTTGGCGAGTACATTCTCTTTTTACTCACAATTTCAGTAACACCTTTGATGCTCCCAGACTTTCATGCATAGCAATATCATTGGGTAAGTTTTTCATAAAACAAATATCATTACCGTCATCATCTGCTGTCTTTAGTTCAAATGTTAGCATGCTAACATACATGGCAAACTTGGTAAATGTTATTCATGCTTAACATCAGCATGTTATCATTATGAGCATGTTAGCATGCTGTAAACATTTAGTTAACAGAACCATATTAAAACTTGTCTTTAATTTGTCCTTCCATTGTCTTTTTCTTCTAATCTCTGTTTTTAAATCATTGATCTTCAATTTTTTATTTTTGTTGGTTCTAGTTTACTTTATTTTACTTAATCCTGATTACTTAACATTGAATAAGAAGATAAATCAGCTGCTTGGTAGATATATACTGTATGATAATTTATAGAGTGACTGGAGATTGTCAGTGATTGAGTTTATGACATTTTTGTCTCATTTACTTCCTGTTTTATTTTGATAGTCTCGTCTCCCTTTGTATTTTGTCTCTATGTTTACTTTGTCCCTTTGTTCTTTTCCCACCTTCAGTGATTACCCTTTTGTGTTCACCTGTGTCTTGTCTCCCCACCCTTATGAGTATAAAAGCTGTGCTTCCCTTCCGTCTGATGCCAGTTTGTCTTGTCTTCTTTGTGAGCAGCGTTCCAGCAGTTATTATTGATCTAGTTTCCTCGTGTGTGACCTTTATTCCTAGTTTACCCGTTTCTGAGTTTTGCCTGAAGATTGTGTACTTTCACCTTGAGCTATTGTTCATTCGTGTACCGAAGTTGGACTGCAATAAAGACCTTGAGACTGCCGATCCCAGTGTACTGCTTCTGCCTTTTTGTGTCCACCTGCCTGTGAGTTCCTGACAGATATTTAAAAAGTAATGTGTCTCTAAGGAAAGAAGACACCTCCATCTGTTGCAGAACATGGCCAAACATATGCAGACACTAAACAAAGCATGTGGACATGCACATATTACAACTATATTTAACTGACGAACAGCTCATTCCCAGTCCATGTGCATTAATCTACTGCTATAGCAGCTTTTAATTTTTAAAGTCAGAAGTCTTGTGGAAAGGGTAGATGTTAAAATCTTAATGAGATTGGGACTTTTGGGTGAATTGCATGGATAGTGGATGATAATACCTCACTGACAAATACGACACTCCTGTCCATAAACTACAATACAGCGTCTATAAATATAGGCTACGCTGAAGGGATAACTCATAGTGGTTTCTTTGATGTCATAGCTTTTCATCTTATGGCACCAACATTTCAAAATGTGTCAAATTATGACTGAATTCCTACTTCAGATACATATTAATATTCATGCAGATACATGCTAAACATCAGTTAAGTTTCCAATATGAAATTGTGAGGATCTATTCAATATTATTGCGTACAGTTTATCGCTTCAGAAAAACATGCAAAATTTCCTATGAAATGTGAGCTGAACTCTGCAGATTTATCAGTTTTTACTGGATTTCTGTTGAATAGAACAGACGAGGGTCCCATTCAGCGCTCAAGTTAATATTTGCTAACTCTGGATGATTGCACATCATGCTTCAGGTAGAGTTCATCATCCTCCACATCGCAGCTCACACACTGGCTTGTTGTGTGTAATTAGGTCAGTAGAGCTCTTTCCTGGAAAACTCATGAATTATTGATCGGATAAACAGCAGTCTGCCAATTTGCCAACAACACTCTCATTAGAGTTCATTCATTTCCTCTGGAGAGACTCTATAAGATGAGTGAGCGTGCAGTTTTTAATGGGCATATAAACTCATAAGGATGAAAATAATGTAACTGGGGTGTTGTGAATATGAATTAGGCACTGTAATCTTCAGGCAGAAGTGCATGGAAATAAATATATGTGGGTTGCTGCATGTACAGTAGTAGTATTTCATATCTGATCATTTCACATACCATATTCATGTAGTTTTTAGACATTTCACATGACAATATCATTTGTTGATTGAAATGTTATGTCACATATGAAATGTAACCAACCCCACCAAAACAACACACTCATACACGCATTGTTGTAAAATTACTTTGAAAATTCACAAATATGTGTGTGAAATCATGATCACATTTTCCAAGTCATCAAGTCTCCTTAACACAGGAGGACACTGGTCTCAGTCTCTACTGTGGGCAAAAACTAAAATATTGCTTCAAGTTTCGTGCCATGTCTGAAGACTGAATATATCATATAAAACAATGTAGTAAAAACTTCTGTAGTGCTTTCTGGTGGTGCTACTACACTGTTGGTTCGAAAAACTTTAAGGAAAGCTGCAACTAGTTGGAGACCATACAAATTAAATTTACAGTTAACTAATCATGTGATTTCGATACAAGGAACCAGGTTTCCTATCTCATGATTCAAATCAGTGCTTAGTTTTCTAGTATTAAACTGAAACCACAATCTTTTCAAATCCCACTGTGCACCCAAAGCAAGTTGAATATCCTTCACCTAGCGTGGCATCAATGGAATGCTGAGATATGTTTTACAAAATATTGAATAACTTTTGAACCATTTAAGTTACAGATTAGCTCTAAGCTGTGTTCAAAATGAGAGATTCTCAGCTGTCTGAGGCACTTTGAATGCTGCCTGTGCGACATTCAGGGCCAATTTCAGGTCTGAGATGATCAGTGATAACACTTTGATGCGTACTTTCAGAGATGATATTGACCAAAATATAAAGACAGCACCCAAAATGTACATGTTGTCACATTGTCTACTAAATAATGCCCAGGATGATATGCAAATAAATGGCTGTAACTCACTGAGGAAAAGGTGAATTTACACCAAACTTCATAGGGTGCTTTAAAACACCCGACTACAACTTTCCAAGTTGAAAAAAACAAAGATTCCCTGCTAACTATGACATTATCCAATAAAACACTTTTTTTTTCATTGAGCATTTTCTTTCCTGTTTTTAAATATTGTATGCTCACACCAAACATAAAAAGCAGAGCCGTTTCCAGAGTTTGGTATGTTCACTGTGAACACTTTGTTGTTATATTCATGAAAATTTGACCTGGTAAACTTGGCTGGAATTTTGCAGCAAAGAGGCACAAATAAATTCAAGTTTTCAGTGTAAACTTTTACAAAAATTCACATACGTGTGTGCGTGGATGTGAGGCACTGATGTCTGAATGTCTCAACATGTGATGTATATGTGAAATGTATTTGCATGTAATAAATAAACATGTACCCAGTGACGCAACTGTAACTGTAATTCTGTTTTTAGAAGTGTAGCATGTCAAAATCCAGTTCTAAGACTTTATTGCTTTAACGCAGTTTTACTTTCTATCTAAATAAAAATATATTTGGGTTGAATCAATTTACCATGTAGCAGTATGTCTGTATACTGTTGTGCAGGTGGGTTAGATCACCTTTTATCTCTGTCTTTAAGGTTCTTATTTGCTTGTTTTTAATCCCTTACGAGTTCGTCTTCACATGTTTTCAGACTATTCATACCTCTCATGTCACAGTGTCTCACTTGCACAGTTTTTAGAAGTTGTTACTCTTTCATTTCAAAGTTTTGCACTGAGGCAACCAAAAAGGTTAATGCTTGACTTGAGACTTAAAAACAAAACTAAGAATTATGAGAAAGCATGTGACTAAAATGTGAGATACAAATGGGGTTACAGTGAAGAGCAGAGTTGGGAGTAACACTACTGTACATGTAAAGCCTTACAAACATGATCATAAGAGACATAAATAGCACCAGCGTATCATCAGCATCAGTTATGCTTTTGATTATGATGCTAAGCATGTGCACTTCTATGCGAAGGCTGATCATTCATCTGCCCACTCTCTGTAAGCCCAAGCTGAATTTCTCGTCAGAATGTTGATAGAAACGATCTCCGTCCAAATGAAAACAGTTTCCAGTGAACTTTGGACTAAAAGGGTTTGATTACATTCCCAGATGAGTCTAACAGTGCCAGTCTGGGACATTCTTCTTCTAACAGTGCAAGTAGAATTTGTCTTTTTCTCAGACTGTCATGATTTGAAACTTCACCTCTCATCGCTGCCGATCCATGAATAGAAACAAGCCTGTGAGTCTGTCCTGTGGGTTGGCTGGTCTGCAGCCTGCGGTGTTATATAACAGATCATTTAGTGTGGTTTATTCCTCCGAAATGCAAGTTCATGAAGTCTAGACACACATCCTGGTGGGCTGGCTGAGCGCCCAGTCAATCAGATTTTAAACAGGCCAGAGCAAACTGAAAGAAGAACTTGGAACAACGCGAATGCCAGAGTAACAACAGAGAGTGACATGTGAGGATCCATTAAACTGGCTCCATGTGTCATGTTTTAGTAATATCCTTATAATATTATTTTTCATCTAGAATAAAAGTTGATCATTACAGAGCCCAGTTTGTTTATGGAGTGTCATTCTGTGTCATTCATTAACTAATTTTCAGGAAACTGAGCTGCCCGTCACAGTCTCACTTCACTTTATATATACTCAAAAGTTCTTAAATTTCTCTGGATTTTACTTTGTCATTTTACTTCTCCATTTAATTTCTATGTACTTCAAATATTTCCTTGTTGTTCCTTCTAAATTAATACACCAACAACAGCAATAATAATAATAATAATAATATTAAGAAGAAGAAGAAGAAGAGGAAGAAGAAGAAGAAATAGAAGAAGAAGAAGAAGAAGAAGAAGAAGAAGAAGAAGAAGAAGAAGAAGAAGAAGAAGAAGAAGAAGAATTTGTTTCACGTACTTCATATGCAAATTGCGTCATTGGTCAGTTGTGTTTGTCCACTTCTCCTATTTGCACGCAAAGGTTAACTGACTGCACACTGTTTGGTTTTGGTGAGAGTGTGAGTGTGTGTGTGTGTGTGTGTGTGTGTGTGTCATGAAAAAGAAGAGGGATTGTTGTTGTTGACGTTAATTATCTGTATTATTTCCTTCAATATTTAACCAATTTATCTTTACTCTATTATTGTACATTTACTTGTAAATTTGTAATGGCTTTGGCAATAATGTTACTCTACAGTCATGCCAATAATCCTTGTTAAATTAAATTGAATTGAATTGAGGGAGAATCAGAGAAAGAGAGAGAGAGAGAGAGGGAGAGAGAGTATGAGCTCTTTCCTGTCATTTTATTCTGACCTATATGATGACAAATACGCTGCATTCAGAGAACAGAAAAATCATCAATTAGTAAGTAAGTAATTGGTGAGGTTTATTTCACTCTTGGAAAAGTGATCAGGGTTGAGACTATTGACAGAGTTGGGATTAAATCCAGCTGTTTGGGATAATCCTCACATCCTGTTCGGCCGCCTGGAGACAGCAGGCCTCTTTAACAGATTAACAAACATTCTCAACATTGTTTGATCAGCTTTAACGCTTCTGTGAGTTTTAACACTTTCATGAGTATCTTGATGAGCCTTGAAGTGATTTGAAGTCTGCTCCAGAGAACTGTGCATCACTTCTGTTTGTAAAGCTGTAAACATGGCTGAGTTAATGCAAAGGATTTCCAAACATTATGCTGTGCTAACTTATTTGCTATTATTTCTAATATTTAAGTAGCAGGAAATTAGGTATCTCTGTGTTGGAACTGGAGGATGACATCAGCTACTGTACATGTCTGTCTGTGTGAATTTTTTACAGAACTAAAGAAATGAATGAGTATAGCATATCATAAACATGAAATATCTCCTCATTTGCTGTGATTTTTATGGTCATTTAAGCATTTTTGTCACCATCATGAAAGCAAAGCAAGTCCAAACATGGAGAAATTTCTTGTTTCAGTTTTTTTTTTTTTTTTTTTTACTTTGGGATATTTAAAGTGTAGCAAAGTACAGTTACTTCCGACAATATATAACTAAGTAAAAATAAAATTACTGATTTAAAAAAAAGTAACTCAAAAAAGTAAAAGTGCACAAAAAAGCTGCTTAATTACAGTAACTTGAGTAAATGTACTTGGGGTACTTTCCACCCCTGTAATTTACACAGAAGTAGTAAATATGAGACAACAAAAAAGTAAAGAAATAAAACCTAAGTCAACACACACAGTTGAAGAGATTATGATCAGTCTATCCTGAATAATGCAACAGCAGCTGTGGTCACTGATCTAATGTAACTAAGTACATTTACTCAATTACTGTACTTATGTGCAAATATGAGATACTTGAATTTAAATTGAGTGTTTCCTTTTAGACAACTTTATAGTACTTCTACTACACAACTCAGGGGCAAGTATTTGACTTTTTTACTCCACTACGCTTCAGATTTTTCATTTGTCAGTGAAAATGAAAATCATATATCTAAAATTTCATGACTTTGCATTAGAAGTTCATTGATTTGCTGCAAAATGTCTCGTCACACATATTTCACTGAACTCTAACCAGATGGGATGCACTTACGCACATTTTTCAGGTGTCTGTGCTCTACTTGATATTTGATTTTCTGACAACTTTTTACTTTTACTCTCTACATTTTAATTGGCCTAGATCTGCATTTTCTACCTCTTACATTTTCATAAAGTGTGCTTGCCACCCTCTGAGCAGACCCAGGACTACTTTTACTTTTGAGGCAACATTTTGCTGATGATGCTGATGTGACATATTTTGTAGCCACTGGTTTTCAAAGCAGGATTTCCTGTTGGAGCTGAGTAGCCTACAATGCTGTAGGCCTGTTGGTACGTTTACTTTAGATCCAAATAGGCCAACTTCATCCACCACAGGATGTGACTGATAAACGAGAAAGTGCACACCTGTTCGCAAGGCACCCAGCGCTGCACCTTGTCCCGCGTGCCCGGGAGGTGATCGTCACACCGGGATTTACGCACCTTTGACCTCCAGCGCTGTCAACAGTAAGCTGCTCACTGAGATGCCTGTGAGACCAAATCCACCAGCAGCAACCGGTTTGTCACATGACTAGTGTGCAGCACTGTCTGGCCGCTTGTGTGTTGAGCGCGCGCGCGTGTGTGCGTGGTGTGTGTGTGGCTTTTATTTCCGCGTTCACCGACTGAGAGCTGAGCTGAATGAGTCTTCACGGCCGCTGTGTGTCTGCCTTTGACGCCGCGAAACTGCGTCTCCGTGCGTTGATCTGTCGGGCGGGGGGAAGCTCACGCAATCGCATCGCCTGGATCCACGCTGCTGCTGCTGCTGCTGCTGCTGCCGCTGCTGCGGGACCATGCTCACGCGGGTGAAATCGGCGGTGGCCAATTTTATGGGAGGCATGATGGCTGGCGGCTCCAACGGGGACCATCCCGGCGGCTCGGATCTGCCGCTGAAATTCCCGTACAGCAGACCCGAGTTCCTGGGACTGTCGCCGGACGAGATCGAGTGCTCGGCGGATCACATTGCGAGACCGATCCTCATACTGAAGGAGACCAAGCGGCTGCCGTGGTCCACCGGCTACGCAGAGTGAGTAACCTGTATGCGTCCATCTTTTCTTGCACACAGCATCCTTTGGGAAGTGAGCGCGTCCTTCCTGGACCACTGAGCTCAGTCACCAGGGCGTAAACACAAGCACCAGCCGCGAATATCATAATTTCTACGCATGATTTCATGTAGTTATTAAATTAAAGTAGGTTAAGTTGCAGCAGCTGGCCTTTTCCTATATAGGCTATTCCTTTAGTACCAGCTTACATTACAGTATCTCAGTCTCCTATGAGGAGGTCATGACCATGAGACATAAACACAGCTCTACCACACGGATAAGGTCGCTATAATCCAGCATTTATGGCCACAAAGGGATGCTTTATCACTGCGATGGCGTAGTAGATGGAAAAATACCATAAAGTAGGCTATAATAAGGCCACAGTGTGCTTATTATTGGTGCAGATTCACTGCAAGACACTGAAATGCTTTGAGATCGACTGTGAAACTGCACCTTCAACATTAGGTTTTATTTCAAGTGGAATTTATGTGTTTTGCTGGCATTTATGTGAGGCAAGGCACAAAAGGCTAATTCCAGGTTTATCACTGTTTCCCGCTTTGTTATAATCTATGTGAGTTTGTTGTTTTGTTTTGTGTTCATATCTCAGTAATGCCAGTAAAGTCCGTTTTAAATGTGGGCTTCCATTGCATGCAAGATGCAGCAATCACTTGTAGAACAGCAGCTTTGGAGTGTTTGCTCACTCAGTGTTAGCCTTGTCAGACAGTAAAAGTCATCCTCCTTCTACTTGACGACCAAGCCCAGCATCCCCACCGGACGTTAAGATCATCTGCTGTATTATTGATATCACATCTTATCTCTAGGCGTACACAATCCATTTGGCTCCTTGTGTCCTCCTGCCAAGGCTGCAATAAACCCGCTGTGTTGTACTTTCAAAGAATATTACAAACAGCAGCTTCATGAAAAGATGATTGCTGCTTTTCTTCTTCAAAATGTGCCATTAGGTTTTTAGTGCTGTTGTTGTCCTTGATGAAATATTTCCACTGCGGGGAACAAACAGTACAGGGAGGGAAAGAGTTCATTCGTTTGTATGCTCACAGGAGCATCGTGCTGTAAACATCCTCAGGATAAAAAACAAGACCTGCCTGACACTTTTAAAACCAGCTGACTTTTCACAAAACTGTCCCCAAAATATGAAAAAGCCCTTGTCATCGACTAACGTCTGCGAGCACAGAATCACATTCACCTCCACTCATGCATCCCACATAAAGTATCCGCGTGGTTTGGTGGTTAGTGAGCTGTCTCGTAACTACAGAGGTCACAGTTTTGTCCTCGAGGCATTCTGAGCTACACTGTGGGTGACATGGCATTTTAGTGCCATGAATTCATAAGTTCACACAGAAGAGTTTGTTATTGTTCTGTTTTTTGCTTCACAGAAAGTCTTATCTTAAAGGACTGACCCAGAGGTACCACACATCATTGCCCTTTGTCAACATCAGCCACATAAGTTACATCAACCCCACCCATTTTATCCCAAAATAGCTTAATCTATGAGATATCGTTTTTGTTTACAGTTTGTCCATATTCAGTAAACGTTTCAGAAAGTACCTGAAAATGTGACAACCTACTGCCCCAGTGACAAGCCATTGTACCCCTAAGGGTACAAATCTGTACTTTTATTTCTGAGAGTGTAGACCCACCTGATCTCGACAGAGACACAGAATTTGTCACAACACTGACAGTGTAAAATGGCAATAAGAAAAGCCCATGAAAACGGTGACTTAGCTAATTCTTATGCTAGCGCAAGTCAATAGATATCTCAATAGATATCACTACCAGTCTCTGATTAAATAAACTTCACAGTGCACCTAAAGCAAGTCTACTATGATGACAGTCTATTGAGGTAAATACAAGCGTATGTGTCACAGCCTGCATTGGTGCAGGTTTGCGCCCATCTGGCAGGAAGTGCAACATGAAAATGGAAAATTAAACAACACACAAATGTAAGTTCTGTTTTTCTACTCTGTCAAGTAGTCTGTTTTAGTCTCACCTTTGTCTTAGTGACAAACAAAGTCAAAACTGTGGAAATTCAGATATGCTGTAGTAGTGACAGACAATTATTACCAATAATAAGAAACCGGCAAACTGCCTGCTTGTTGTGGTTCACTTGTAACTGACTCTACAAGGAGTCTTCACATTTACATTTAACGGTATCTAACAAGGTTATTCGATGAAAAATACAATGCTATAGTGACCTCTAGCTGATACAGCAAACCCGTGACACTTCAAAGATGCATTTGTCTTCTGCGAGCAGCAGGGATCATTGCATACTGTAACCTGTGAATGACGCAAGAGCCATGTGAGCAGACCTTCCATCCATTGCCATAGTTACGGCTACGTCCTTGTTGCGATTGAGTGCAACATCACATAGTTTGGCTATTAAAATTTATACTCTCACTCTTCAGTAAAGGGACACTTCACAGCTGCAAGTGTAACTTCATTTGGAGTATCACTTAGTCTTGCATAGGGAGTGGTAGTAGGCAGGGACCAGTATGTCTCACCCACCCACCTCCGGAGCTCTGGTCCTCTGGGGGGCGAGACAAAAAAGAGAAGACAGGGAGGAAAAGGGATGGTAATTAACTGTAGCGTGGAGTGCCTTCTGTCTTGCACACGCATACGTACCACATCCCCAACATAAAAAGCTGCATTAATGGCATCCATGGGGTTCAAAAATGCACCTGAAAAAATTTGCTAATGTAATAAAGAGTCAGCAGTATTCAAAGGTAAGGTGCAACTTGTCCATTTTTGTTTTTGAAAAGAGCCTCGGCTAACATTACCAATGTATATTATAGCTGATTTATACAGTTCTCTTTTCAGACTTGGCTTTCCAGCGTGTAGCTAAAACCCCAAGTGTACAACTACCTGCATTCACCACATGTACAACTCTCCTTTTCTTTGTGAGGAGAAATTAAATGTCTGTGTGTGTGTGTGTAAATTACCAGATCCCCCTTTTTCTTTCTCAAAATAAGCTCTCAGCAGCTCTGTGGTATTCTCTGGCGCAAGAGTCATCTCTGAGGCTGGCCAGCCACCATGTTGTCCTGTTGAGGTGTGTATTTTTATCAGAGCTGTCACGCTTAACAGTTTGTTTTGTTTACCCCCAGAGACCAGGGTGCTGTTAGAAAGGTGTCCAAGGGGCCATTGCCCCTTCCCACTTACTTACTTATTCTCTTCACCACCTATGGGGCATATAGTCCAGTCAGTCTAACTAAAAAATGGGCCAAACCCAGGACTAATTGTAATAGTAATGGTTCATGGTTTTTATTGATCCTAATATGCTCCAGCAGCATATACCTTCATGGATTTAGTGGAACATATTTTTTTTCACCGTCAAAAGCAAACTTCCCATGTTTTAAAGTGGCACATTCTGCGTAATATGGTGTTCATAATAGAGGGTTAATGCATACCTATCTGACACATTTGGTGTTTTTTGTTAAGTTTTTGGGTTCAGTCTTTCCAATAAAATACTTTTTCAATTTAATGTTTTATCCCTGTATATGACGTAATACACTTTCAAAAGCCAATATTTTGCTAAGTTTTCCACATACGGTTTGTGCGACACTGCTCCTATGGATGTATTCTCATTTAAACTGATAGAAATAGTTCCTTATAGACAAATGATATCATACCACTGTAAAAACAACTATGTAATTTAAATTTACATAGCTGTGCAACAAAAATTTGGATATCAATATTACCCAATTACAGCACTTTTGCTAATTACAGATACAGCACATGAACAGCACATATTTGAGTTTCAAAACATTGTGACCCACAGCCCTATGCCTCACACTGATTTGAGACAAAGGGCAGTGGGTCTTAATGTTTTGAAACTTAATAATGCCCCCCTCCCAAAACCCCCAGAAGTGGCACGTGATGCCACAGTTCTTCTGTGACACACAGATGGCTGACCTCCAGTAAGTACTTCAAATAAACAATATGTTAAACATTTCTTTACCTTTACCAGTTAATATAATAGAACACATATAATCATCACAAGATTTCATTTTTGTACTAAGTAACAAGTAACAGGTTACAATTTACGTTAGCTAACAGTTAACGTTGGCTAATGTTTTCTAGCTAGCCACAGTTGATCAGTTTTTATTTACTTTTTTTGTGAAATTTTCTACTAGTAGTTTGTGCCACATTGCTCCTGTGGGTGTACCCACATCAAAAGTAGGTATAAATTGTTCCTTGTAGAAACTAATGATAGTACCCCCTGCCCCCTACACATAGCAGTGTCAAATGATGAATGTATAATGTTGGACCAATGATGGACCAATCAAAAGAGGCTGGTAGAAGGGTCTTAAAGGACATGGTAGAGAAAAAAATGACAGAATATAAATTGAAGAGGAAAGCACAAGCAGTCACCATGGACTCCAAATTCAGAATAAAACTGAACAATGAGGAAGTTATCCGTATTGATCCACAGCTCCTGTTTAAGAGACTTGTGATTGCTGGGACGCAGGCAGACAGATTGGCGGAAGCTTTCAAGTTTGAACTCTGCAGGTATCCAACTGCCATCTTTGAAACAAAAAACAATGCTTCTCCTGGTGAACATACCCCCAATTGCAAAAGCAATATTGAATGCTGTGCTTCATGATGGTGTGCCAGAAGGAAACATCCTCTGTGTCTTAGATGGGGGACCCTTCTCCACCGACTCCCCTTGGATACAGGAACTACATATGGGGAAATAGTTGAAACCTATATTGGTTTTGTTCAAAAACATTATGGTCAATCAGTTGTGATTGTGTTTGATGGCTAACTACAAAGGATGGTGCCCACAAAAGGAGGAATACAAAGACTGGGCGGAAGGTCTCATTCACGTCAAGCATGTCACTGCAGTTGAAAAAGAAGGAACTTCTCTCAAACAGTGACAGCAAACAACATTTCATAAACCTGCTGAGGAGGACTAAGAGTTGTAGGATTTGACATTTACAGTACTAAGGGGGATGCAGATGTGCTCATAGCTCAAACAGCAGTGACAGCAGCATTGAAACAAAGAACTATCCTTGTTCTGGAGATGACACCGACTTTCTCATTTTTCTGTTGCATCACTATCAGCAAGGGGAGTTGTACTTAATGTCTGAGCCCAAAAAGTCATCTTCCTCAAGTCACAGGTTTTTGAACATTGGGCATGCAAGAAATTTGTTGGGTGAGGATGTTTGCAACAGCATCTTATGTGCATGCCATGCTTGGCTGTGATACCACGTCCAGACTGATTGGAGTTGGGAAAACGGTATCTCTGTGTCTGGTTCATAAAAGTGTTTCATTCAGAGCACAGGCCAGTATTTTTCAGAAACAATCTGCTACTAAAGACGAAATAGCTGTCGCAAGGGAACGGACAATGATACTTATCTACAACGGTAGAGAAAAGGATCCTCTCAGTGACCTCAGGCTGAAAAGTTACTTTGCTGAGGTAACTAGCAGCGAAGTGGCAATCCACCCTCCCAACCTGCCACCAACATCTTCATCTGCCATGTTTCACAGCTTCAGAGTATACCATCAGGTTCGGGAGTGGATGGAAAACTGGCTACCACCAGACAAATGGGGCTGGAGGATCAAAGACTCGTGCCTCTTTTCCATCCATTCCGACCAGAAATGCTCCTCAATTCTTTTTGGAGCTCGTGCGCTGCAGTTGCAAGTCAGGTTGCAGCATCATGCGCTGCAAATGCCGTCGTCAGGGACTCGGACTCGATTGTTCCCTTACCTGTTCAGAGTGCAGACGCGTGTGCGTTAACATGATGGCACAAAATTTGGATGAGGACGTGAGATGAACATTACATGTAGGCCTACAGTTAACATATGTTTCAAGTTAGGTTTCACCAAATTATCAGTCTGTGTGCTGATATGCATAACTGATTTCATGGAAAAACATACAACCACGATGGATTTGTATGCTGAGAAAAGTCAGTGATAATTAATGGTTTACAACGTAATTTGACTTGGTTTAGATTCAAAAAAGGTCATTTTGAGGTAAAGGTTCCCCCAAAGTGCACATATCCATTCGGAACTGATTATATCCGATAGCTGTATGTGAAAGAATACTGTAGAAAATGTATATATAGACATAAATTAAATGAAAAAAGCATGCTCAGAAGCAGAGATACGCATTATTCCTGTGACGTTGTAACATGAAGGCCCCCAATTTCAACCCCTGAATTTACCTTGATCCACTAAGTATGTAATGGTATACTTTTAATATGTTATCTGGATGTCCCTAAGGATCCCATAAAACATTGAATGATCACTATTGCAATTTTTCCCTAGGTCAAACCACAGATTGACTGGACTAATAAGGCATCGATAATGTTCCTCCACCTATCATGGTCTTTAGCAGCCAGTTGTGCCTCTCACCAGGAGAGACCCATCTCAGACGGCTCAGGCACTACTGTGTCCAAGCCATCTTAGAACACAATGTTTAATTTCTGAGATCACATTTTGGCAGGCAGTCTTAATATATGGCTCCTTATTTGATATTTAATTGGCCCAGAATATATTTGGCAGAACACCCTCAAGCAGTCATGGATTGAGCTGACTTTGCTCATGTCACCTTTGGTTATTCGTCAGCATTCAGCCCCATACAGAAGAACCGTCTTGACCAGGGTGTTATACAAGCGTATTGTTGGGATTTGCAACTTTATATTGTGGCTATCAAAATTAATTAATGTATCAGAGATAATTTTTAATTGTATTACTAAGATCTAATTCACATTGATCACCTCAGGAGCACCACCCTTAAAATGGGAAAAGATACCCAGTTCGTTGATTCAGTCTAATCAAAAGTACTTAACTGTCAATTTGGAATTTCATCAATAATTAACTTAATAGCTAAAATCAAATTACCATGTTAACAGTTTAAGGTTTTCAGAGTTCTTGTCAGTGAAGAGGTTGGCACCATTCACTCCTATACAATATTAAACAGACAGCATGTAGTTTTGAAAAATCAAGTGTAGCGTTAGTTCTGGCAGGCCACGACGTCAGGCTCTATAGCCGCTTCTGGGTAGCTGTCAACGCCCAGTCAGCTGATGGCTCCGCAGTCAGCTGATGGCTCAGCTGACTGCTCCGTGCCCGCTTCCTATTGGGAAATTGCATTCAGGGCGCGCTATTTAAACCGCTTTAGTCAGACAATTCTTTGCTGCTTCCTCTGTTTGGCTTCGCTACAAGACAGCTCGTATGAAGAAAAGATCGTCCTTTGTGTTTCTACTCACCCTGCTGCTCCAGATGTCGTCGCCTTCTGACCATGACGAAGATCCTTGGCAATGCGACGATGTCGTGGAAAACTACCAAGCCTCCGAAACAGAGGAAGCCCAATGCGTCGGCGAGAGGGCTCCTTCTCTTCGTCGAAGCTCCCGTCTGGCCGGTAGATGTGTCGCCTCAGACGTTCCGATAATAGATGACTGGCCAATTCCAAGGCTGCTGGAGTTCCTGTTTGCCAATGATGTGTCCGTTCCGATCGGAGCGTCACATCAAGAACTATTTGCATTGTTTTTGAATTGTGCTGGGCTCGCATTCTCACCGGCGCCTGTCTCGGCTCCTGCCTCTGCTCCTGACCCAGCTCCTGTTGCTGCTCCCATCTCAGCTCCTCGGAAAGCTCCGGCCAAATGCAAGAACTGCTCCCGGAGCACAGCCGTCGCACAGGCTCCAACTCCTGCCGCCGCTCCGCCAGCCAAAAGATCCAGAGCCTCAACTTCAGCAGCCGCTCCTGCAGCTCCAGCAAACGACGCCATCATGGCAGCGCTGACTTCAATCCAGTCGTCACTCTCCAACATGAACGCAAGAATCCATAAACTAGAATCCGCTTCATCTTCCAGCTCTTCATTCCAGACCGCTGTGTTTTCATCTCAGGATCCCGCCGCTCCCTCGTCGTCGCAGGCCGCTGACGTCACTCCGGCGTCCCCGGAGAACATCACCATCCCGCACAGAACCCTGGGAAGTGCAGTCCCCATCTCCACCGGAGTCCCATTCTACCCT
>JAQLOL010000003.1:12851523-12861571 GCA_029783665.1 Naso thynnoides
ATTTTTTTTTTTTTTTTTTTTGTAGAAATTGGTTAATATCAATGTCTCAACCTTCTACTCTGCCTTTTTGCTACATTCTACACATATTCAAATGGACAGATTGGAAAATAAAGGTGGGTTTTTACTTTACTGAGGTGAAAGGTCATGGGTGGTGTAAAAGTACACAGTAGTAAAATAAGTCTGAGACACAAAAACACTACAAAAAAAACTACACACTCCTCACATTATTAAACAAACAATTCAAACCCTCACAAAACAGGTTGACAAGCCACAGGGAGGCTGGTTCATCATAATTGCAATATTTTAAAGTCGAAACTACTTAGTTTTAACATCTTCATGAAATACTGCTGCATCACACGCACTTTTAAATGTCTCCACCATCTAGCTCCGCCCATTTTCAATACATTTATCACTAGACTAAACCATAGTGCCATCAAGACTCGAGCTACATCAAAGGGGAAATGGTAGAATTAGATGCTGCTAGACTTCATTAGCACAAACTGCATTTACTCTCTGAAATTCTCTACTGTACCTGCCAGTTTAAAACAGAACCAGAATTTTGAATAATTTTCTACAACAAGTAAATCCTTGTTAAAACTTGGACTGAACTGTAATCATCACTCTAATTAGACAGGCCCTTATCTGTGTATTTTGGCCATTAAGTTGTTCATCATGCTCTAGTTACTGTAGAGAGATCTCTTCAATGTTGTTCTGAGCTGCTGGAGAACAACTACCTTTTTGTTGTGACATCTTGGTAAAAATAAGTTTTACTTAAGTCACCTCACTGACCCATCTGTAGGACTCAGTTGAACTGATGAGGTCACAAAAAATTTTCCATGGTACAATGCAATTTTGTTCCTGTTCTATTAGCGGTCACTGGATGGGTCTCCTCAAGTATCTGCTAGATCAATATGTGCCAGTGTAGTTACTGCAAATAAGTAGCTATAAGCAGTAAATAATGACATAGTTCCCTGGGTTCCTCTTATTTGTAGAAAACAAGATCAAGACCATTGAGCCAAGCAACAACCTTGAGGAGAACATCAGGGTGAGAAGAAAAAGAAAGGCCAGTGTTGACAGGGAGAGAGACTTAAAGAAACATTGTGGGACTAGCAAAAACCTTGACACCTGTCAACCTGGTAGTGTGTACACAGAGGATGTCAGGGTACGGCCGAGCAAGAGGGGAGCTGACCCCAACAGAGAAACACCCCGGAGGAGACACAAAGGAGCAGCCAATTTCAGACACTAAACCCAGCAATGTGTTTGTGGGTGAGGTCAAGAGAAAAGAGGTACTGACCCAAAGATCCCAGAGAAGAGCCAAAAGACCGACAGTGAAGCAAAAGCTGCTCCCACCAACACCAGCAAATCATGTTTTGGTGGAAGATGTCAAGGCTAGGCAGGGGAGCACCAGCACTGGCCGTAATTTATGACTGAAATAAAATATACCGCACTGATGAGACATCATGAGACGGCATTAATGGTCCTATCTTCACAATGTTTCATTTCAAACAATAAAAAAAATGATGCTGTAGAGAGATCTCATCAGTGTTTTTCTCAACCATTGGGTAGAAATGGATAGAGGAATGGCTGTGAAGAGATCCATTCTTGACTTCACTGTGAGAATAAGTTCAGTCAAGGCTAATATAACCCTTCAGAGACAAATCAGGGTCATAAATTCTGAAGTTTAGCTTTTTAGTCCCAAACTGGACAATGATGCCAGTAATTATTTTGATGTGATATTAAGATCCATAAAAAAGCAGTCCATCCAAGGATACATTTAAAAATTTGATTCAGGAAAATATTCTTTCTCCAGTTTAAAGCCAAATGAGAGGATCAAAACAACTGACATTTCTTTGCACTAAACATGAAGCTAAAGTCCTGAAGCTGGATGATGGATGTTGAGGGCAGTTTTCTTTTCTCCTTTGTGAGTTTAAAGCTGTATTCACACTTACAGAATGATTGTCTCCTTTCAACCACAGCTGAAAAGTTAAAACATTCATTTTCTTTATTTTTTTCGGGATTTTAGTAATACTGATGTCAAAAGGCTCCAGTAACACAGGAGTCATATATGTCTTATGACTAAACTATGTAGCCTGATGTTTTTATCCCATTAACAATTGAGTCAAGCTAATTCACTGTTAGCAAATTCATCTCCTGAGCTGTATTTTCAATCCCTCTTTATTGATTGAAATAGTGTATAATGGTGAACAGAATGTCATAGGTAGTCCACAGAACAGCACAGGCAGGAAATAGAGAATCTTTATCACTAGACTAAGTAGTTAGCAAGAGAGCTGTTAGCGTGCTAGCTACAACAGTCCACCTGCTAACTGAGCAAGTAGGCTTTAGGGGCTACATCAGCAAGATTTTAGAATATGTTAAAAAGTGGCATAGACTGATTTTGTTGAACTACTTTCAGGTGTGACTAGGCCTTTAAATGTAATGTAAATGAGAAATTTGATATCCCCAGCTAGACCTCATAAATGTACATGAAAACAGATGGATGGAAATGCATTTATTTCCGTGGCAAAAATAGCTCCATTGTTCTGTGGTCTGAATGTTTCTGGTGGAAATGCTACGTTACAGTCCTTTTACTCACCAGCGTCTCTGTCTCTATCTTAGATCTTAATGACTCAGGTGATGAAGGCAGCTATGGAAATGCATGGCAAAATATGTTTCACAGGGACATAAAATGTGAAAACATCTTAGCTGAGCTCTGCTTCAGCATCCTGCATGTCCATATGATTGACTTGGGCTGTGGTTATTTCTGTGGAGGGACCCCTGGTCCTAAACATGGTACCAAATCTCACTTCTAAACAAGCTCTTTATTTGCAAGTTCGAGGAATATTCTATCTGTGTATTCCAGATACCTTTGTACTTGCCCATTCAAAGTGGCATATATGGAAGCAGAGGCTGCTGCTACAGTTTGGCAGCTGGGAATGCTACTGTACCTCCTGCTGCATGGTTCCAGATTTGACATCGTGAAATTCATCATGGGCAGTCATTCCTCCAGCAGTAAGCTATCACCAAGTGAGACATCCTATTTCTGAGTAAAGCAGCAACCCTCAGGCATTGTGTATTTTCCCAAGGGTAATTAGGACTGTAAATATATCACTTTATTATTATTTTAAAAACCTTTAAGGCGATAGAGTAACCATGCAGATTCCCAATATGTGGTCAGATTGTCAAAATAACGTCCGTTTTGATATTTTCTCTCACGTTTCCTGGAGGTCTCTAAGCTAGCCATGGTGAGAAATGAACACATTTCCAGTTTTTTTTTTTTCGAGTAAAACCCTAATTAATGTACAACATGATGAGGATATTATGAACAATTGGTGCTGCTGGCTGAATGTAGCCCACTTTAATGTGCAGGGACCAGAGTAGCTCCTGCTTCAGTATGGGTATAAATAATGTTTTTTTGGAAATTTGCTGCTACAATTTCAAGAGATGCACAAATCCACTTTGATTTACTGAATCTTTTTCTCCGATAAAAAGACCTGCACCTGTGCGGAGCCGCATTTCACTGCCAAAGTAGAAATTCCTTTGATAAGATTTAAAGACAGACATAATATGTCATATTTGCAGGAGTATAAAAATATGTCTATCATAGAGAAAACAATTGCCCTTATCAAAGCATGTTAATAGAAACATTTCAATTTTAAATTAGACATGTGTGCACCTTTCACATTACAACAGTGAACAAAGCCCTTGCTATTTAATCACAAAAACACACTTAGTATTTTAACAGCACGACTGAAAACTACTGGTGCATTTCATCAGGTGTGAAAGGTTTACATTTAAACTGATCCTTTGCCTCAGTTAAAGATATTAACAAAGTAAGAGTTTATTGGAGTAGATGTGTAGATGCGACAGGGTTGATCTCACCACAATTATAATAACACAGAGACAGAGACAAGACAGTTACAATAAAATGTCACATATAGTTGGCTTCCATGTATGTATCAGCGTGGATTCCCTTTTGCTTTGTATGTCTCCAGATGGCGCGTCAGATCTTCAATACGCATGTCCTTCAAGTGAACGAGGTGCTCTAACCTGCTCACTTTCATCTGCAGGATCTACACACACACACAAACACACACAAAAAGAAAGGACGCAAAAGGATTTGGTAAAACTATGAGAATTTATCTGTAAAACTGTGAATTTTATACCTAATAAAAACTTCCTGAACCTGAAAAAGGAAGTGTTGCACATTTGTGTGATTCCTCTGCCTCTTTCTTAGCATGCACATGTGGACACAGACGGAGAAGAAAAAAAGCTACATCCGCTGAGCAGATTCTGACTCACTGACCACTGCTGACACAGCTTATGACGCATATGTATCACACATACCTTAATATCTCACACACACACGCACACACACACACACACACAAGCAACATTATTACAGGTGGTGTAACTGTATGACAAAGCTCTTCCTCTTCAGGACATCAAAACGAAGACAGTCTTGTTTGCAGATGTTTTACCAGTCAGCTGAATCTTTCCTGGATTTCAGCGAGTGTGTGTGTGTGTTTGTGTGTGTGTGTGTGTGTGTGTGTGTGTCTGTACCTCCACAGTTTCCTGCAGTGCCATGACAGCTTGCTCTTTTTCCTGCAGGATTAGTCGAAAATGAGGGTCCATGTCTGAGTAAATCGGCACTGTGTGCTGCTGTTTGCTGTGCAATAAAAAACAAAAAAACCCCAAAGGACACCATATCATTACAAATGTTGCTATTTGACAGACATTTAAAAACACTTTGGTCATACCCATTTCTTAGTCTGCTCTTTTCATCTTTTTTCAGCTGTTCTCCTGCCAGTTGAGCCAGATGTTTTGCTTCAGTCTGACGAATTTCTGACAACCACAAAACAAAACCATAACATTATTCCATAAGACTCTCATTCAACTTAACGTAATGACTAAAAACTCTGCTGCTGTTAGAAACATGCAGGGATTCATCCAATCAATCTTATTGACACAAATGGGGTAAAGGGAGGAGGAAAGGAGGCAGACAGGCGAAGACTGTAAGCAGAAAGAGGGAGGAACAGGGGAGGAAGATTAGCAGATGGAGAAAAATGAGGAGGCCTTTAAGGCCAGCGATAAAGGCCATCTGTTGATGCTGGGAGTTGATATGAGGACCTGAGCTGTGTGTCTGTGGGTCTGATAGTGGATGGGGTGTAGATGGAAGAGGAAAGAGCAGAGGGAGGAGGCGCTATCCTGAGGTCAGCTTTACAGAATAGTTTAGGAGACAGATGAGGTGTGGGAAACGGAAGAGAGACCTGTCACCGGTTCACTCCCTAAAGGCTGCGACATTCTCTAATCAGTCCCGTGTGATGCTGTTAAATGTAGGCATGTTTGTGTCTCTGTGTGGTCCCTACTATCTCTGGGACAGATTAGCTTTAACTGACAGTTGTTAGCAGGGCACGAATGGTGACAATATCAGGACAGGCAAAAGACGGCAGAAAGCAGATAAGATTATGGAAAAATATTATTTCACAGCAGTCATCAAACAGCTCTCACAGACACACAAAAACCAAACAAAAAAACGCCTCACTGTGTCTTTAATATGCTGATTTTGTGTTTGTACACTGGCCAGTAGATACAACATTTAAAAGAAAGAGTCTAAAATTACATCCACTTCCTTTCCTGAGCTAAAAAAATGGTCATTTCTGGACTGTGCAGCTTTAGTCAGGGTTACAGATGGACTTTGTCAGCTAATACACTCTACAGATGACACTAACCTAATGCTCTATTCTGCACAAGGCATGACGTCAGACACAGTCATCAAATTCTTGTTAATTCAGCAGTCTCAGTTTCCGTAATTCAGTTGATTTCCCTTTAACTCTGACTTGCTCGCTCGAACTTCTAATGAAATCTCTTTCATGGTGTGATGAGAGATCAAATATGACAACAGATATATTGGTCAGAGGAGAGAGGTTTTTGCAAATGTGCAGACTTTGATGGGCAAAAAGGAACATGAAGGGTGTAGCGGGATTTGTGTAATAACAGAATATGAAAAGAGCTACTCTACCTGTAGGAGGTTTCACCTGGTCCCTGGTGTCATAATATTCCAAATCCTGAGTTCAAAAGAAAAATGTACTCAAAATGTGACTATATTTCAAGCTAGAACTTAGCTTCCCCACAGCTGAGGAGAAGGCCACAGTAATTAATTTTATTTTGAAATAAGCATTCTAACAGACATAAAGTGTTTGTATTATGTCTCTAACAACACACGTGCAATAATGTGCTGCACACACCAGTATATTCTCTGTAGTGTGCTCCAGTTTCTTGTCAATCTTCTCTCTGAGGGCGTTCAGTACAGGCTCTATCACTCCTGCAGTGCTTAGTACAATCCTTCTCACTTTCTCCTCAGGCACATGGAAGTTCAGCTTGGAAAACACCTTCCTGTCCGCACAGGAAAAAAAAAAAAAAATGAAACCCAGATGTTTCTAATTGGTTAGTTACAATAGGAAAAGCTGCTTGAAAGTGATTTAACTGCTGTTGCATGATGATGATAAACACCATAGGGGCCAATGTGTTTACAGTGAAGATCCATAAAGCTAGAGCTGGCTATGTGCCATATCTGTGGTCGGGGAGAGGATGAGTGGGTGTGTGCTGGATTGGTTCTCACGGCCAGACACGGTCGCCCGTGGCAGTGCTCGACAAATGCTCTGCCTCTGTTTTGTGGCAAAAATTAATTGAAAAGCAAAAACTCAAGCAGCTGCTCTCATCTGGATTAAGAGATATCGATGAGGGTTGTGATTTGTTTGTCGAGCGTGCACTTGTGTAAGAATGTTCTGATGAAATTTGGACATATTAGAGTAGGCCTATAAATCTTTCACACTGAGGGGTCATATTTTCTTCTAGTGTCCTTCGTGCAGCCTGTTTGTCTCCAGCCCAAAAGTGCAGCCCACTTTCATCACATAAATATATTCAGTGAAATTGAGCAAACATATAAAAATCACTGGTGTCTTGCCTGTTGAGGACGCTCCAGTTGCTGAGTTTCTGCTGTGTGGAGTTTGCAGGAATATAGTTGTGCAGGTCAACAAGCTTGGGGAAGAAATATTTAACAACCTCTGCAGCCATCACTGTGGAGAGCTCAGCAGAGAGGCAGAGTCAGTTCACAAGTAAATAAAAACAGACATTTGAGCCAAATACGATGACGGCAGCCAGAGATAATAGCTACAGACTTAAACGAGGTCATATTACTCCTGCTTCTTGTGTAGTTACCACCTCCCTGTGGACTGCTAGCAAAGCTAAAAGGCGAAGTTAACTCTTACCTCCGTCGCTGAAGTCTCTCGTAATGTGTCGTTTAGGTCGGGACAGAGGGATTTTGTCTATCCATGCGTACAAATCCTGCAGTTCCTCTTCGTTCAGTTCTCGGTCCATTATTCTCAAAGCGACATCTGTTTCCGAACAGTTTAGAAAGATCCAAACTATTTTGCTGAGCTAACGTTAGCTTATCCCCCTCGACTACAGGTTGTTAGGGCGTTGCTAGGCGACCACTAATCACCTATGGCAACACGGATTCAGGCGTCTGAATGTAAAGACGAAGAAAATGGACTGAAGCATTGAATGTGATCGTTCAGTTTTATTGTAGGCTCAATTGAACAGAAAAAAGGAAAAATCTCAATAAATTAAAAAAACAAACAAACATTTTAGTTACATTTTCAGTTCAAAGTTTGCAGGACAAATCAAGGCGGAATCCTCGCCTTGAGGAGAGACAACAATCATTGGCATTATGAGTGAAGGACTGTGTGGTCAGGTTTGCTGCATAGAATATGCAATATAAAATCCCTTGAATTATAATTGACATGTATCAATTCAACAGAGAGGACAAAGAAGCTGCATGTAATAATTCAGTCTCACAAAGTCAAGCATACCTCGGTTAGTACAAAAAAGTCTGCATGTCCTTCATTCACAAATACGTAAAGTGCCCACATTGGTGCAACATTTTAAAATCCCTTAACAACATTATTTCTTAGAAAAGCAGTACCAAAACTATGTGAGGGAACAGTAACAGTTAGTAAACAGTTACAGCATGAATAGTGCAAGTGCCTCCAAGTGTTCACATATTCGATGATCAAGGCAGAGAGACATTTCCCTCAAAAAAAAAAAAAAAAAAAAAAAGAAGCAAGAACCATCATCATGGCAGTATAGCCATTTGTCATTTATAAAGCACAGACGTTGAGCCTGTCAATCATGGCTTCAGCTTTGCATCAACATACTGAAGGCTTACGTAAGCAAGACACAGACGGCGGTAATCACCAGGGAGACCATAATGGACAGAAAAGCTCTGTCACTTATTGTTGCTGATCCTTCAGTGGATCTTGTGTCCACTTTAAACAGACGAGCGTCTCCGGAGAGGATTTCAAAGTCCTTCTAGGTGGGACGACAACAAGTGTCCTCTATCAGGGGATCTCAGTGTTTACACCGGGCTGCGTTACTCCCTCTGTCATCTGGGCCTGCTGTGAGGCATCAGGGCAGTTCTCCCTGCAAGCTACAAAAACAAGTACTGTTAACAAACATGCTGATGTGCTCCTTTCAGTACAACTCACAAATCCCTTCTCCAAACACTTTTGTTATCTGTCTCTAAGCGGAGGCCAGGAAAAATTAATGTGCGTGCTTACTAACTCACTAACACTGAGCCACTGCTTGCTCATTTCACTGCCGTGTTGGGATAATATCCAAAACCACAGACATCTTTAGAAATGTGAATTCCTTAAACAACATCAGGAATGTTTGAATGCCAGCTGGAAAGTCTGGCTGACTCTGGCTGCAGTCTGAGTACATACCAGCTGAGTGTGTGGCAGTAGGGACGAGAAGGCAGAAGGCTTCGGCTTCGTCGGAGGCATCGGAGACTTTGGTTTCATGATCTTAAAGAGCAGATGTTTATATTTGAAAAAAAGTGGCATGAACAGCTGAACAAGTAACTGCAAACAGCAGAAAACTGTTGGAAAGGAGGAGAGAAGGGAATTGTAACGTCACTTACTGGTTTTGTTGCAAGTGGTGGCAGAGGTCTGGATGGAGGTAGTGGCTTAACCTGAAAAAAGAAGAGAGATTTTTAAAAAATTACAATAAGATATTTCTAAAAAGCAAGTGATTTCAAA
Source organism: Naso thynnoides (assembly GCA_029783665.1). Lineage (NCBI taxonomy): Eukaryota > Metazoa > Chordata > Actinopteri > Acanthuriformes > Acanthuridae > Naso > Naso thynnoides. The sequence goes on from JAQLOL010000003.1 coordinate 12,860,622, forward strand.
TTCTGTGTGTAAATTTACCTCAGTATAGACTGGCTTGCTTGGAACAGCTGATGGCTGCATGAAAGGCCTTACAATCTAAAAAAAAAGCAAATATTGACTGGTTAAAATACAGCAGACAATAACAATAAAGACTGCACCTTTAGATATAAATAATGCTACATTTAAATAGAGTAGCAGATCAGATAACCTGTTGAATCTTTGATGGCTGAGGGGCAGCTGGGAATTTCTTAGGTGGCTGCAAAGGACAAAAACAGATGTGAGTTAAATCAAGTTTACTGGTTATTGCACCAAAAATGCCCTTCTTGTAATTTTGAACAACATCCCTGGAGCTCATTATTTTGTCAGTGCGTGACTCTCTTTGGGACACTTTCTGTAGCTTCAGATTCTTTCCTGTCACCCAAAACTAATCACCACACATGAAAATACTACGTCTAATGTAGACAAAAAGATCAAACAGTAACACATATAGTGCTAATGTCATGGTATCACTACACTCTGGTGCTGAAGCTCACCTCAGGCGCTGCCCTGCTGGGCTTCAGTGCCCCTGTGTGTGGTCTGGCAGGAGCAGAGGACAGAGGTTTACAGGCTTGAGTGGCTGAAGACTCCACAAAAATCGGTTGACTGATGGGTGTGGACCCGAGACGAGGGCTACCTCGTGAACTGCTTGACCGAAACACCGGGTTAGTTTGTCCTGATTTGGACTGGAAGTATCTAAAAAAACAAACAAACAAAAAAAAACGCACAGAGTACATTTAAAGATGGATGAGATAAAAAAAGGTTTGTCTACATGGCTCTGTGGCACGTAGTAAGACTGATAGAAAGGATGAACTTCTTGTTGTACCTCTTTGCTGGTCGCCTTTTCTTGATGCAGCACATCAAACTCCCAAACACCAGAACCAACAACAACAGTAAGCCAACCGCCAGTGACACAGCAAACACCACCGGGTCTT
>JAQLOL010000003.1:12868901-12883482 GCA_029783665.1 Naso thynnoides
GGTCAGAGTCAAACTGAATGTGACTGAGATGACAGCTAGCAGCTAAAAGGCAATGTCCAAACTTTTTTCCCACAAATATTAGAAATTTTATATATATATAACAAACTTTATTTCAGAAGAAAACTTGTTCAAATTAGATAGACAAGTGCTCAACTATACTTGGAAACAGTAGATAGTATAAAACATATATAATAATCCAAAGATCAGAAATAAATATGAATATAAGGTGGAAAAAATAAATACATAGGACCACAAAAGGAATGAAAACAAAAGCAGAAACAAAAACAAAAAGGGACTCACAAATCAAGTGCAATAAAAACAAGGAATTAGCATCACAAATGGAAAGGGGTTACATTATTCTTCAAAAAGTTCATTATAAATATCAACAGTTTTGTTACTTTCAGAGGTATTAAGTGGAGAGGCTTGCAGCCGAAAGAGCGGTCTGTCCAGTGATGACGGTCGCTGAATGTCATGACTGGCCTCCACCACTAGGGGCGCTGAAGCTCAATCAGCGGGAGCCGCACGTCACATCGGCATCTGCCGCGTTTTAGGCAACAACATCAGCGGCCTCGTGCTGTTTGTTCTCTTTTTAAATTACTGAGATGGTTCTTTGTTAAACCCATGAAAATAAAAAGATTGTTTCTTAGATACGTTGAGCCCTGTGTTATTTCATGGTGGACCATCGATAAACCTTTCGCCTCTCATGCGGAGGGCCCGGGTACGAATGCACGATATACAAAATTTCAAGATTAATATAACAATAACATAAAATCTCCAGTCAAATCTTTACTTGCATCTGTCACCCGTATTTTCAGTAGTTGTTAAAACACTGAAGGAATTTGACCACTGTGTAGCTGTTTTGGGAAACGAGGACAACATGCATCAGTGCAACTGGCTGAGATACTGAAGTGATCGACTGCCAGAAACTGATTGATGTGGACTTAGCCTTGTATGTTATTGTCTCTGCCTTTATATTATAAGGGATTAGGCCTATTTAAAATCTAAATTTATATTCTCTTGATTTACACATCAGACAGACAGAGACACATTTTTCTAATTAGCGTATCTAAGACTGACTTTGCCTGCTCTGTGCCTTAGATGTATTTGTAAAATTAATTTATTTAATGCCAGTTGAATGTGGTTTACTAAATACAGGTCAACTAGGCACGTTGACCTGTTGGCTTTATAGGGTAAGTAAAAATAGTCATGGGTAAGTTTTTGCCTTCATGGATTGCAACCTCTGCCTTGTCACTGAAAAGTTACGGATGTCCCTCAGAATTGAATTTATTCAAGGACCCCTGATACTAATCGTCTGGTCCGGACCACAGGGACCACGTCACGGAGCGCTGAGCAGCTGGTCCGGACCACTAAGCTTCAGCGCCCCTAGTGGAGGCCAGTCAGACCGCTGCTCGATATATCTTTCCCTATGTTGCGTCTGGCCAGTAGGTGGCGGCAGCGCACCATTTCAATAGTACAACCGCTCTCCAAAAAAGGGAAAAGAAAAAAAAAAAAACCCCGCACACATGTCGTCATCACTCCGCGACGACAACCATAACAACATGAACACTCTGCGCGGCTTTTTGAATTCATCGCTTTGATAGAAGTGAACGGTGTATTAAAAAGCATGTAACGTCAAACGATGCTGCAGCCAGAGGTGCTCCGAACGGAAGGAAACATGTTAACGTCAGTACAAAGCTGTAATGGAAGCCGTCAGACAGGAAACACAGATGAGCTGAGGCAGAGTGAGGATATGGAGAGAAACCCCTTCAGTTTCACACCGCAGCTCATCCACCTGCACAAGGACCACGAGCTGTTTGAGGTAACCGTTACTCAGCGACAGTTACTGTGCCAAAGCTAACGGTAGCTAGCTAACCGGCCTACCATAACAAACTGTGGTAATCTCTGTTAACAGGATGGGGACATTCATAGACACATGTATCTCCAAGATCTCTATATCTCAGAGGTAGATGACAGGTCAACACTCAGGTATGAAACCAATATTAAGTCACGTGTTTAACTGAAATTTGAGCTTTTTCGGTGGCTTGTGTGTTTGACTGTGGAATCATTCAGATAACAAAGTTTACAGTAGTGAGAAATGTTTAGCCTGGAGGTCAATAGACAGCTCCGCAGTAACAGTGCGAAGTTAGATATATGTGGTTTTGGCATCCTCTATGGAGGCCCCGAAGTTCCAATCCCAATCACAAAATGAAAACACAACTGCAAAAAGTAAAACACCACAAAGAATTACAAAACACCATCGCAAATAGGAAAATACGACAGCAAACAAAAACACAACTGCATATAATAAACACAGCTGCAAAAGGAAAACCACAACCGCAACAAAAAACACAACCTCACAACCCCCCCAAAAAAATAATAGCAAAAAGGAAGAACACAACTGCAAAGAAGACTCAATACCGCAAAAAGAAAAACACAACAACACATAGACGAAACGACAGCAAAAATGTTAAATTCATGACCAGGCAAGTGTGCTTTCAATAGCTTTCAATAATAAATAAAAAGAAAATTTTTGCTTTGTGCATTTGTGTTTCTCCATTTTGCAGTTGTGTTTTTCTTTTTGTTATGTTTCCTCTTTTTGTTGTTGGGATTTTTTGTTTTTGCAGTCGTGTTTTTCTTTTTGCGGTCATATTTTTCTTTTAGTTGTTGTGTTTTTTTCTTTTTGCAGCTGTGCTTACTCTATTTGTGGTTGTGTTTATGTTTTGCGGTTGTGTTTTCCTATGTGCGATTGTGTTTATGATTTTTTTTTGGTTCCGTTTGACTTTTTTGCAGTTGTGTTTTCATTATTGTGATCAGCACTTCAGGGCCATTGTTCATCCCAGCGTCTGTGTCATCTCCTTAAACAGGAAAAATAATTCACTGCACAACAAATTGGTCCAAGAAATAATAATTCCTTAGCCTTTGTACACCTTCTTCCTCCCCTTGTTCTTTCTCAGTTTGTCAGAGTTTGCCTGTCACATCTCTGGCTGTAGTGCAGTCTTCAGCACCTTGGAGGAGTATGAGCACCACTATAACTCCCTGCACCGACATGTGTGTTGCTCGTGCCGTCGCTCCCTGCCAAGTGCCTGGCTCCTGGACATTCACATCCAGGAGTGGCACGACTCTCTCTTTACGATACTCGCTCAGAGACAAGATATGGTAAGCCACAGGAATAAAAGCCTCTGAGGGTTGCATCAATTCCTGTGATGTCTTTATTGTTTGATGCTTACTCTGACAAACATTCCACGTAAAGTGAAATCATTTCAACAGACTGAAGATAAAAACAAGGCTACAAACATGTTTTCCCTGTCCCTTTCTCCTTTATTTTTTCAGTATCAGTGTTTGGTGGAGGGCTGTGGACAGAAGTTCAGGACAAGTAAACACAGGAAGGATCATCTCATCAAAATTCACAAATATCCCCCAGACTTCAGATTTGACAAAACCAAAAAAGACAGAGGGTGAGACTGCACTTACTACTTTGTCCACTAGATGACAGCAAATATCAGTAGAAATATTACTCTGCAACATTTTAGTCTTACTGAGCCTGTTTGTTAAAGTCAACAGGTTTTTGACAAATTCTTAGAGTTGAAGCAATTTTTCCTATTTCCACAACACAATACCATATTATTCATTTTTCATTCTCGATAAGACCAAATGTTGAGGAAGATTCTCCTTGCTGCTGTAATAAAAGCCAGCGCGTAATTTTTGAGAACTCTTCAACAAAAAGAAGAAATTACACTTAACAAACACTCAGCTATGGTGTGGATTGTCTGAATGCTTATTTCTTGTATCATTATGTAGATAAACTAAAGTATGATGTTTTCTTTGAATCACTTTTCGTATTTGTTTTTGTGTTATCGTGTCTTAGAACCCGAGAGGCGAAGAGACAGCAACAGAAAGACACAGCCATGGAGGTGGTAGAAGATGTGTGTGAGTCTGAGGGTGTGTGTGAAATTATGTGTGATGTGCAGTCCAACTGGCCTGAACACGGGGAATCCATGGAGATGCATGTGTCCGAGGACAAAGCTGCTTGCATGGCAAAGTCTGCCCCTACCGAGGAGCAGGCAGATGCTTTTGTTGCAGATCCCTGCGCTGAGAATACAAGCACCGAGCCACAAAAACCACGTTACTCCTACAGGTTAGTCTTTAAAACAGTCTACAGCAAAGCGCTAGATATTCCCAAGTGGTTTTAGTCACTTACTAAGTAAGATTAAGGTGGTTTTTTAACATGTTTTTAGTCTATTCTGGTAACTTATGTCAAGTTTTATCCATAAAATATGATTCCAATCTTCTTTATGTTAAACTTGGATAATTGTGTGGTTACATCTTAGTTAAATAACTTGTAGGAAAGGTTCTTTCTATCATCAGTGCACAGTATTCTGTAATAAAAATGCATGTGACGTCGTCATAACATTTGCTGCAGTTTTCCTTATTTGAATGATAAACTATCAGAGATATAAAACAGCAGCTCTGTCTTGTCAGGGTTCCTCACACCGTGTGCTTCGGTCACGGCTCCATCCGAGGCTTCAGGGGACGGCGAGGACGGAAAAAATAAAGCATTAACCTTCTGTCTTTTTAGATGTCTAACTTTATACCTTTGTCCTCTGAGTCTTTAATGTCACATGTGTCCTTTACTTGAAATAAAATGTTTTTTGCAAAAAAAAAAAGTGTGTTGACATTAGTTCAGGTGTTGAAGAATATCTTTTGTTGTTTTTATTGTTGTATAGCTTTTTTCCTGCTATGAGGATCCCGTCTCACTTCTGATATTAACTGACATAACAGTGAATGTCTGTCTTTATGATTAACTCAATTGTTGTATCAGTTTCCAAAATATAAAAAGTCCACTGTATGGGATACTGTTGACTTGTGCTATGCTGGTAGAAATTTTAACTAAAAACATTTGAATGCATAAAAACGAATGATGCAGCTCAGGGTGATGTATCAAGACCTGAATGTGGTGTCAACTGGAAGATTTTATGAAAAGAAAAATGAGAAGGATGTCAGAATAAACAAAAGATTTTAATAATGGTATAAAAACACACTTTCACCCATCAGATATAAAATACACTGCATTAATGACTGATGTGAGTCTCAGTCATGTTTAGCATTTTCAGAGTCTGCAAAAATAGTTGAATTATTTACATTTAGTGATAAAACTACGGTCACTGACGTTTAAGAGCACTTTGAACATCTGTGCAAAAAGTTTTCCTTTTTAGGGAATGGAAAAAAAAAATCAAAATGCAGATAGTAATGCAGGACTTTTGAAACTGAACACATTATTAAAGAAGTGAGAAACCAACCAGTTTGTGGCTTTGATATTGTAATATTTAATTCACCTAAAGAAGATGAAGCCTATACAATAGTTTTTATGAATCACTTAATTAAACTGATGATTAAAAGAAACTTATGAGCACTCAGTGGTTCTTGTCGCATACAAGCTATTACAGACAATCCAAATATAAAAAATATGTATATGGATCTACTTTTACACTGATAGAAGTCTGGTTTCTTGTCACTTGGTGCTGCCTCTGTAGCTTCTGGTTCCACTGAGTCATCATTAAGGTTGATATTATATGTACTACAGGTTGGCTTCAGCTGTTGATACTTGGCTTTTTACCTTCAGCTTATATAAAGAAAAGTCTGACTCATGAGATTTGAGCCTATAAATAGTGTCCGTCAGACACTTAGTGTGTTTTTTGGAATGCAGATGAATAATGGTTGACGCTTTCTAGTGTTTTCTATGTCAAATATTAAAACTGTATGTAAACCAAGAGACATTTCAAAGGTCTCTGGTATGGAAATAAAATATATACACGGACACTTAGTGAGTCAAACAAGTAATTGCTTCAAACCCAAAGCCGCAGACCTTTAGTAATCCTGTCGTCATCTCCTGTGACATTAAAACTACTCGGACTAAAGTTTTGATAAAATACTTCAATTGGAAAAGCTCACAATGCATAATGTTGTAAACATCTGGAAAATAAAATCATGTCAAGAAAAAAAATTACTGCAAAAATGAGCATGCTAATGAATAAATGATTTTAAGGTAAATCTTTCATAAATTATAATACTCATAGAAAATTAATTAAAAATGATGAGCAACTAAAAGTATTTTGTGTTCTTGAATGAGCAGACTTGTTAAATTAGACCGTTTTACCAACATATTTTGTATGAAAAAATATGATCTCACCATTAGATTTCTCACTATAACGTGAAGTATTTTGCTTGAGATTTTAAGACAGGATTTCAAACATATTGGTTCATAGGATGGACATTTTTGCAATGTTCGTTTTATGTGTGAAGGCATTTTTAAAGGGCAGCTCTCCCAGCGATGCAGTTCAAAGTTAGTAAGGGTTAAGAGGACAAATAGTACATCCCATATGGTCCACTGAAAAGTCCTGGGACAGGTAAGGCAGGCCGCGGTCCGTTTAGGGCCCCGTAGAGGGACGGTGCGCCCATGGGTGCGCTCAGGGGGAAGGGGAAGGCGAAGGCCGGCAGAAGCGGCTTGGCGGCCAACTTGAGCTTCTCCAGCTCGGCCTCCTGCAGTCTCTTGGCTTTGGCCCTGCGGTTCTGAAACCAGATCTTGACCTGGGTCTCTGTGAGGCTGAGGGAGTTGGAGAACTCCGCTCTCTCCGCGATGGAGAGGTACTGTTTCTGACGGAACTTCCGCTCCAGAGAAAGCAGCTGAGAGGTTGTAAAGGGAGTTCTGGGTTTCCTGTTGTTCTTGTGTTTCCGTAGATTGCACTGGGTCGGGCTGGGAAGTCCTGGAAGTATATTTATAAAGTCACATAACTGCAAGAGGGAATGTTACTGTATCAAACACATTACATGTAAGCTAAATGAGTAGCCTACTGTGTTCGCAGGCACAAACACATCTCCATTTTTTAAATCTCTCTCCTTCATCTCTAGATTTAATAAAGAATGTGATAATGTCCTCATCAGTGCAAAAACTGTGCTACCAATTTCATGCAAAGTTTTTTTTTTAGATTTCCAGAACAGTTAGACAGCTGGAAAGATGAAAAATAACAGAGTATCCTACACTCACTTGGAGGTGATGCATAGGTAGTTTGACTCCATGGGCTCCTGTCCTTGTGGCTCAGGTCCACCGCCTCTTGTTTGGACCGATAAAGTCCCCTCGGTGACGCACACTCGGTCTCTGCTCGGACGCAGCCGGAGCCAGGCTCGGGGGAGTGGAGGCTTCTGTCTGGCGTCCTTTCTGATATGAGGGACTCGACACTGAAAGGCAGATCTAAACTTTTGGTTTTGCATCTTCTGACAGATGACAGGTCGAACTCGTCAGTTCCCATGTCACCAGCGGCTCGGTCCTCTGGAGAGGTTTCCCCCTGTGCGGCCGCGGGCGGTGATCCCTGCGCAGGATTCATTACGCACGACTGAGGTGCCATACAACCAATTGTCCTGCTGCTCTCTCCGTTGTTGTTTTTGTTTTGTGTTTTCACTTAAAGTAAACTCCGTTATTGCCCAGCTTCCTCCGATGTTGCGCAGCCGGTAAACTTCAGTTTTTACGCACAGACTTGCCTCTCCGCTAGTGAAGTGCCAGGAGTCCCTCTCTCATCTTGCCGCCTGCCTATCAGTCGTTCGATGTTTCCGCGTCACTCGGTTGAATCCGTCTCTGATTGGCCAGGCTTGTAATGACAGTCCTGTGATGCCTTGACAGATGTAAACCTCCGATCAGGGGCGGAGATCGGAATTCTTAAAAAAAAAAAAAAAAGTCTCCAAAGTAAAACACCCCCATCCCCCACCCCTCAATTTTTGTTGCCCTTCTCCACTTGTGGGCTCCTACATCACCATGACCTTCTTCCACATTACTGATGCAATGGCATCATTGAACTTAATTTGTGCACACTTAATCACTGAAAGATTTTACCACTCTTGCAAAAACGATTAAAAAACAAATAAACTTGAGGGCAGGACTGTCTCCCCAAGGTCTAGATTTCGTCTGAAACATTTAGTTTCATACTTTCTTATTTTCTCACATTTTGATTGAGACAAGTTTACAAGACAAGTTTGTGGTTGGCTGTTATTTATATTATGACATGAATAAATCCATTGGCGGACTCAGAATGTTTGAGGGGCAGGGGTGAAAATTGTGAAAAGGGCACCTCATGTATGCAGTGGGGCAACAGCATGCAAAAAGTTGTCAGGCACATAACTGTGTTTTGTCCACCAGAAAAGCATTCTAGAGGGCACTTTACCACCCTTTTCCTGCACAGAAAGGGGATTCTAGAGGGAGATTTAACATGTTTTGTCCAATGGAAAGGCACATTAAAGAGGCACTTTACCATGTTTTGTCCACCCTAAAAGGCACTGTACCATGTTTTTATAAAAAGGAAAAAAGAACCTTAGAGGGCACTTTACTATTTTTTGTCCACTGGAAAGGCACCTTAGAAGACAATTTGTCCACTGCAAGGGGACCAAAGAAGATGCTTCATCATGTTATATCTTCCATAGAGACATCCAAAAGGGCACTATCGCAACGTTTTTTCTAAAGTTAGGGCACCACCACATGGAAGTTAAATTGAATTGTTACTGTTTCTGTTGAACCTGAAATTGTCTGAAAATACCCGGAGGAGCTGTACGTGCAAATGCCTGAATCCATTGGCTCAGACTTAACCCTGCAAGCTCACTAAGTCTATGTAATGTCAGATTGAGCCCATGTTTAAATAGAACATTAGAACAGGTCCCTGTCAGCAGAAGATACAGTCAGCAAGTAAGTGCGTTGATGACATGACGAGTGTAACTGCTTCACATTCGTGTCTGCTGGCCAGTATGCTGGTTTCACTCTATCGTTGACATAATGGATTCATCCAAGTTGCCTGCATGTATTGATATCAAACCAAAGACAGTCATTACCGATGAGTCAGTTGCCACATCCTCAATGTGCTGAAAACAAAATACTGTGACTGCGGCAACCCTCAGCCAAACCAAATGCAGTATTTCCAGTAGGTGAGAACATGTCTGACTGCGACAATCTCGTGTTGTGCTCAATATGTGAAAGAGCCACTTTGGATAATGTCTGGACCTGATTACATGCACATTGTATAGAGTTTATATATAAAAACAGCTAGAGGAAATTGTCACCCAACTCTTGAGTTTCTATGGAAATTTTGACATCTCTTAAGTAATTGTTTTGACGTAACGTTAGACGTAACGTTAATGTGTGTATTCACTCTCAGTGCTGTCATCAGCTTTGTTTTAAACAGCAACAGGACATTGAGACCCATTATTTCTGATAGCATGAGCTGCCTCATGAAAGCGTTTTTGCTATTTCAAGCTAAGCATGTTGCAGCGTGCCACTTGGTGAGTTTGCATGCCAAATTCAAACCTCAACCAACGCTATGACAAAGAACAATGTGGCAGTTGAAAGGGGATCGCCAGCCAGGTACAGAGGGCAAGATAGAGTTAAAGCAGGACAACAAAATGAGTTCTTAGTCTGACAGAAGTTTTGAAAACTCCACTTATTTTCTTTTGTCCTCCTTGACATCCCGAATATTTAGTCAAATGTGCAACCCAGCAGCAAATCATATTTGGTCTAAAAGGGCCTTAAAGCTTTAAAAGGATAGTTTGCCTGAAAATGAAACTTTAGTTATTTTCTTCTAGCCCTCATGCAGAAGGAAGATTGGGTGATGTTTTATAGTCCACAAAGCACTGTTGGAGTCACACAGGAAAAAGGCATTGCAGTAATCTCCCGAACAATTGAAGTGAATGGTGACCAGGATTTAAACGTGAAAAAAAAACTTAATAAATCTATAAAAAGCCTCTGTACTGCTCATCTGAAATAATGGTGTCCTGATACCTAGACCTGCCAAATTGTTTTGAAAAACATCACTGATGCAAAATTTTAAGTCTCACTGTTCACTGTAGCCTGTAGCTCCTAAGGAGGGAGCCGTGCTCACATGAATGTGCACACACTGTCTGAAGCTGCTCTAGGAGGGACCACGAATAGCTTGCCTATCTGCAGGATCAATTGGATTGCAAGTCTGGGCAAACCTGGTGTCTGCTGCTGGCACCGGACTTCCGGGTAGCATTTTAACACAGGTCTATGTGTGACATGATAGGAGGTACAGGCTACAATGTACTTAAATGTACTTTTTTTTTTTTTTTTTTTTAAACGAATCCTGGTCACCATTCACTACAATTGTTTGGGACATGACTACAACACTGTTTTCCTGTGAAACTCCTGCAGTGTTTTGTGGGCCACAAAACTTCACCCTCCCTTCCGTCTGCATGAGGGTGAATAGATAATGACAGAGTTTTCATTTTTGGGTGAACTATCCCTTTAACACCTTTACAGCACCAAATGTCTGACAGTCATAGTGAGCATCTAGCTGATAAACATTTAAGAGCTAAATGCCAGAAATTTCCCTCAGAATTTGGTGGAGACCAAATCTGAGCGAGAAAGAGAATGACTAATATGCAATATGTATTCCTCAGGTAGGCAAGCATGACTCTTAATGAATGCTAATTTTGCTTCGCTCCTCTGTCTGTTACAGGTGTAACAAAACTTTTTTTAGTATATTTTTTTGGCAAAACTGCAGCACTTTTACTTGTTTTAGGTCTTTGTCTAAAAAGTTGTGCTTAAGAAAATGTTGACTGTAGTTTTTCCACCCTTTTTCATTAAAGTAGTAAGGCAATCTAGGCTGTGATTTAAAGTACTTTTTATACTCTCAAGAGTTATTATCACTATAAATTTCTGTCTTGTGGCCGGTAATCAAATTATCTATGGCTGTGTACCGCCCATATTTCAACCTATTGTGTTTATTTTCTGTAATCCCTTTGAGAGACAGTAAAACCACAACTAATGCTGCAGAGGCCCATTAAAAGGACCCATCCAAATTGCTCTTGTTCTGCAGCTCTTCACATCTAGTCAAATCATTTTTAGTGAAACACAATATGTGAGACTTTTTCTCTCCTATGGGAACTGTTGTTGTGCCTGCAGCAGCACACTGACTTGTCTATAGGACAATTGGTTAAATAGAGTTAACTGTTTCTCTCCCCGAGGTACATTTCTGCTTTGATCCTGCTGCGCCTGGCGCCTGTCTGCTCTCTCTCCCCCTCTCCCTCTCTGTGTGACAGTGATAGATCGCTGGGTAACCATACAAGCTTTCAATGACTGTAATTTAGTGCCCAACAACATTACATTCTCCTCTACTTACTGTGAATATTACCACTCTCACTCTTTTAATGTTTGAAAAGGGATGTAGGGCTGTCTGTATAGTTTTGTTTCTCATCCGCTGTTTTATAATGACTCAGTAAATGATATTTCCTGCTTTTCTTTGAGTTGCACGCACAAGCCAGAAAAGTCAACAATGAGTATTTTGGCTTGAGAAATGAAAATCTATCTATAGCGCAGCAGCTGCACTACATTTTTTTGTTTGTTTGTTTTTTTAGAACAAATAATCCCTGTATTTTTTACCATATGTTGGACTATTTTTTTCTTTTATTTCGAAAAATACTTAAAAACAGACAAATCAAATGACAATCTTTAGTTATTTGTAGCTACCAAAACATATTTTCATATTTTTAAATTAGGGTAGCCCAACCTTACCTTTGTTGCTGTGTTTGATTGTTAGCATGCTAGCACAGTTAAAACGAGTGAGCTATGTGAAAATTCAGTCCATGGACTGAATTAGAAGGCAAAATCATTTCTGTATCAGGCTATTAACATGTTTTTAATTTTTCTGGTGTAAAATTTGGCATTTTCATAAAGGGCTCTATGTTTATTGACTCGCCTCTGGCTGGACAGCCTCAAGTGGCAAATTTAGGAAATGCAGCTTTTGACACTTCTGAGTTGTTGTAATTTTTAGCTGTGACAAGCAGATATGTAGGTCGCTTTGTCGTTACAGTGCTCTGTCTGTTGGTCGATCAGTCGGTTCACAAAATTCCCCACTCTTTGGCAGTCATTCACAAACTTCCACAACATTTAGTGGAAAGGTTGGTCATGTGCCAAAGGACAGCTGATTAACTGTTTGGGCCAACTGGCAAAAGGGGGCGTGGCAGTGGGAGTGGCCTGTAATGAAAAGGTGCTTAACTTCTAAATGGATTCATGTAACGTGCCCAAACTTTGTTGAAAACCACACAGACACATTTTCATCAGTCATAGCTTGCCCCGCCCCTGCACTTTTGCTCCGCCCCCTTCTGTAACTCATCGACCATTGCAGTGGAAAAAATAAAACATACTAATCCATTCATGATGCGTTTGTAACTTTATGATAACGTGAGGTCTAAGACAACTGTTACAATTTTAGCTGCTGGTCGCAGCTATTGTGAATTCATACTCTCTGAGGTCGCTCCTTGATTTCTTATAAAGCCTCTTGATTAAAAATCAGGGAATCACCAAAGTTGTTCTGAGTCAGTGTCTAGGAAAAACAAATGCTTTTTCCCACTTTAATGCCAATTCACTTTTGATGTTGAGATGCTTCATTGAATAAGTAAACACTTCAACCTGCTGTTGGCGGCAAATGTCACCAAAGTCATGATTACTCAACACTTGAGCATCCAATAGTCCATCCAAATAGTAAAGCTATTTCGCCACAACAAAAAAACATCAACATCTTGGTGGCATGAAAAGTCAGTGGGTCATGGGAAAATAAGACATTTTTTGAAAACTATTCATACCATATTCTTCAGTTTTTTTTATTTTAATTTCACTCACAATGTAAGAAGTTTAACTGGCATTAACCAGTCAACTACTGTCCCAAATTCACACAAACACACACACACACACACACACATCTCTCTGAACGCAAGTGGTACCCCAAGTAGGGAATTGTTTGAGGAGGTAATTGTGGTTTCCAAAAGAGCTCTACTCTTGATCCAGACATAATAAAGCAGGCTTTATACATTTCATTTTTAAATCTTTCTCTTTCATGAGAGTTGGCAGGGTTTACAGCTATTCCAAGCAAACTTTGGGGAGGGGGCCAGAGTCATGTGGGATAAACATTTATGAAACACACAGCGGGGAACTTTGTGGTGAAAGTGTATCATCTTTAAAAGAGACGAGAGGCCTGCTTGGTGAAGCATAACAGAACATTTTCCTGCGTACGAGTGGACCTGCCAACATTGGTATGTCAAAATGTAGATGGATGTGAGATCAAAAACTTCACTTTCTATGTTGACATTTACAAAAAAAATACAATGCATATGAATTCTCTTTAGCTTCACAGATAGAATAAGGTGTTCATTGCCATATACACAAGTATCATATTTATAATCCGACCCACTTCATGCAGAGATATAATCAAGTCAGCTTTGCTTGTGTTCTGACATTGTGTCTCCAGTAAGGAAACACGAGTAACAAGACAAGTCTGGTGTCAAGTCACAACTTGAGTCTCAACGCTAACACTTACATATGTAAAATAAAGCATATCTTGTCACGTTATCTTTTTGACAAGAATTTAAGTTCCCACGTCTTGTTTTAATTTTACAATCAATCCAAGTTAAATCTCTGCACAGGTGAGTTTTCTGTCCGCAACTATAAATTTACAACCAATTCTGATTCTCCAACATCAGAATAATGTAAAATTATGTAATCCAATCCATGATATAAAATCATGTTAATCTCGTCTAGTTCCTGTATCATTCCATCATTATTGAGGAATATTAACAGTGTGACTTTTTCTGTGACTAGTTCATTTCCTGCCATCACATGATGGAAGATCACACGGCTGAATCAAGGGGACACAGTGAGGACTTTAATATGAGCACAGCCAAAGCTAATTTCACCATAACAGCTTCTGTTAGATGGGATTAACCTACTCATTGCTTTACACGACACCTTGCTTGCTGCACTTATTTCAAATTTGCGTGATTGATGTGGATGTTTTATCCAGTGCTGAAGTGATTAATAAATCAAGTATACAGGCTCATTTGACGACTCTCAGCTCAGTTTTACTCAGGCCTAGTCATGCCAACCATGCCAAAGAGCATGTGGAGGGCCTGAGGTCTTCCAAGTCATGATCCTCCTTATCTGATCTGAGCTCGGAGGGAAGTGCAACAACATGTCAGCTCTGATTAGTTGTTTCATTTTTCTCACCTTAAGCAAATTGTGACATTTGAGCTGCTATTCTCACTGTGCCTACTCAAGGGGCAGGTCTAACCTGTTGACTGTGACAAGGGTCAGACATGACCTGCTGACCATATAACGTACTTCAGTTTACTCCATTTTCCAACCTGCCTCAGGTCTGAGAACAATTTTCAGGGTGTCACAGAGTAAAATGAGACAGACGCTTTACTGAGACTGACTAAAGGCCACTTAGTCACTTTGGTGTCAGGGTGTGTCAGTTAAAGCACTTGTCACATTGTTGAACAGAGTCTGAAACCCCCTCACCTTTTTAATGCTGTGTATGTGTGTGTATGTGTGACTTCTCTCTCAAACTGTCCCTTTTCATTCTTTACACAAGCACTTCTGCTGCTTTTTTGTGTACCGCAAGAATGCCTTTTTAAGAAAAATTGTGTGCTGTTATCACATCACAATCTCTTACTTACTTAAGTCAAGTCAAGTCAAGTCAATTTATTTATATAGCGCCATATCACAACAAATGTTATCTCATGACACTTTACAAAT
>JAQLOL010000003.1:12883582-12904238 GCA_029783665.1 Naso thynnoides
GAACCTGGCTCTAGGTGGGCGGCCATCTGCCTGGACCGGTTGGGTTGACAGTGAGAGGGAGAGAGAGAGAGAGAGAGAGAGAGGGGGACAGACAGAGAGAGAGATGCACAGCAACAACAGTAGCAGCTATAATCTAAAAATGCAAAATAAATGTAACTGTAACCTGTTACAATTACTGAGAAAACAATGTGCAATTAAATTACAGTTACTTATGAAAATGTTAATGGTTACAAAGGGGGTTACAAAATATACAAACTACAAAATATGTATACCAACTGTTAAAATGCTGTTGGTGCTGAAACTTTCCATGTCAAACCTGAGGAAAAATCTGCAAGAATGCAGCCTAATCAGTGTCGAGTACTACTGTAATGTGACACTGCCTGGTTTACACATTTGAAAATGGTTAACAGTTCAAAACTTTGTAAGAAATTTAGAAAAGTAATCAAAAAAGTAACCAAATATTCTAAGTTACATTACTTTTATAAAGTAATTGAAATAGTTACTTTACTTATTTCATTTTAAAAAGGGTAACGAGTAATCTGTAACCTAGCACATTTAAAAAGTAACCTTCCCAACCCTGGCCCTTACTCATTACTGACAAAGTGGACATCGATGGAGCGCTGTTTTGAAAATATCTGTCTTAAATGACCATTTTATCTTTTGTTTTGTGTCATAATACAAGACAACCAAGCTTCAGGTGTGCTTAAAATGACCTCGTCTGGAGATCAAACTTTTTTTTATTGTTTCAAAATGCCACACTTGTAATGCATGTTGCAATATTGAGGGGCGAGACACAATAATTGTACAAATGGGAACATCAGGACACATGTTCAGACAGTAGGAATTCACTGTGTTGCAGGATATTAGTGCATTTGAATTTTCATAGCAGCATGAGCTAAGATCATCTGTTTAAGCATTTTTTGTGAGGATGCTATCTCAGCAATTTTCTTCTGGATGAGGGTATCATACTGGGGACCCACATCGCAGATGATGCTCAAAACCTTTGTAATTACCTGATGGGTTGTTGATTGGTTAAGTGCTTTTCATTTATCCTCTATATGTTAGCATGAGTCGGCTGCCAGGGGAAAGTGTTGACAGGCGAGCAGCGAGCAGGTTATTATGCGTCTGCGTGTTTTGTATGTAGGATATTGGGTTTGCTGACAGGAAGGCGCCTTCCACATGGCGTCTGACAGAGACGAGCAGCGTGGTTGGCTGACGGGCACTCGGCAGTGAGTCTTTCCTGCAGTGCCAGGTGCTAACAGGTGAACACAGAGATATTGTTGCTGTATTGTCATGATCATGGAGGAACGGAGGGGGACAAATGGAACCGGACACCCTCTCTGGACCTGGAGTGAGTCGGGGTTGGGGTGAGCTTAGTGACGGCGCTGACAGCAGGGGAGAACTCAGATGGTTACCTGCACTTAGTGATGATAATGACGATGATTATGATGTTCGAGAATGACCCACCAACAGAGGCTGGGGATGTCAAATTATCATAGGCTCTTTATTGTCTGGCTGTGATAGCAGACACAGGCGTTGTTAGTATGAGGATGATGACAGCAGAGGGGCAGGGGACATCACAGGATGAAACCCGACACACACACTCACTTAGAAGTAAAACTTTCTCTGTGCTGTGTCTGCATAGAGAAGCTCAGCTATTAAAGTGAAAAGTCTCTAATGAGAGCAGCATTCCAGTGGTTCACTGTGGGACGCAGAGGCCTTGCAGTATTTGTAGCTATTTTGCGGTCAAATGAACTGACTGGGAAAGTGTTACCACAACATTTAATGTATACATTATTATCTTCTTCACCCTGCGTTCTGTTTTGTTTCTACTTCAGTTCCCCTGCATCCCCCTGCAGTCTGGAGCTTTACAGTAAAATCTCACGAAAGTCTCAGCTGCAGCTGCATCTTTGCCACTTTGCCTCTCACTGAATTGCAGACTGCAGCACAGTGGGAGACGATACTGAAAACAATTTGGTGTAGATCCACCCAAAGCTAAAAATGGCACACTGATTTGTGTCAAACAGCTCTAGCCAACTGTCTTTTTACAACTTAGCTCAGTCATGTCTCAAACAATATTAAAATTGACTTCTGTGAAGCAAATCAATTGATGGCAGCTGCACTGCAACATACTGTGACAATTTTAACTGTAACAAATCACACAGCAGCACCTGCTGGGAAATGACTGACCCACTGAGACACTCAATTGAAAAAAAGAAGTCGGTTAATAGTGTTTATTTCTTACTTTTAAAACCCTTGTTTTATTCTTCTTTGAGTTAAAAAGCAGACTAATGACCAGATGTTTCAAAGTGTATGCTGACCTCAAAATATTTTAATAATAAAATGTGACACTGTGTCTCCTGGAGTTGAGATATGAGTTGCAATATTCATTAAGTCTAAGCAATTATGACATATCTTTTTTTGCATATTTGAAACATCAACAATTATTATGAAATCTGCTTATCTGCTACCCTGCCAACTTTGTCATGTATACCAAACAGTGAGCTGACCGCTACATCATACAAATCATTAACAAAAATAAAAGAAGTGACTTGATTATTAAGTTAAACTTTATTTGGATGTGCAATCAATGTGCAGCTCAGCCAGCAGTCTGTTAGGTTAGCTTAGCTCAATGACTAGGAATTGACCAAAAAAAGCAAGCTTGGTGATGAAATAACAAACAACATCCAATATCTTAGAGAGCCGGTAGACAGATTTAGTTTTTCTTTGTTTGTGGAGAAAACAGGCCAACTGTTTTCCTCTGTTTCCAGTCCTTGTGCTAAGCTAATGTAAATCTTTTGGATATAACCTCATTTTTTTATGTGTAAAACATCAAAACATCAGATTTGTATCTATTTTACTTACTTGCTTTTACTTTTGGAAAGATGGCAAATTAGCATGTTTTCCAAAAATATCTGATCATTCTTTTAGTGGATGCAGCTGAAAGCACTCATTTATTATTTATATCATTTATTTTT
Source organism: Naso thynnoides (assembly GCA_029783665.1). NCBI lineage: Eukaryota > Metazoa > Chordata > Actinopteri > Acanthuriformes > Acanthuridae > Naso > Naso thynnoides. Next base: position 12,886,561 of record JAQLOL010000003.1, read on the forward strand.
CACTTATTTCAGGATATTTGGTAAAAGATAGCTTATTTTTTGTCCACAGGAGCAAAGGTGTGCACCGAAAACATTAATTTTGACATTTAAGACAACTTGCTGTGTTTTAAGTAATATTAAGTGCCTGAATACTCTTGTAATGAAAATTGTTTTTAAGTTAAGACTCTGTGTGGAAAGTAGGACTTGTTCGGACCTATCTGGTGCCTTATCACACAAAGTTGATGGAACTTGTCCATTTTTGTGACGCATATTTCCTTGGAGCTTGTGACTCATGCTGGCTTCAAAAGATGTTCTAGGCAAGTTGATAATGTCAAAGAATTATAGTATCATCGTGTACTCGAGGCTCTGATAATGTTCACCACACAAGAGCCGAAACTGGAACAAATTGGGGTTACATGCCTTGCTTTGGGGCATTTTTGCGCTGGCTGGAGATGGTGGAAATAGCCCTTTGCATTTGCTTCCCTTCGTGCACATTTTTCAGTCCATCAGTGGATTTGAGCCAGTCTGATGTTCTGGTCACACGCTTACCATTCTAACAAATTCTATACTTGAGTTTTCTTGTTCATGCCACATGCAAAAAATATAGTTTAATTAAAATATATTTAGGGAGCTAACCTGTGTTTGTGTGAGAATGTGAGTGCGTGCCTGTGATCTCAGCACGGTGACAACCTGAACAAATATGCTGACTTGATTCTCCTGAGAATACAATAGATTTCACGTCGTCTCATGAAGCTCTGAAAGAGATGGGAGGGCACAGAGGAGGCCCCTGAATAAACAACCATTAAATTCTCCCTATGCCTCTATGAGGAGAATATTCAGGCTTGGGCCTGGCTTCAAGCAAACCAGAGCACAAAACCAGAAAAAAACGTGATTATAATGTAGAGAGAAGGAAAATTGTTCAAATGAGGAAGCCCATTTTACCTTTACTACTAAATCTTTTTAGATTTGACGTGTGAAAAAAGAGGCAGATTAGTGAACAGCCAGATAAAGCGAGGAAGAGGGGTGGAGGGAAAGAAGAGGGGGATGAGGTGGATGAAGGAGAAGATGAAAGCTTTGTTGTGCTGATGCTTAATGAGCTGGAAAACACAATTGAACTTCTCTGACTGTGAAAATTGCTGTGAGGGCATCGTAAATTAGCGCCAGTGTGGGAGCTAGCCCGCTGACAGAAAAGGGGCTTTGTGTGGTGAAGGCTTCTTCACAGGGCTGCAGTCACTGAGATCCTCACAGCAGCATCATGGCTCGATCCGTCGCACGACAAGGAGATTGGCGGTTACTCTTGAACATGGACGAGGGACTATTTGGCAGCATTTTTGTGCGCATATTTGCTGAGCTGAGATGATTCTTGTTCTCAGTGTTATCATCTCTCCCATTGATCAGTGGTTACCTTAAAACTTATTTCCTCCAATTTTCCTGAGCTAAGCTCTTCACTGTATATTTTGCAGTCCATTCTTGCATGTCTTGCTACCTGGGGAAACAGGGAGGCTGGATGGATGGTGATTCGACTCCTTGGTCAAGAGAGAGAGGGAGCGGAGATGAGATGGGTTTTACTCCTTTCCAATATTTAGTGAACTCCAAAGGGTGACTCTTCATTCTGGCTTCGCAGGCTTGGCACATGCCTTCTGTTACTAAGTGGCTTCATATTGAAAGGCTCTGCGGCTGCTATTCTCTCTCCCACTGGGTGCCAGCCTCTCTGCCCTGGCAGCTGCTGGGCTTTAGAATAGACCCATAGTCTCCCCTCTGCAGGTGAGCTGCACAGCCAAAACAGGGCCCCTCAAAGGCCCTTTCAGAGCCTCAAAAGGAAACTGACTTGGGGAGAGAGGAACGGGCACACAATGGCTGCCTTCTCTGGACACAGAGAGGATGGAGATGAGCTATTGGGGTGCTGCTTTAGTGTTGCTTATAGCCATGTCGAGGAGAGGTGATGGGAGAAGAGAGGAAAGGATGAGATCCCCCGTTAGGTCTAAAGGCGTGGTTCTTTCCCCTCAGCGTCTTTTTTAGCTCTGCTGCTGCAGCACAGGGATGTCCCGCCATCCCGGGTCTCTGATGTAATTGCTTTGCCTTTGAAACCTGACAAAACAAAATGCTTTTTTTTTCTTCATGTCCTGGGGTGATGGGGGTGACACTTAGCTCCTGTCCACACCTCCCCTCTCTCCACCACCCGCCTCTCCACTCTCATCCCAGACTGCTGGAACTCCCTCACTCTGGCAAAACTCTTCCCATGCAGTCAGGAAAGAATGCACATCCCTCCGCTCCCTCTCACCTCCTTTTCATAGTTTGCTTTTTAACTTTTATTAGCCACAGCTTTCAATGACATATGAAACGTTGGCAACTGAGAAATAGGGCGAGGGAGGGGATGAGAGGTGGAGAGAGGGTTTAAAGTGTAAGGATAAAGAGAAGCAAAGATAGAAAGGAAAAGAGGATAATTCTTTCTCTTTATTGGTAATTATAGCATGTCCACATCCTGTCAGACTGGAACAAAAACAGAAACACAATTTGTCAACCTTCTTTAGTTATAACCGATTTAAAGACCTTAGTAGTCCATACATTTCTCCGTGATTTGGTCAAATACTGCTTCCTGCATAAACCGTAGGGGAAAAATCTAAACATTACTGCTTACCTGTTATTCAGCAGAAAATTGTATTTTCAAAGCTTTTTCTTGATCTCACAGATGTCTACTGTTCACCCAGAGTCATATAATGTTTGTCCGTGGCAAAACGAATGTTAAAATCAAACATTTCCACAGATGCCACGCTGCTCTGCTCTTCTTTTTTTCTTCTGGAACGTATGTAATGTCCAGTTATTCCAGCCTGTGAAATCTTGGCTTTAAACAGGTTTTAAAGTTTTGCCTGAAACATTTTATAATTCTATGCAGAGAGAGGACATTTTTAAGATACTGAAAATACCTTCAAACGTACAACTTGCTGCTAGATGACAAGTGAACTATGACGTTTCGAAAAATCATGTGACCAAACCGTGGGGTCTCATATGTGATGGTGATGTCACAGATATACACTGTGGTCTAAACGAATGATTGCAAACAAAACATATACTAAAATCGGTCACTTTTTGATTGAATTATGTGCTTATGCTTAAAAGGCTTTTTAACACAGTATAATCCCTCCTAAAAGTTTCTTGGGATGTATTATCTGTTCAAGTTAGAGCACAAGGCTCTTAAATGTGGTAGCTCCAAAAATGTGTTTGCTGACTTTGTAAAATGCGGCAGCCTTGTAGGATTAGCTGCAAAAAAGCAGAACATAGAGCATGCAATGAAACCGTGAAAAAAACAGTCCTAGAAACAAACATGGCTGCACCGTTTTCTTCTTCGAGCTGTATGCTACAACCACAATTTGTGTTGAGGGTTTTGTCAGTATACTTAATTTCCTTTTTAAACTGTACCTCTCAAAACCACAACCGTTGATAGATTTTTGGTGACAAAAATGTATTTCAGCATTTAATTATCGGTGAGAGAAAGCTGCCCAGAGACGGTGGTGACTCCATCAGGCTTGGGAAGTGGACTTAGCGTACAGCTCTGACAGCAAAGGGCAGCAGAGCCATTTTTGAAGTTCTGTTCCTGAAAGTTTGGAGCAGCTTGTGGAAATACTGGATTTAAATGTTGATTTTGCCTCAGGCAAAGTTGTTCTCCAATACCTTTGAAGATGCAAACCGCTGGTGTGCCCGTTGGCTTAACAGCAATGCTTCTTGAATTGTACAGTCTCTTATCAAAGACTTTTTTTGTTATTAATGCCTTTCAATGTCCCTGCAGCAAGACGCACCCTGCCCCATTTGTTATTGAACAAAGCCACAAAGTACTTTTGGACAGATTATAGTCTAATTGATTCAAACCAGTTTTGTGTTAGTTTGAATTTGTTGAGTGATAGCCCTGTCTCATTACGAAATCCAAACACTTCAACATATTTCTTTTAAAACTTGTGTCATTCTTGTGTGACAACCAGGCCTAAAATCTTGTCATTTTAGGGGCAAGGCCATATGACCTTCAGTGTCACCAATTTTTTGAGGGCACAGAGGCCAAATGCAAGGGCACCAAGGCCATCTAATAAGACGATGATTTGAAGATCACAGATATAATATTTAATGCCTTACTTCCTCTCATATGATTATGTTTGATTTTTCAAGGTGATTTTTAATTGTATGTCCACTTTTACAAAACAAAAACCATATAGGCTAAACTTAGAAAAATGTGTATTAATATTTCAATTGGGAAATGAAGGGGAACCACAAATCTGCGACAGTAACAAAATTCCAACTGACAACTCCGCGGGGCGCTGTGTTTAGGAGAAGGATACTGCACACTTTACTGTCTCGTGACTGGACTTTGTGTGACTGTGTGGAAATGTGAAGTTTTCCTATCACATGCTGGATTCTAACAGACAGAGTGACAGCTGATTGACATGAGGAGTCCAGTGCGGGTTGAATGCTCAGCGGTAGATCAGGTAATGAAGAAGATGTCTCGTGTATGAATCTCTGAATCTTCTTTATGACCCTGTATGTTCACAGACTTTGATAATGTGGTCATGGATCATCTTCTCTTCCCGTCCAGGCTCTAAAGAAAGCAGCACAGGCCTCGCGGGTAAATGAACCAACACGTTTAATAATAATCGTGTATATTTGAGGGAACAGATCAGCTGACTGATCACAAAACCTTGTATATGCTTTTGACATTTTGTATTGCCGAGGCGGTCACAGCAAAACGTGACCTGCAGAAATTCTGCTTCACGTGACAATGCTCTGTTCTCTTTCGTCCTTGTGTCCGTGGACCTCACAGGTGAAATTATGAACTCTTGTAAGAATAATCATGTATTGTCGGAGCGCATCAGTTGATTGATTGGAATGTATGGTTTGCATTTGAGATCATTAGCAGCTGCGCTGAAGAAGGCCCAGCTTCTGCTATGTATTGAGGCAGTTTACTTAGCATTTATAGTATTTTCACATTTGTTTTCCACTTGGCAGAACGGGCAACTACGTGGCGCATTTTACTCGCAGAAACATGGAGTGTAGGCTGCTTGCCCCAAGCAAGCGTTAATGTCAGCCCTGGCCCTGATTAAATACATGTCGCCTACCTGAAATCCACTGAAAAGTGGGCTGTCGGGTGTCGCTGTCTGCTCACGGTGGTCATGTGATGTGATTTCAAACAGAAAACCTCATTTGTCTCTTACCACAATGCATGACAGGTCAGAATCTCAATAGGCGAGTAGGGCGTCACAGCCAGGTGGGATGAGAGGGGCAGACTGCAAATAGAGGGCATGGCAGACATGGCCGTCGTGGCCACTGTGAAATATATGTCCTGGTGACAACTATTTCGAATGGTTACAGGGAAAGTTGCAGCAGTGAAAACTGGTCCCTTTCAGCTCAACTCAAGCCGGCTGATGATGTCGCTTGCAGACTCTACTGTCGGCAGAGGCCAGTTTTAAAGTACGGCTTGTCACTTGCTTCAGCAGCCAGTCAGCTCGTACTGACGTTACCTGTTGCTAGGAGAGCACAGTGTAGAGCAGCCAACAGGAACACATGCTCTCCGAGATTACCTTGTTTGGCTGAAAAAAACCCAGTCATGGTCTGAATACAGAGCATACAGATAAGGTGAAGAAGTAGTGTTCTTTCAGACCACCTGAATTACAATATGCTGAAAAGGTAATATGATAAGGTAATATGACACCAAAGATAAACTGCCCACACCAACTTTATTAAACCCATAAGGTTAGATTTTATCATGTCATTTTTATCATAAAAAAATGATTGTTGATGATTGTAATTAAAATTTTTCCCATGTTTACCCACCCCTCCTCCAATATACAGAAATATTTCTACATGATATTCGCTTGTTATTGTTTACATTTCACATGGGATTTTAAACACACTGCGGTCTAAAAGATTATGGAGCCTTTAGCTGTGTAACATAATTAAATTGGGTTAGAAGAAGATGCTATCAGTGCCTGTCTCAGTCCTTTTTGCTCTCTTTCGCTCCTCTCTCCCTCCTTCCTTCTTCTCCTCTAATCAGTTCCACTCTGTTGTGGCTCGCCCTGGGCTGTTTAACTCTTTGCTAAACTGCTTTCACAAGCATGAGACCAAAGCCTGCTCAAAGGTCTATTAAATCCATTACACCACGGTCACCGTGTGGCTGACCTTATGGCCGTTGTTGCGTTCCTCACACCTTCTTAAACCAGGACTTAATTTTCCTTCTGAAGTTAGTCGACCATTTCTGAAAGGCAAAGTGGTGAGTATGGCCTCCGAGCAAACTGAGCAGACAGAGCGCTGAAATCCAAGACAGACAATTCAAGTTCTGAGGACAGACATGCTCATGAATGCACCATGCTTCATGTACTATTTGCTCTGAGGTTTTGAGAAGAGAGAAGCATTTCCTGCAGTCAGGGCAGCTGGGAGTGATTTAGTGACATTAGTAAAATCCTATTCTGGCTAGCATTTTTCCTCAGGGATAAGTTCATAGGGCTATGTAAACCAATAATGTAATAGTAACCCTCATCTTGTGGTGGCTTGTTTGAAGAGGACACAGTAGGCATCATTATTATGTTTGTTTAATTTGCAAAGAGTGCCGTGACTTCTCCCTTTGACCTCTCCAGATCCAGCTCTCTTTGTTGTTTAAAGTTTCTGAAATACATACAGTACAGTACAGGCATACAGCATTCAGTAGAGTGCCTTCTTTAGACAAGCAGCTTTTACTGGGAGGAAAATACTGTGAGCAGAGGCATGCTTATTTTGTTTTATTGAATTTATAGTACACTTTATACACTTTCCATGTGAAATGAAACATTTTATTCCCAACATCTGCCCTAAAGCTTCCTTGTGTGCCTGTAGGCATGTACAGACAGCATGTCTAACGCTGCTCTGTGCACCTTTCAACGCCTCGCTTGAGTACTTGATCTCTGACTCTTTCCATCATCACATCTCATTATCTAATGATACAGAGACGGTACAGTTATGAGAGCAGTGAGTCACTGTTTATGTCACTAAAAAGCTAATTGAGCTCAGTAAGAAATTTCAAACCACACTTTTCTGCAACAGTTACGTAACCCATTTTCAACTAATGTGTAGTTTTAATTTGGAACTTCCAAAATAATATGAGTAAATTAAGCTTGCATTATAAATAAATTGTAATCTTTACAAATTAATTAAACTTTTACAATATCATTCTCCTTTAAGAATCCCTTTAATCATTTGAGAAACTTTATTAACATCACTGCAGCATGTTTCCTTCTGTCTCTGAATTGTAGGACTGTTTAATGTCTGTAGGTGGTTTTATCCATATTATGCATCACTGGTTACAACCATAACAGTGTGACACTGGTTCTTATTTAATATGTGTGCTAGTGGGATTTGGAGGAACTGAGGGGAGAATCAACATTGCTGTCATACTATTTTAGTCAAATACCAAGAAGTGTTGTGATGGAAAAGCCAATTTTCAGTGCTGCCCTTCATGTAAAATTAAATGAAGCAGTGAATAAGTAGAAGCAAGTTATTATGTATCAGTAATAGTGACTCCATTGTTTTTTATGCTGTGTCTCCCTTTACTCTGCTCTTGTCTGCATCTGCAGGTATTCAATTATGGCTTGAAAAGGTTGGAGCCAGACTTTCCACAGGCCACAGCATGGAAACAAAGCAGGGGTCTGGAAGCTGAGGTCAGGGAGCACAGTAGCTGCACGGCAGCTACAAACTACAGAGATAGACATCTATGAGGAATAGTCATCTTCAAGAAATGAAAGTCTGTTCGTAAAGTGGAGTCGGAGGTCTGACTCACATCCTCAGACTGTGCCGAGGATAGTTTATGTGCCGTTGAACGATGTGTAATGAGCAGTTTTTCAGCCTGGCATGAATGGAGGTTGTTATGGCAGCTGCAGTTGATGAACAGCACATTACATGTAACAGGATTCTTTAAATCTGATTGCAAGTTGTCATTTTGACGCAGCGCTGTTACTGAACACAAAAGCACATTGAAAATCTTAGATTTATACAAAAGGCAAATTGACATTGAAGTAGGTCTACAGTAGATATTAAAAATTGGAAATGACAGTAATTGATATGAGGAATTATGTTATATATTCAAAAGTAAATGTAAATGTTAAATATCTAATATAGCCCAATAACAATAGATATGTAATATTTTTAAATTTGAGGGGATTGTTGATTAGAAACTATTTAAATTCACCATAGTCTATATTTACACATCAAACATGTTCAAATAGAGTTCAACAACATCTCTTTTTTATGAATATGTGTATGACATTTTTCAATAACAACACAGAATACAACACAACAGCTCAAACAAGACATGGCACCAAAAATAAACAAACAAACAAACAAAAAGGCTGGTTATGAATAAGAAGTAAAACATATGAATAGTGGGCATAGTATCCATCCATCCATCCATCCATCCATCCACCCCCCTTCCTCTCTGTCCTCAACAGAAGAGAAAAACAGCATCACAAGTAAATAAATAAATAAATAAATAAGGAGCATAGACAAGCAACATGGTTATAGAGGTACTGGTTTTACTGTAAGCAAGTAAAGAGGTACAGAGACAGATTAGACTGATTTAGGAAACCCTTGTAATATAGAGGATGACTGTTTTGGTCCAGTATAATTTAATTATGGAACCCAGACCTTATAGAAAGTGTCCAATGGAGTGAAGCATACATGTGATGTATTCACTGGGGATAGGGTCTGTTATTTTGTTGTGCCATGACTTTTTGGTCGAAGCAGCATCTTTGATCCAGAGGAGCAAAATCTTCTCCCTAACAGGAAAAGTCAGTACATTACTAAATAACCACCTGTGTTTAATATTAGTAATGAGACCATCTTGAAGACCAAGTAAACATCAGATACTTTAAAATACAAGATAGCTTCTTTTTTTTTTTTTTTTTTACATTAAGTTTCAATTTCCCTGCAATTCACAAAACATTATATTTTCAGAAAACATTAATCTGAATTTCTCTATGATTATAAAAACATAAAACAGTTCAACACTTTGTAACAGTGGGCCAAAATCATAGGAGGTTAAATGTTTAAAGTCACATTTATTGAACTGTCACCTTATTGTCTTCCTGCCCTCATCCTGTCCAAGGCACAACCTCATAATAAACAGCTTTTGTATCAAATAGACAATTGTTTTTCACGTTTTTTTTTTTTTTTTTTAATTACAGTTGCCAGTTAGCTGCGGATAAATAATGAAGACCAAAAATTAAGTCATCATCTTATTTGATTCAGCGGTTTAACAGTCTGTCTCTGTGGAGTCTGTAATTATCTATTGTGTAACAAATAGACCAAAAATATTTGAAGCATGAAGATGTACAAAAAGGAAGCATAAATCTTACTCACTGAAAAAAACAGAAAAACAAAAAAACAGTCTTTTATTAATCTTCGCATATTCCGACATGCTGAGCTTGCCATTTCTCATCATGAAGGAGTGCATGAACTTCAAAAGATGAGAGCTTTTTCAACTGATCATATCTGTGTAATATTATTTATATTGAGAACAAACTAAAAACAGAGGTGAGGGTAAAAAGTTTAGTCTGCTAACATAACTGCTCAGAGCAGGCACATGTTTCTTTAATAAGGATGAAAGTGCAGCGTTGTTGTAACCGGATCTCTCTGTAACAGGCAGCTTTCCATCAAGGAACAGCAGGATCCTCTCTAACCCAGGAGCATCAGGACAGATGGGACCGTGACATGCAAACACACAGACACTGAGAGGACTTCAGTTGTCATTCGGATAAATGTGTTGTGAACATCACGGCAATCAGCAACAGAAAAGACAGTGCAAAGAACATTTATAACACCTGTATTCACTGATAACACCTGTACTCACTGTCGCTGCCCGCTGTCGTCATCACAGTGGTCTCACAGGATGTGCTCCCCGCTGAGCGCTTTGAGCTGACGGCTCTGTGATCAGTTCTGTGGTGCTGGAGGTCAGAGGTTAAAGGTTAGGGGTACTCCAGCTGGCAGACAGGGCCGTGTAAGGACTCCAGTGAGGAGGCATTCAGTGACAGGAACAGGAGGGGGGAAAGAGGGAGCCAGAGGAGGAGAGAAGGTTGAAGTTGTTTGTCTCGCTGTCCTGTTTGATGTGCTCCACCCTTAAGTCCTTTTTTCTCCCCTTCTGGCACACACCATCACCATTCTCAGATGTAGCATTCATTAGACCTTTTCTGCTTTTAAATTTAAAGTGGCTACTATTAAGATTTTTATAATAACAAAGGATTATATGACTACATGCGTATGAAAGTTACCCACAACTTTAAAAGTAGCTTTTAGTGAACTGAATCTCATTATATTGTTTTCTGGCTGGCAGCCCTTCTCACCACTATCATAGTGTCTTTTTTGTAGCAGGCAGCTTTCTTTAACAGAAAAGCATGAAAACCCCACTGTACACCTGTACAGCACTCAGCAGCAGACTTACAGAGAAAGCCCTTTATGAACGTAGTAGATGATTTAACATTTTAAGCCTGATTACTCAAAGAACTTAGGTGGAGATAAAAAAAAATAGCTAAAAGGATGGTGAAATTTGTACTGAAATTTAGTATGTGGCCAAATTAATGCCAGTATTGGTAAGTATTTGGAAGTGTTAATGAGTGAATATTTTCTCACAAGTTCACAGTATCTGCGAAAAAGGTGATTATATGTCCACCTTAGTTATTTTAAAGTGACTTAGCACACCTTAAAAAGATTCAGATGTTTAAACATTTTGGAGGGGTTTTTTTGGACATGTTTTACATCTTTTAATTTGTTTGCCAATCCTTCGATGAATCCACTAAGTCGTACACGCATTTAGGCCTTACAATTTTTTGTTACAAGCTTTTCCATTTGGGGATTCTAAATAGGTCCAAAAAGATAGATATTAAGAAGTAGACATTTTGGTTGGAAAAATTATCAAAGGTTTGAGAAATATCTGTGCAACTATTGTGGTTTCTTGTCATCAGTCAAGTTTCTGGTGTTCCCTAGTTTATCCTGTAGAGGGCAGCTCATCTGACTGAAATGGAGGAGTTATCTGTTATCCTAGCCTTTGATTTTTTTGGATAACCATTAATCAATGGACATCAAACCTGGTGGGAGTATAGAGTGCCTAAGTCACGCCCCTTCCAGTGGACCCATGGGACCTTAGCGTGAAAAAAATATAAACAGTAGTCAGTGGGGAAAGGAAAATTATTTTTTGATCCTGTTTGACTTTTGTCCTGAATTACACAGATGATGTTCATCAATTTAAATGATAATTTTTCATGTGAAGAAAGTCTGTTTGTTGTCAAACGATTGATGTATTAGCTTGTGAAAATACATTAATTATAAATAATTATAATTATAAATATTTATAATTATAAATACTACAACCCCAGATGCTTAACTGACGTCATAACAGTTTCCCTAGTTTACTTTGCTGTTTGACGACAAAATTCAACTTTCCTTACATGAAAAATTATCTTTTAAATTGCAAACCATCATATGTGTAATTCAGGTCACAAGCTAAACAGGATCAAAAGAGAATTTGTCCTTCTCCATTGACTAATGTTCATACATTTCCAAATTAAGGACCCATGACCTGGAAGTAGATGGGTGTGACTTTGACACTCTATTGCTGGGGACCAAAGGAAGTGCTGTGTCAGGTGAGAAGTAGTTGATGAGCACCTAGACAGCACTAACAGTAGCTACATTTATAGAGTTTAAATGCCACTTGGTGACTATGTTATAACCAGAATCATGTCAAAAGAGGGCAAAGCTTAACCGTCCTTCTCACCATTGCTGGTTGTACCTAGGGTGTCAACTAACGATGATATTGTGAAAGCTGCAAGCAGCAATGCGGGAGGCAAAGCAACCACTCAGTTCCAAAAAGTCACGTTTTTGTGCATTTTTATTTAATGAGCCATGTGCGCTGTATTGGCATGATGTGTGTTTAATTTAACAGAGTTTTCCAAAACATTAGTTCTCCTTGAGTGGAAAATGTGTTTAATGAGAAGAGTCCAAAACACAGTAAATAGCTATTAAACTTTTAACAGCTCCCACATGTTTACTGAGTTTATGAGGGGTGTGATTGAGGGAGGATAAGGGTATATGGCATATTTGTGTGTGTGCATGTGTGAGAGAGTGGGACCACCTGAGCTTTCCCTCTCATTACTGTAGCTATAATATAATATTTCCATTGCTGGCACACACTGTCAAAGCAGTGCAGTGGCTCTGTCTTAGGTCAAGTTGCTAGTGTTGCTAATGGCCATCTTTTACAAAGATACAGATCAGCCTTTCAGATTAGCTGCCCTGGACAAAAGGGTCAACCATATTCCTCTGTGTCTCCTCTCCAACAAAGACCTTCCCAGTCCTCTGTCATCAGTTACATAACAGATGGAGGGGAAAGTTCCTCTGTCTGTCTCTCTACTGCAGCTCCTGGTCCACCTCCCTTCATCTGTCTTGGCTGTCATCAGTGCTATTGTTGTTGGAAATCTGCTCAGGTATTACCTGTGGAGCCAGATATACAAATGGCTCCAGGCTCCAGACTGATTGGCTCATCATTCCTGTTTTACCCCATTAAAGTCCCACTTGTCCAATGAGGAGACATTTTATTAAGCATCTGCGCTGAAATGTGTTAAAGGAAGCGTCAAAAGCTGAAGTGCCTGCATGCAACTGTTAAGCAGATGGCTCACAAATTCTCTCTACAGCCACTTCCTAAGTCTGATAGCTCGCTGGCTTACCAGACCATCGTCACAACATTTCACGTTCCCCTCTGCTCTTCGTGGAGGTCCTTCCCCCAGCCCTGTAATTCGTGCGGTTAAACTCCAACGTGAGATGTCTAATGTGTGTTTAATGGGTGTTGGTTGAGCATCAATTAAGTTAATTGTAGATCATTGAGTTAATTTTAGTTATTTAGAAAAACCCAGCTTTCCTAAACGTTGTGAGAGTGGGGGATATGACGGAAGACTGTGAGTAAAGACAGAGGGGTGGTTAGCCTCAAATATAGCCTTATATTCCGTGGCGACCTTTATGGGATTTAGTGATAGTAATGACGATGATGATGAAGATCTAGTGCTGATGATTGTTTTAGTGCAGAGAGGTGAATTTTCTGTTTGCATACGAGGCGCGTAATATGTTCATTATCACATTTCAATGGCAATACAGTTTGTGTTGAGGTTTACTGTGGAGTCTGATGTCTCCAGCTGATTGTCGCCTGTTAAATAGTCTGTTTTCTATTTGTTTCTTTGCCAGCAGAGAAGTCTTGAAATGATGCTACCTTAAGTCAAGTAGAAACATGACGGCTGCATTCCTCAGTCTTACCAGTAATAAGCAGTTATTGGTTTTGGGGCAGAGCCAGGACATCAGATCCTGCACTTAAAGTTACAAGTTACAATTTCAAGAGACTCTGTCATCAGTGGCAATGACATATTAATCTGCAGTATCTGATTACACATTGTGCGTGTGTGCAAGTAGGAGTACTGCAAACTGTCCACACACACATGCATGCGGGCTCCTACATCCACTCATGAAACAGTGTAACAGAGACATTATGCAAATTAAGCCAAGATCATTTATTTTGATCCTGGAATTCAGTCAAATATTCATTTTGGTGGTTTACCCTATAAATTGCTGCAAGCTGCCACATTTGGAGCATGTTCTCTATCCCAGATTTATAGGCATAAATCATGACTTAATTCTGCATTTAAACAGCTACAGACAGGCAATTTATTCTTGGCTCACCCCTTTCATTTTGTGCAATAACATTGTGTGAGTGTGCGTGTGTTTTTTCACACTTTATTGGCAACAATCATTACTTGCTGACAACTCCCATTCGTTGTGGTTTTTATTGTTGCCCTCACATTTTCTGAAAGACTTGTCGTTCACATGATACATATACACACACAAACATCACACCAGCACACACACCTACCTGCACAAAACATACAGAGGAGGGAAACATACTTGCATATATGCTTGGAAGATCAAACCAAAACTCTGATCGCCTCTATAGGTGTCTCATATATTCATATGTATTATACCCATATCACCTGCAGTCAATTTGAACGAAGAGAGGCAGAGGGGGTGTTAGAGGCTCATTAGGAAATATTTCACCATCTCTAAAGCTTGTTTTGCTTCGAGGCTTGATAATTACATCACGTAAACTTATTCACTGCCAAAGTCAAGTAAATAGAAACGCACAGTGGGTCATATATCTTCCCAGAAACAAGAAAATGTGCTGTGATGGAGCAGTGATACAATAAAAATAAGTATGGTTTTTAATCTATAAGCATGTCAAAGCTATAAACCTTCATGCTGACATGAAATTTTTATTTATAGACAGTGTTTTTACTGTATTTGAAGTCAAGAAACATTTTGAAGTATGTAAACTTACTCTTATTATTTGTGTTGAATGTGGTTTTCCTACATTAAAAGTGTTTTAAAAACTCTGAAAAGATGCTGGGGACATCTACTTTTTCTCCCTCACTGAGAAATTCTGAGTCAGTGTATATTGTCAACCACTGCTGTTTGTGTTAGGTTGACCAATTGTGTACATGACAGCTAACATATTTTTACACTGTTTTGTTTAAATTGTTTGTTAGCTTGTCAGCATGTATCTGGCAGCGATTGTGCCCGAAAGCAAACTCTCGTTCTCTGTACTGAGAAGTGCTGAAAATTTCAGGTTTCTTTGCCTGAAACTGTCTTCTCTGAATTTGTGATGTACCAAATCTAGCTTGCCAGAGATACATTTGAATATCAGGTGTTAGGGAGGTGAACAGACATCTCCTCCTTTTGGAGGGAAATGTGAAAACACCTGTTTATGTAACATATTTTTAAGTTGACAGGATCTGTAATTTTTGCTTTTCTTTGTCTAGATATAAATGTGAGACTGAGTACAAAAAAAAAACAATAAAGTGACACCTGCGAAACATACTATCGCTTTCTTGTAGAAAGTCGAAACACAGATACCACTCTCACAATACGCCAGTTAGCTTAGCTTAGCATAAAGACCGGAGTCACCAGAAACAGCTAACCTGGCTCTGTCTCAAAGGTAAAAATTCCAACTTCCATAATCACTCAAACTCACAAACATATTCTCATTTGTTAATTTTTTGCAGAACCAAGTGTGAAAATGACAGTTAGCTGTTTTATACAGCTGTTTCGGTTCTTGTCTCACACATACTTATCAGTGTTGTTCTAAAAAAAGCTTTTCTATCTTTCCACTAGGCTACTATTCCTTTTAAGCTAAACAGCACTTCATCACATTAGTGGAAGGACAGAGACACGTTTTTGTCCGATGGAGAGCGACTCTCTGAGCTGCAGCGCTCTGCCAATGGCTGCTTAAACCACGGAGGAACATGTTTTCTTGTAAGCCCGTGGGACCGTCAGAAGTTCAGGCAACACAGTCGTGTGGTTAATCTTTGCTGGTAACTGCTCGGCCTCTGGGCTTCACATGAAAGCTGCTTCACTGATGTGTGCAGGACACAGGGGGTCAATGAGTAGAAGCTTCAGCATACTTTATCCATCAAGCCTCACTTTCAGGGCTTGGAGCAGCTGAATGTCTTCTGCCAGGGTTGTGGTATCTGGGAGACCGACAGAGCATCTCCATAATGGCTCAAATCTCCTGGCAACAATGTAAGTTCAATATGTTATGTCACCAGTTCGCATCTGGCAGCAATGATTCAATGACTATTTTCATGAAGACAAATATGCTTTTTTGCTTCATTGCTATGAGATTAAAAGAATGATACCACTTTCATGTCTGTATGGTAAATATGATGCTGCAGCCAGTTTGCTTAGCTTAGCATTGAGACTAGAATTGGGGAAACGGCTAGCCTAGCTTTGTCCTAATATACTGTACTAAATCAACCAACCAGTAGCTCTACAGCTCCCTGATTAAAATTTTATTTCATTTGTGTGCATGCAAATACTAAAGTGTAGTAATGACAATTGTGTTTTTTCAAGGGTTAGTTTTGGACAGAACCAAGCTAGCTGTTTAATGTTGCTTTCAGTGGGAGAGACTCTTGTGGTGATGGACACGCCTACCCAACTTTTTCTTGTGGCAAGACTTTTCTTTTAAGTGTGGAGTCTGAAAACAGTAGTAAAAGCAAAATCAAACATTTCCCTTCACTATATCTTGTCTGGCTTTTGCTTGCTCAGAGAGAGCAGCTTGGGTAGGAGACAGAAGACCACAGTGACCCCGGGGTGTGGGGCGAGTCGAAGGGTAACATCGGACTTGTAGGCTACATATGGATCTGATAGAGAGAGCAGATAACCAGCAGACTTGTTGGAGCCATCCCTCGAACAGAGCAGGAAGTGTGTGTCTGTCGGCTCCTGTTCTACTGTACAGTGTGTATATGTGTGCATGTGTGCTGAATCATGTTCTCGTTAGACATTATTAGCCCACATGCTAACTGAATGACTCTCTTGCTATTGTATGAGCTGTGAAAGAGGTGTTTCACATTAGCTTGACAGAGAAAAAGAATGAAAGTTAAAAATGAAATCACATTCTGTAAGGGTGTTTATGTGATACTGGATTAGTTTTAATTAGTTTGTGGCTGTGTTTCACAACTTACAGATGTTCAACATAGTCTTGGAGTTGAAAGTTTGCGATCTTGGCCACATGTCAGAAACATTTATTGATAAAGTGAATTGAAATTTAAACGGCTTGTGTCGTACATCGAGCCATGAGACTGTTTCCTGAAACGGTGAGTTTTACAGTGTGATAGGATCTTGAAATTGATGTAGATTAAAGCGAAAACATTCTTGCTCCAGTAACCATTGTGCTGACAAGATCACAGCCCAATCATCTGCCACCAGTCTGTCCTTTCACAGTAGATATGTATGTGAGAGGTAATTAGTTTTTGTAAATGATTGAAGCCAAGCACAGGAGGGAGTCGGTCTGCATCTGAGAAAGTTCCTGTAAAAGTCGGCTAAGCATGCAGTGTACTGTGGTTGCATCATGGTAATGTACATATACAAGATTGGATTTTTGGTAAAACTCTAAATAATGCATATTTTTATGCACACTGTTCATCTGTCCAAATTAATTATTGATCAGTTAGCATATTAAATGAATCCCAAACCACTGTTTAATAAAGATTACAGCTGAAGTTGTATGATGCTTTTGTTTTGTACACAAAAGGTGATTTCCATGATTTAAGTGTTTATTAATGTATTCATAAACAACTTTACTCTCTTCTGTGGGCCCTTATTCATGAAGGTTGCTGTATGAACATATAATAAATGACAATATAGTAAAACACAGATGTAATAATTTAAAATATATGCTAAGGGGGAGTTAGATAATTGTAGAAAACAATAAAAAATATTGAAAGGTGCTTACAACTACATTATAGTCTGAAATAAATGTAATGCTTATAGATACTACTTACAGTGACTTAAAGAGATAGTTCACCCAAAAATGAAAAATTAGTCATTATCTACTCACCCTCATGCCGATGGAAGGTCAAGTAAATTTTATTTAGTCCACAAAACACTGCTGAAGTTTCAAAGGAAAAAGATGTTGCAGTTGTCTTCTAAACAACTAAAGTGAATGGTGACTAGGTTTCAAATGTAAGAAAAATACATATCGAAACCATAAAATGCCTCCATACAAAAAGAATCCAAATGTCCTGAAAGTTTGACATGCCAAGTAGATGTTTTTAGCCTCACTGTTCACTGTAGCCTGTAGCTCCTGACATGGTACAAACAGACTTGTG
>JAQLOL010000003.1:12915539-12929278 GCA_029783665.1 Naso thynnoides
GTGTTGCGTCCCCGCACGAGGACAGCTATATGGCTGGACCAAATGTTGTCGTGTCTTTGGTAATAGCAAGTCTCGGGTATCTTGCGCAATAGAACTGCATGTGCAAAATGACCAAAGTTGTCCTTTAAACTTTTCATTGTTGGTGCTCGCTGTTACAGGTCAAAATATCTTCATGTTTCAATTATTTACAGTTATCTGGAAGAAATTGGTGTGTCTTCTTAGTGAAAGTCAAGGACTCTGGTGTTCAAAGAAACCTCCTAAAACAGAAGAATGAGACAATGGATGCACACACCATGTTGTTATTGTTGTTAAACACCGCTAAGCGACACCTGTTTGGTGTTGAGGCTGGGGAAAGAAGGAAGTTTGGTGTGGCCATCAGCATGGATGACAAAGCTTATTTATGTCCTGGAACCTCAGATTTGTTTTAGTGATTTCATCATATTGAATGTTCTTGTAATGAATAGATGCGCACTGTGTGTTTGAATAACTTAGGATACAACAGTGTTTTTGCAAGCACAGAAATTCTGCTGACCCAAAAATACAGTGTAGTACTAAATTTTGTTTTGAGAATGTTTTTTTTTTAGATGATGCCCCCACAATTGAAAAAAAAGTATATTGAGTTCCCTTGCTGTGAGTTTTGTGGAAATGCGACATTTTGTGTGAGTGAGTGAAGAACACAACCGCTCATGTTTTCATAGAAGGCTTTTCTGGGTCAGTTCTGCAACTTACAGATGAACGCAATGCAAGAAAACTACCTCTTCATGACTTCCCTGAGCCATCAGTGTAAATTACACCCTCTGTGTTCCATGTGCTGAGGAAAGAACCTTCTCAAGTGGACACCAGTACCTTGATTTCCTCAGATGACTCTGGCTTACACTGGAACCCATAGAACAACACGGGCCTCCAATTACATGGAGTTGTCCTGATGAATTTGTTTCTAGTACAGCTGTTCATTAGGGGCTGAGAAAGCTGTTCTGCCAGTGCAGAGATGCACAAAGTATTTCCTTGAATGGCTTCGCTCCTTATTTTATTTTAATTTTTTTTTCTTAATAATCCCTCTTTCTGTTGTTATGACTGTTTGTTTTGGTTGTATGTTGTTACAAAACTTGTTATCAGATTGTAATTGGATTTTTTGTACCACAGTCTCATCCTCAGCGAGAGTTTGTATTTTGCTATTGTATAAATAAAGTAATTTTAAAAAATATATATTGTTGACTCCAGGGTTAATTTTCTAAAGATTAAGATAGCCTGAATCGATAAAAAATAACAGTTTTTTTGGTCAAACAGGAACCATCACAAAACCTTATACATTTTCCAGAATTGTTACACAAAGAGGTAACAACCACAATTGAAGTTGTGAGGCTGTGTGAAGTACAAATGAAAAATATTAGCTATCCTTCCGCACGAGACGTGCAGAATATAGACTATGATTGACACTAATATATTTAAAAATAAAACACAATCAAATAGGATTTCAAAAATGAATAATTACATATATATCACACACTGAATCTTAAGATCAGAAGCAGTCTGACAGTATTTGATGCTCCTGAGTCTTCAGACGCTCCCGTGTGAGCGCGCGCTGCGCGTCCTCGCAGTCGTCTGCGTGAACGAGCCTGCATGGTCCGTGACTGCCTTTCATTTTTCCTTCGAATGCCAAAATTTAAGGAGGGATAATAAAATAACAACAAACACAGAAATACGGTAAGTACTCAACATAAAGAAAGATGGCGAGGGTGGACATGCACACAGTGTTTCTAAACGGTGGTGTGAGTCCTTCAGGCTACAAAAGAGGGTCGTACAGGCTAATTTATGAGAAAACATTGATGTGAACATGCATGCATTCGTACATGCATTTACATATTACAACACTGCCTATTATGTCATTAGGTGCGATTATGAAAAATAAAATGTACATGTCTTTTTTATGGTCCACTCACCTGCTAGATCTTAATAATGCATTTCAAACGATGACGTATCATTAACAAACATACCATCTGTCGCCTTTTTTCGTTATCATCTATAGACAAAATATTATTTCATGTCTATTAGAGAAAGCCAACGGTTGTTTTCTCTGGTGAGCATATTCAAACTGACCTACTTTAACGGGGAGGCTCAACCTGCAGCACAGAAATGTCTCTCTGTGAAGACCACATAAAAAACACTGAACACTACAAGGATACCTCATATTTTAGGATCAGTACGAAAGCTTATATGTCACAGTGATGTAGAGTGATATTTGGAATTTGCTGAAATGTCAAGTACAATCAAATGAGAGTTGTTTTTTTTTTTGCCGCAACTTACATTAAGGGATAATTTCTCATCAGTGTCACATTTTAAAGGTGCAGCATGAGCATCACTGGCAGGCCTAAATGTGCTTCTCCATTATGTCTTCTTTGTGCACAGATGTCAGGAATGAACCAGCTAGTTGCAACATGCTGGACTTTAGTCCTGCTCTCTGCTTTTCTGTGTGAGCCTGTGCTGTCCAAGGGCGGTCGTGGTGGTTCCCGGGGCTCCTCTCGGGGTTCCCCCTCCCGCAGCTCCACGGCTGGGAATTACCGGGGAGGGGGCACCTACGGTGGGACACGCTCTCGCTTCAGGGCTGCAGGGCGTTCATCCCCTGTGAGGGTGGCGAGTGCAGCTGCAGCGGGGGCAGCTGTAGCGTTAACAGCAGATAAATGGTACGCCTCTGCCTACCGCCGCAGCAAGGCCGACAGCTCAGAGGAGGAGCTGGATTACTACAACAGGACTGATTACTTTGATGCACTCATGTCAGGCTCAGCTCAAAACAGATCATATTTCTCTCAACTGGTTTCTATTATAATCGCAACAATTTCCCCCAAATATGGACTCTTGCTGGAAGATATGCTGTAGATGTTTGAGTTATTCTTGGGGATAAATTTCTGCTTTGGTCTAGAACAGAGCAACTGCTCTGGATCTGACTATAATGTGCAGATCTGGCGGGAAACTACACTGGGAAGACCAGCTACAGGTGCTACACAATGATGGAAGCACATAACAATCACAGAAAAGCATAAGCTGTACTGTATGTTTTCAAACATAAGATCATCCATACCAACAGACAAGTGTACATACCAGCACAGTATAAAATGTGACATTTCACCTCTCAGAGAATGCACTTTTGTTAAATCCACATCTGAGACCAAAAATGGACTTAATGTTGTTTATCAAATACATCTCCAGCCCTTATAAAGAGTAAACAACCCACTTGCTGCCAATTTTACCTCTACTGCCAAACTGTTGTATCGTAAAGTATTTTAGTTTATAATGTGCACAAAAAATGCAAAGTGAGTCCAACTGAGGTTGACAATTTTTTTAAGTATTAGCAGATTTTGATCTAAATATAAAGCCTGGGGTTTATGTAGGACACTGCAGTGTAAGGCTGACTTTAAACCCATGAAGTTTTCTCTATTTAACAGACTGAAAGCACCAGGTTGGCACCAGCATTATTCTGCCCCTGAAATTAAAAGTGCCACATTATTTTATAAAAAAAAACTTCCTTTGCACCTTTTACTTTAAGAAAGAGAAAGAAATAGTTTTCTTTTTATTCCACTCTAAAGATCATGCTCAGTAATCTGAATGATTTGTGGCAGCAGTCACTGCTGTGGCCATAATGAAAGATTCTCTACACTATGATAAGATGTGCATTTATCACAATCGCCTCAAATTTCCATGCATTCATACCCTTTTGCAACATTTAGAGTTTATCTAACTTGTTTCTCAGACTTGTGTATGAGCTGCATCTCGGCTGGGAGAGACACACAAAACCAAACTGCTGCTCTCACTGTTATTTATGTCTCTGGAGGTTTTTTAGCCTGTTTATCATCCCAGAAAAGCTTTTTACCTGCAGGAGACACTCAGGAGCAACAGACTGTTCCACACTGATAAGTGCACTCTATTATACAGTATGCTACAGCACTTATGTACA
This sequence comes from Naso thynnoides, assembly GCA_029783665.1. NCBI lineage: Eukaryota > Metazoa > Chordata > Actinopteri > Acanthuriformes > Acanthuridae > Naso > Naso thynnoides. The sequence continues at coordinate 12,919,489 of JAQLOL010000003.1, forward strand.
TAATAAATAAAGAGTTTGTTATCACTGTCTTTATGCTAATAAATATCCTGTTTACACCACATCAGACATCTGCCTCGTTTATTCTAAAAGCAAAGCTGAGAACAAATAAAGGTCATAAATTAAGATACATTCTTTTATTTACACAGGACGCAGAACTTCGGAGATTTTTTGCACTGTCAAACAAAATGTCCTTGAACTGTCAAAGGCATGGACAGAAATGGACTATAATAAATCCTTTCAGGCAAACAGGTAAGACCCAGAAGCTGTTATTGTCATTAAAATGGCTCCGGTTAGTCCAGCATTACTTGTCCTAACTCTCCTTTCCTGAAGGCTCTAATGAAATCATAAGCTGCTGCTGTGTAGTTTGGGACAGTGACCGTGATGTTTCCTGGGGAAGAGATGAAAAAAAAAAAAACATTCATGGAGCATTAAGTTGTTGATACGTCAAACTGAAGTGAATGTGTTATTCTTTAAGTCAATCAAACAGAGAAATAACTAAAAGCGTAGAGTTAGCATTTTCTTACCAACTCCAGTAATGGCTTTAACCCGTTGAGTCTTTCTCAGTTTTACAGCAATGCGTTTGAGGACGTGCTGGATGTCGTCACTCGGCTCTTGGAGGTCGTATCTCTCCACATAACTGCACATAGACATACAAACAACAATAATGCAGGATACACTGATCACGTGATGTTCACTCAGTTGTTATTTAAAAAGAGAGGTCACACCTGAACTTCCCAAGCCTGTTCAGAGAATAGAGTAAGTAGTCAGCGATGATGTCTTCACCCACCAAATGGTCCAGAATAGTTCCTGGAAAGAAAAAATATCAAAATATATGTTAAATGAATCTAAAAAACCTCTTATATGAAAATATGAGTCAGCAGCTGCACTGACTACAGTCGAAAAACTTCCCACATGGTGTTCTCTGAATGGCTGTGATTATCGGATTTTGTAAGACAATAATAATAATCCTGTTCCGCTCACCACACAAAGCCAGCTTCATGCCTGTTTCAACACTCTCAATCTTCGGAGGCAAGACTCCTGGTGTGTCCAACAGATGCATTATGGGTCGCTCACACACCTGAGGACAAGGACAGCTGCAAATACTGTACAAACATGCACACACACACAAATACACAGAGACAAACATGTCTTCTGCACCCACCTGAATTTTAGACAGAACCGCTTTAGTTATACCTGGCTCCCCACCCACTCGAGACGCACGACCTGAAATTGGTGTTAAAGTACAATACTTATTACTGAGGAGGTGAAAATAATCTTGAACTATGAAACTAAGACAGTGTCAAATAATCTTGCGTCTACTGTAATACACATACCCTTTTTCATGTTTGTCCTTCTTAATGAGTTTGTAAGAGATGACTTTCCGACATTGGGCACGCCGATCACCATCAGACAATAATCTGTGTTCTGAAAGATTTAAATGTGTCAGTATTTACCTTAAAAACTTGAATGGTAAGAAAAAGGGGAGCAGGGTCATCTGAAAGTTTAAATTAGGCGTCAGTTAAGGAAAGTAAAGGTTGCATTAGCTGGCAAGTCTGCTGGGCCATGACTTCTCTTTTGGGGGTATAATTTGTGATATATCTCGTGCAGCTTACTGCAGATATGCTAGTATCAGTGTTTATGTTAGACAAGTTTCTGAGCGCTGATGGCTGTAAAATTTCTAAAAGCCCATAAGTTTTAAATATTTTTTACACAAAGTAAATATTAACTAAAACATCATACTAGACCGCCTGAAGTAAGCTTACTTCATCTCTGTTAAACCGTGGTTTGCTTTCAATTATTTCCACCACCATTGGCACCAACTACAGAAAAAGAAAACAAAAACAGGAGGAATTCATCATTTCTGTCACAACAGCTGAGGACAAACATCTGCAAACTGTAAAACATTTAATTCAGAATAAAGATGAGCGTTACCTTTCTGATGCTGTCATCTCTCTGCTTTAAACAGTCTGTGAAGAGAACATTTCTCACTCCGTTTTTCTCAAGCGTCTTCAGGATTCTCTGCAGACATTTGTGCTTGTTATTATAACATGCTGACGATATCAGACTGTGCGCAAATCGCAGCAAGACATCTGACCTGCTTATTGGACAGGTCAGCGAGGTCCATCTTGTTGAGAATAAGCACATGAGGTCTGACGTCTAGCGTCTCCTGAAACACAGGGTTTCTCCCAGAGAATGGAATTTGTTCAGTGTTAAGGAATTTGTTTGTTTGAAGCTTGTTTAGAATTTTGCTGCAAGAATTTCTAATGGAGTGAAGAAAATCTTTGCGTCTAAGTCACTAATCATACATTCTGTGGCTTCTGATTGCTTTTTGAAATTTATTTTTAAAGTTTTATCGACATCTGCAGTCTGTCTGTGGTTGGACCAAAGTCAAATACCAAGAGGATTTTTTTCTTACTTTTAGTGCTCTTACACTATGAAATGATCATTTTGTGGAGATTATGCCATATAGATGAGTTAATCTCACCCATTTTTAAAATAAGCTTGTGGTTAGTTATTCTAACTGACTGTTTTATTGTGTAACTTAAGTCATTCAGTTGTTAAGTACTATGCACATATTAAAGAAGCAGACATCTTCTGGCAATAGACACATTAATGCAATGCTTTTGGAGAAACAGTGTGGATTTATTGAAGTGTTACATCTGTATGTAAGTTTGTTCTCTCATATTCAAAGGTTATGCAGTAAAAAGGATAATCTGGCATCATGAATTTCTATGATGCAGTCCACATTCTTCAGGCTGGCTCTCATCTGTCTGAGTCCTGCAAACAGTCATTTGACTTCAAACCATTACTGGGCCAGCTTGCTTCACACAGGCACAAACATACATACATCCTACATGTTCTTCAGATAACTTTTTATACAGTCTATGACTTGAACAAAGTTGTCACCTTTAGCCATGTGCCCGGGGAACCAGTGGGTCACGTCCCGCCCACCGAAGTCGAAAACGGTTCTGAACTTGCCGACATTACGGAGCGCCTGGTACAGTTTCATGGCGGGTATGCTAAATATGAGGGCGCCTGATTGTCATTTGTGTTTATTAAATATTTATCTGACTGACCAGGTACAAATACTCGTGCTCTTCAAGACATCTTTACGATGTGCTACACTGTTTACACTCCGACTCGAATCTACTGTCAAACATATTTGTTCCGCCTGTCGTGTCTTCTTTTTCTTTTATGGCGGTGGGCAAACAGGTGGTAGGCGAATTACCGCCACCTTCTGGACGCTTGTTGTTTCTTCTTCTTATACTATTAGTCTTCTTTTTCTTCTTCTTCTTCTGCTGTTTATTTTAACGGTGGCTTTAACGCTAACTATTCAGATTAGTGTGCCCTACACCACTCAGCCTGGTGAACTGTCTCCTCTCTCCTCCTCACAGTACCAACTCTACTGTGGATGCTCTATAACTGCCTTTCTCTTTTCTCTTGATCCCAGTGTTGTTGCCGCTGTTTATTGGTTTCATTCCACACAATTTTTTTTCCTTCTGTTCTTGACAGTTTAATCATTGTGTCTACATTCCCTCCTCTCAGAGCTCACTTGGCTAACATGTCCACCCTCTCATTCGCCCGAATGCCTTCGTGAGCAGGAACCCACATAAATACAGTATGAATGCCTTGCATTCTAATTCCTGCATGTGCTGTCGTGATTTCATAAAGTAAATCCTGTCGTTGACCAGATGCGTCTGAGCTGTGACTGAACAGTGCAGTTACAGAATCACAGCAGACTAGGGTCTTGTTTGGTCTGTATTGTCCCGCTCAGTCCAGAGTCATCAAGATGGTGTGTAACTCAACTGTAAACACACTTAGCAGGTTTGATGTTCTTCTGCACATCTCCCTCTATGACCATGGATTACAGTACCAGACCCTCTGTTTCCTGTTTGCTGATCCTTTGACCCATCTATGAAGATTCGCACATATTTCCTTGTATTTCACTTCCTCATGTTCATAAAATTCACTCACCAGGTCTTCTCTTCCTTGCTCCAAAAAATCACAAGCTCTTTACTCTCTCAAGAATACATAATTTCACCTCACTATCCTCTCTGAGTCTCTTTTTAGCAAAGAGCATAAACTTGTGTTTTTTCCCTGAGAACTTAAATTCCCATTTCATGCCCCATTCTTCCACTTGTCAAATCCAATCCCGCATTTGTCTTTCCAAGTAGTGCATTAATCTCTCATTAATCATCTATCCATCAATTTACATATATTTGATGTCAAGGTAATGGGCCTCAATTTTTTTTTCCTTATTGAAACTGTTATTACTTCCTGGGCTGATATTTCCCTAATGACACTCTGAGTTGGCCTACCTTCACTCTAAAGCGAAAAAGGTCTGTGGAGGGATTTTACTTTAATTTCAATATGAAGTTAGAGGAAAAATCTCAATTATGTAAATTCCGAGGTGTTTCGAAAGGTGTAATCAAGTTGGGCTATTATTATTTAAGTGAAACGGCAAGTCGTTTTGCTTTTGCTTTCAAATGAAATGGGTCTAAAACAACAACAACGATAATATTATTATTATTATTATTATTATTATTGTTATTATTATTATTATTTTATTATTGTAATTTTTACTATTTTTAAAAGATTTTATTATTGTACTATTATAATGTGTTGTATGTGTCTGCGTTCAGCTAAAGATGAATTTCCCTCACGCAAGCTGCAGGTTTGTTTTTATTTTTTCCAGGAAAAAAGAATAGCAAAAGATAGCTCACTAAATATAGCATGCACCTCTTTCAAATAATATGTAATAATATTTTAATAATATACATAACAATGTGTACATTTAGATGATAAAGAGGTTTAAAAAAAGTTCAGCTACTGCACAGCTGGTCAATGTGGAAGTGACCACAAGATGGCGTTAGTCAAAGAGCAAAGATACAGGCTGCCACAAAATCTCAGTGAGAAGAAGAAGAGGAAGACTTCCTGTGTCAGAGGGTTGTACATCCTCTGTCACCATACACATGTGGTAAACAAGCATATGTATCGCCAGGAGTGCAAGCATGGACTTTTCGGTCAAGTGGAGCAATTTGCCAAAAGGTCCGAGTCTGAAGAATTTGACAGAGAGAGGATTTGGCGTCCTGAATGAGACTCAACATGCTGCCGTTCAGGATTTGACCAAAGCTCACATCGAGTCGTTTGACCAGGCTGTGACTGACGGACTGAGCCGCGTCGTGCAGGTCGGTTCACCTGACTTTGAACAAACTTTAAACATGCAACACATCACTGAGGCCCACTAAAACGGTCATTTAACCATTTTATTAACAACTACAGCGGCTTGCTCTTAAAGTTGGCGTCGACCAAAATTAAATGAAACCTTAACGTTCAGTTTCAGGAAGCGGCATTATTCGTGTTATTGCTAATACGTGTTTAATGTTGTTCTCTAATTATGTGTAACTTATTTGTGGCTTCTTTTTTAAGCGCTTAAAATCAAATTTTGGTTAAATGACAGGTCGTTTCATTTAGTTTTTCTTTCTCCAAACTTTACCTTTATCGTCTTTTACATTAATTCTTTGTTTTGTGCTCATTTTTTGTCTTGTCTGCTGTGTGCCGTGTCTTCCTCAGTCCATCCCTCCTTTGGAGTTCACATTGAAAAATGACAGGATCAGCCTCGCGTTTGTCGAGGCCACCATCTACAACCCGATGGTCGCCAAAGGGAGCATCTGCAGGGACATGAAGGTGTTTCCAGCAGAGTGCAGGGGGAGAAGGTGCTCATATAGAGGAAGGCTGGTGGTAAGTCTGACACCTGTGCAGACAGTGAAGTGCTGATGAATGATCCAAACTGTATGTGAGAGATATGATTAGGTTTTGGTAAGTTGGTTGTGTTTTGTATCATCTAAACTCAGGCGGACATCAGCTGGTCCATCAACGGCGTTCCCAAAGGCATCATAAAACAGACCATGGGTCAGGTGCCGATCATGGTGAAGTCCAAGCTGTGTAACCTGCACGGCATGTCTCCCAAAGAGCTCATAGAACATCATGAAGAAGCAGAGGTACGACTCACATTGGTGATAGTCTTTAATTCAGCACAAATATCTTTATTCATGAATAGTGTACAACCCCGTTTTTACTGTGAACAGGAAATGGGAGGTTATTTCATCGTGAATGGAATTGAGAAGGTTATTCGTATGCTTATAATGCCAAGGAGGAACTATCCTATAGCCATGTCCAGACCTAAGTGGAAGAGCAGAGGCCAGGGATACACTCAGTATGGTAAGTGTAACCTTTTAGACAATACATAAAAGTTTAATAATGGTCAAGGTACAAAAACTAAAGCTGCTTATCTGTTTTTAAAATGTGTGCCATCACCTTTCTCTTTCCACAGGTATCTCTATGCATTGCGTGAACGACGAGCACACAGCCATCAACATGAACCTACATTATCTGGAAAACGGGACTGTGATGCTGAACTTCATCTACCAGAAAGAGCTCTTCTTCCTCCCACTAGGCTTTGCACTCAAGGTAGTAATCAGTGTCAGTAATGAATGTCTTTGAGAAATAAACAAGACTCTGGCAATCATTACCAAGTGGAAAGAGAGAGAGAACAGAATAGCATATGAAATGTAGGTATGAACTCTGCGAGGTGCTATAATGCGGCTCATTGTCTCTGTGCTATCCTCCAGGCCCTGGTGGACTTCACAGACTTCCAGATCTACCAGGAGCTGATCAAAGGCCGTGAGGACAATTCCTTCTACAAGAGCTGTGTGTCAGAAATGCTGCGCATTGTTATGGAGGAGGGCTGCACCACCCGCAGAAAAGTGCTGAATTACCTTGGCGAGCGCTTCAGGGTTAAGATGAACCTTCCCGAGTGGTACACCAACGAGCAGTGTGCCAGCTTCCTGTTGGAGTAAGTCCTGATGAAATAAATCATCAGCCTGACAGAAACGTCAAACTGTAAAATGTGTTTTTTGGCACCTGTAGTAAAACAAGCCGTGCTCTGTTTTGACCAGTGAGTGCATCTGTATCCACCTGAAGTCCAATGTGGAAAAGTTCTACCTGCTGTGTCTGATGACCAGGAAGCTGTTCACATTTGCCAAGCAGGAGTGCATGGAGGAAAACCCTGACAGCATCACGTGTCAGGAAGTGCTCACTCCTGGTCGGCTCTACCTCATGTTTCTGAAGGTGAGCTCAAGAAGGCATTTCAATGAACGACGTGATGTGTCCTTTGTTGCCCTCTGGTGATGAAAATAAAGAACTGCAGTGTCCCAACATCGTTGTGTTCACAACTGAATTAAATTTGAGAGGAATTTCAAAGCCTCTGAAGCAATAATCGAAATTTTCTCATAATTATTATTATTTTTGTTACAGAATCTATCTTTAATGATGTTATACGTAACATTTTTGCAACAATTTTTGGCAAATCCTGTTAGAGGTCAGATTATTGCCGTGTACTGAATGCACAGGATATTTAGTTTAATGTGCTTTGACAAAATAAGAGTGTATGGCAGCGTAATAAATCTTGACTGGAAAACATGAAACCGGCATTGAACTCGGGTCTTCAATTAAGAAATTTTGAAGCGGATTTGGCCACATCTTGAAACCACACTTGAGCAACATCATGAGATTTTCTTGAAAGAATTATGTTGTAATTGATGCTAAAATGTCACATATGCTGCTTAATATGTGAGATTATCAGATAAATACACCTCATTCCTGTTTAAAAATCTGATACTTAGCCAAGTTCACTTTACATAAAATAGGTCAGACAGATACAGACACATCTTATATTGTGGATTTGACCCCTGCAATATTGAACAGGAGAGATTGGCTGCCTGGTTGGTGTCTGTGAAGTTGTCCTTTGACAAGAGAGGCAGCAGGCTTAGTGGAGGATGGACTGCTGAAAACCTGATAAAGATATTCAACATGGGCACAGACCTGACCAAACCCTTTGAATATTTGCTGGCCACCGGGAACCTTCACTCCAAGACAGGTATGGTCGAGTATGAGTAACTGTGTTGTTAGAACAGGAGCTGCTAAACAGTGTGCTGGGCCCCCTCGGGGAACATAGAGCCCCTGCTGGGGGAGCTGAATGTCAGTCAGTAAGAAAAATAAACAAGACTCGGCTGATGCTGTTGTGCTGCTGACCTTAATTTCACTAAAATTCAGTTTCAGATATTTTATTTGTTTATATAAGTTGCTTCCACCACTATAAATGATTGATAAAAACTGGGGCATGACATTTTCTTTCCTTCTAAACGGGGGCGTGCTAGAAGAAGTTCGATAAGCATCGTGTTATAACAATGAAGTGCATCTGTTACATAAATCTGGTGCTCTCCTCTGTCCACAGGTCTCGGCTTGCTGCAGAACACGGGCCTAAGCGTGGTTGCTGACAAGCTCAACTTCATCCGCTACCTGTCGCACTTCCGCTGTGTGCACAGAGGGGCAGCATTTGCCAAGATGAGGACCACTTCAGTTCGTAAGCTGCTGCCTGAGTCCTGGGGCTTCCTGTGTCCCGTGCACACCCCAGATGGAGAACCTTGTGGACTCATGAACCACATGACTGCCAGCTGTGAGATTGTGGCACCAGCATTGCCCACCACATCCCTCCCCGCTCTGCTCTGTTCCCTTGGTGAGTCAGTTCAGATACATTATAGATCAAATGGAAATCTGTCCTTAAACTTTTTTCTGACCCAAATTTTAATGTATATGACATGTTACTAATTTTATAGTAAAAACCTTTTCTGTCACTGGTTTCTAAGGTGTTACTCCAGTGGATGGATCTCCTGGCAAAGCCTTTTCAGACTGCTACCCAGTGGTCCTTGATGGGGCTGTCGTAGGCTGGGTGGAGACTGATTTAGCCCCTGTTGTGGCTGACTCACTCCGCAGGTTCAAGGTATTCCAAGTGTGTAAAATATAAAATGTCAGCTGGTTGTATCTTGATCGTGCAGAGAACTGATTTTTGCTAATATCATCAGGTGCTGAAACAGAAGAAGATCCCCTCTTGGACTGAGATTGTTCTGGTTCCAAAAACAGGCAAGGCCAGCTTGTACCCCGGCCTCTTCCTCTTCACAACACCCTGTCGACTGGTGCGGCCTGTACGCAACTTAGCTCTGGGCATGCAAGAGCTGATTGGCACCTTTGAACAAGTACGTGTAATTGTTTTGATTTTGTGGTAGTTGTATGACCCAATACTTAAAGCAAGCAAGTATAAAGACTTTTTGTGCATATGGATTGTTAAAAATAATGTATTTATTCATCTTTTATACTTAATTGCAGCTTTACATTGATGTGGGCATCATGGAGGATGAGATCGAGCCCGGAGTGACCACACACCAGGAGCTCTTCCCTCACAGCATGCTCAGCGTGGTGGCGAACTTTATCCCCTACTCAGACCACAACCAGAGTCCTCGAAACATGTACCAGTGTCAGATGGGTAAGTCTGCTACTGCCATTACCCAAGGATTCAACTGGTTGCTGTGCGCTACGGAACGGCTCCGCTGCAGATTTGCTCTGAACACCTACTGGCTGCGTTTCAGAGTGCAGCACAGCCGGACTGCTCGAGTTGTGAGTCCGACAAGATTTTCCTAAAATTACAGAATCACGCGCGATTGTGGCCTCTGAAAACCTTTTAGATAACTCTGATCTGTTGACCTCAGGCACTGCACGTAATGGCGTTTTGTGTGTGAAGTTAAGTGAAACATAATCTGGCGTCAACGCAATGTTTTGTTCTGAAAACTATCCGGATGTTTTTATGTTGCATCTGTTAGAGATGCACCGATCCAGTTTTTTTCCGATCCAATCCGATACCGATACCTGGGCTGAGCGTATCGGCCGATATCCG
>JAQLOL010000003.1:12949645-12965819 GCA_029783665.1 Naso thynnoides
TGAAGCTCTGTGTGAAGTTTTGTGCAAATTCGGCTTTTCCTCATTGAGTTAAAGCTATTACTTACATATTATCCAGGGCATTACTTAGTAGACAATGTGACGATATAAAAATCTTGGCGCTGTCTTTATACTTTGGTCAGTATGACCCCTGAAAGTAAGCAACAATGTATTACACATCATTGATCATCTTAGGCCTAAAATCAGACATGAACATTAAACAGGCTCCATTCAAAGTTCCTGAGAAAAAAGCTGAGAAACTTACGGTTTGAACACCATTTAGAGCAGCTCTGTTACTTAAGTTCAAAAGTCATTTAATATTTGTAAAACAGCATTACATCTTAGCCACGCCAGGTTTAGGAGGGTTAATAAAAAATATGTTTGTTTGCTGTAATGTCATGTTTTAATTGTTCATTCAGTTCGAGGTTTGGGAGATTTTGTAAACAATCTGTGACTACAAACAGCTCCGCTTAAAGCAGGGATGAGGAATTAGGAGAAATCACATGGCGCTGCGGGCACAGAGCCAACGGACAGACAGTGTTGCTGAACAAAGTGCGGAAAACATCTCGGTGTCTTCAAGGATGTGCAGTTCAAGGATGGATCCGGCTACTGTGACATGCTTCTTACAAACAACTAGCATCCTAATAATGATTAGACACAGGTCTTGGTCATCTCTTTGGCACAGTTTCTTAAGAACACAATCAATCTGCAATGCTACTGTCCTTTTTTTGTTAAAAAAAAAAAAAAAAAAAGCAATGTCAAGTAAAAACGGGGGGGAAACTATTAATCACTGTGTCCTTCAGAGTTTCATTTCTGAAGGCAGAGAAATTGTGTCCCTGAACCCGATTTCACAGGGAGTGAAAAGGGGAATTTCCTGGTTGGAATGCCCAGAGTGTGGAGGAGGAGGGGCCTGAGTATAAAACAGCACCATGTGGCTCCAGGGCTCAGTATCAGCGCTCAGCTTGTCTCCAACATGAAGCTTTATCTTCAGTCAGTCTGTCAGCTCGCCTTCTTGAGCCTCTGCTGTGTCCTGATCACAGGTAAGAACCTTCAGAGTCATCTGTGGGTCTGTGTGTGTTTTTCTTTTCAGAACTTCTAACAGTAAAAGCAGTTGTTTTGTGGGTTGTTTATTTGGGCAAAGCAATCTGAGCATGTGAGCACACAGTAACTTAATCTCCAGTCCTGTTGCACTGTGTTGAATTAACTTATAATCCTGTTACTTCGTGTGTGTGTGTGTGCAGTGAGAGAGTCAGACAGCTCATTTGTCCCAGGACGATGTGTGTGTCCACAAACACAAGTGGGTGTCAGAGGACAACTGAAAGAGCTCCAAGTCTTCCCAAAAAGCCCAAGCTGTGACCGAGTTACAGTGATGTGAGTACCTGGCCCAGCACACACGCTCATGCACAAACACACACACATCCAGATGAGTGGAAATAAATACGCAGTTTTCTTTTTGTTTTTCAGAGTGACCATTAAGAGTGACAACAGGCCAGTGTGTCTGAATCCAGAGGCACCGATGGGCAAACAGCTGGTTCGCTGCTGGAATAGGTGAGAGTGCCGATCAGTGAAAGTTTAAACTTGCCCTCTGCGAGTTTCGTAAGCGATGTTGACCCGAACAGAATCCTTTGGTCCTTCAGTTTAAGTTAAAACATGAAACTCAGCAATGACCTTTGCACAGAATATTCTTATTACACAACAGGTCACGGCATTTTCAAGATAAAAATCCTACTGTAGCTGGTTTTAAAGGGGTTCACCCGTCCTCGTGTTTCCCATAAATAGCAGCCAGCTGTGCCACTCTGTTGCCAAGCCAGTTCTTGTCCCAACAAAGCACATAGTTGGGCATTTGCTTCTCGGATGTTCCTTCACGTTTTGTTACTTGCAAGACTTGTAAAGAGTTGAACAGTTAGGGCCTCTTATACAATAGTAATTGTTTAACTTTGTATTAAAGTGTATCCAGAAAAGCTGTTCATGCCACTTTAAATATACTGTAACCTAATACTTAACCACCTTAAAATACTCAAAGGCCACATTTATAAGTTAATCATTAATCTAATGTGACAGTCTCACTGTAATCAACAAGTTGTCTGAGTTTTACAACAGGAGAACCCATTTTACAGCCCTTCAGCTGGGTTTAAGTTCTGTACGTGTGTGTGTGTTTTCTAGAGCTCACAAGTTGGGTCGTGACGTGAAGCTGTGCCTGAGGAGGAGGAGGCGAGCGAGAGGAGGTCAGCGACAGCGATCCCGACAGAGGAGCCAAGGACAGAACAGGAGAGCCTCATCCTCAAATTCTCAGTAGTCAACCAGCCTGATGAAGTCACAAGAAGCTACTGCATGGAGAGAAGTGTGCACTGCTGATTCTTGCGTCGTCTAGGCCACCGGAGGCCATGTAAAAAGCGGCACATTGTCACTTCTTTCTGTAAACATCACAGCTCAGACACAAAGCTCCTCTCAGAGTTATCTGAGCTCTCTTTGTACAGGCGAGCAGCAGGGGCTTTACGTCTTCTGTGCAAAGGACTGATGATGTTCAAAAAGAAGCCCTGGAGGCTTGTCATAGATGTTAACAGTTTTAGCTTTTAAAACACTGTTAAATGGTCAATGGATTTTTATGTATAGGTCTGTATATGCAGCTGGAAACACTAAAGAAACCTGTTATTTATTTTTGTATTAATATAGGAAATTTTTCAGATAATGTGTTTTTTAATAAAATACACCTAAATAATAGTGTGTCCTTGTGTGCTATTTATTGTTAAAACTCTAGAATATTTTTAGAAATGAAGGATGGAAAATACAATTACTTCCTGGACAGGATATGAGAGGTCACCTGACCCACAGCTTCAGCTCAGGTTAATGAACTGCAGGATGTGAGTCAGCGAGCGGCCACAGAGCAAACATGTCTCACTCAAAACATCTGCACATATATGTCAAACAACAGAAGCTTACTGTGCGGATGCATAAACATGTTTTTCTATTACACAAAAGTGACCACTTAATATATGCACACTTGCTAAAGGATATACTGAAAAGAACAATACCATTCATTGTGCTTATCACAGGTGAGACATTTATGGCTTATTGTTTGTGTTGCACAACTGAGATATCAAGGTGTTCAGGGTGCGGACTGTTAAAAGCGAGAGTGTTTTGCGACGACTTGTGATAAAGCTTTCAAAGCTGAGATTTCTTGAAAATCATGTGACAGGAAGGATCCTAGGGGAAACAGACACACACACTCACACATACACACACAAAAAAAACTTTGGGATACTTTTGCACTCACATCGATCTCGGCAAAGGAAAATAAATAAGCAAGACAGGTGCTGACCTGTTTTGGCTTCGACCTAAAACATCTTTTAACATCGATATGGAATTTGGCATGACTGCTATGTGATCCTGTTATCACTCCATGCTTGCCTGCACTTGGTGAAATGGAAAGTGAAAGCAAACAAGATTGCCTCAGGCACATGCCAGCTAATTTAAGGGACTTTTCACAGCTGGAATTTTCACATTTATCAGTGAATACAAAGAAGGCTGCTCCTTTTGTCGTTGAAAATGATTCATTCATAACTACAAGATCCCGGCTGAGAGAATCTTTTAACAGCAGTGAAAACGCAGCAACGATCTTATTGGTGGATAGCATGAGGACACATATTCCCTTCAAATCTAATGTAACTTTAATTAATATGGAAATTTACTGAACTTTTCAGTGCAAGAAGAGGATGTAATTTTTTTGATAAAAGGTAAAAGGTGAATAAAGGTTGAGCGGACACAGACATCCAAAGAGGGCAGGTGCTGAGTCGAGTGTAAGTATAACACACACACACACACAAAAGAAAAGATGGTTCGCATACTTGCAGTGTGCGCCTCATTTTCCTTTTTTGTAAAAGGTAAAAGGTGTCATAACATTCCATATAAATTAAGGACTGTGTTGCTACAAACTTGCACCCGCCTACAAATCATATCTTCCAGCTGTAAGGGAATGGTTGTTAAGTACAGATACCAGCAAAAATCATATTATTATCATGTTTATATTGTTTCAATTAAAAAAAGAAAAGCAAAAATTACAATTTGAACTAAAATCACTACTCATATTGCAATATCTGTTGAAACAATAGCAACTTCTGCATATCTATTATCCATAGTTTTCACACTATGTCTGTGAAGGCTGTAGTTGCTTTGTGAAATTGAAAAGTTATATATCAAATCAACACATTTGTTTTATAATAAAATACCCAACACCATGCCAACAATTTTGATTAATCTTAACCAAAAAACAGTACTAAAAATCCTGCTTAATGCGTCATTTATCACAATACTACAACAATTATACAGATACTAAAACACAGCATGACACAACAAACATTTTGCTGTTCAAACTGTGTACTTTTATTTGATTTGGCGTGCTTATTCGTACCCTGTGGATATTTCCATCCGGGTAACGGATGTGAACACTTCCTTCATCAACGCTGAAAGTCTGTTCATGATTTAAATTACAGTCGCATTACACTCTGCTTTCACCAACAAAATCAATCACAACTTAATATTTGCTACCAGCTATGAAAGACTGTTTACATTATGTATGATTCTGTATTTATATTCTGTGTTTATATTGCCATCATAAGACTGTGAGTTTCCTGTTGATAGAGCTGAGAGAAGCAGAAGCCAATAAAGGGTAGGAGGAAGAGGATATCCAGTCTCATAAAAAGTCTCAGGACATCTTATCATCTACATTTTATGACCTTTAGCTGTTTGAAACAGACAGAAACTTTCCATTCTCACGCTGTATTGTGCTGCCACCTAGTGTTAAAAGCATCATGTACTTCTAAACTGTAAACTGCAGCAGCTTTGCTTCTTTTGTGTGACTTTAACCTGATTTACGATCTCTTACACCACCTGCAGGAACAGAGCCTGCAGAGCAGCGGACAGATGGACTTTGGAGCTTTTCATCCAGCATTTACCTTAAAGTGCAAATGGCTCAGTTACTGCCTGACTCTCAGTTTTTTCCTGAGATTGTTCATTTAGTTTAATCAGTTTAACGTTTATGCAGTTCCATCCTGATGCGCTCTGTTCTGGTCTATTAATAAACCAAGTTTATAAATGAGCTGGATCCTTCCACAGAGTAAACCGTGGTACACAGGAAGTGATTCTTTTGCATTTTCTGCAGTTAAAACAGAAGTTGGGCCTCCTTTGGAAAAAATAGAAGAAAAAAATGCTTGCATGAGCAGTGATAGTCACCACAAAAACCAGGAAGCAGGCTGCCAAGTACACTGACCACACCACTGTCTGTCTGGGAAGCGATCTATGGGAGGTGAGGCCCAAATTCAGCTAAACAATGAACAATGGGCACAAAAGATGGAGAAGAGAGTTTCACAGATTTTTGCCGCACTGCTGCGCCTCTCATTATCTTCTTACAGCCAAAGATTCAAATCCAAACTCCTCCAATGGGAGCATTTTGGATCAACATGAAAATAAATAAATAAATAAATAAATAATAAATAAAAGCCAATCACTGAAGCAACAGCAGCACCTATCACTCTCCTCCCTCCCTTTATTGACCTCTGCTCACCTCCACCTTCATCCAAGGAAACTGCTGACAAGGTAGGCGCAATATGGGATGGTCAGTCTATCTCTCATACATATTCATGCATAATAATGGCTCTATAAATATTCCATAACTTAAAGGATTCCAGTCTGTCACCATTATTATGAATTATTCAACCACCGCACATGGCTGCGCAAGAGACAGACCAAAGAAAGAAGAGAGGGGTCAGTCAATTTGGGTGATGCTCAGACTGAGGTGGATTTACATTCTCTATTTTCTTTTCTTGTGACTAAAATTACGTCCTACCTCTGCGTGCAGGCTAAGCCCCCTCGGCGGACAAAGAACCTTCATTGCAGGTCTGCTAATTGGTTTGATCATCGCGAGATTCGCATCCAATTATCGCACCTACTCCAGCAGCTGCGCCCGGAGTAATCCATCCCCACGCGTAAAAATGTCCAGTTGAGCTCCAAATAACGCAAACACACCACACCGAATATGCTCAAAACGCATCTCTTTCACACAAACGTCTCGGTTAAAAAGACTAATTCAGCTGGAGTTATCTGATCTGCAGGTTCCGTTGTTTTTTTTTTAATTACAGCCCGTGTTCTTACTGTTTTAAATACGTAACAGCCTATTTACAGGACAGGTTATTTGAATTAAAGCAGACTAAGAACGAAAGTCTGATATCAGTCACTTCTGCATTGATATAATTGAAAGCTTTAAGAACCTGCATCCAACTTCAGAACATCTCACTGTTTTGTGCTAAGTTTCGTGTTTTTTCCTGATCACTTCGCTGCAGTTCATCGCTTCTTGACGCTTTAAATAAAAATATCCCACAGTAAATTGGATTAGTTTGATTCTCACCATAGCAGAGTGCGTCCTCGGTGCTCTTCCTTAAATCCACCAGCGACGTAGGCTGTGTCCCTTCATGCCTCCTCAGGCGTGCGGTATTCAGAGCTGGAAGTGTCAAATGGCAGCAGAATGAGCCAATAGGAAGACGCACGGGTATGTCTCAGCCAATTAACCTTCAGAATGGGCGGGACGGAGAGATCAGGGTTGCATACCACTCTCTCATCTTCATCAAGATGCCTCTGCTTGGTCTCATCAATCACAGAGTGTCTTTACAAAAGAATGTTAGAAATTATCTGAGAGGATAACTCTTCTCAGCTTGTTTTTACAAATTTTATTTATTTCACTTGTAATTTACTGAGATAAGAGGAGACTTTTACCTAAAAAGATGTGTATTTGAATTCTGGAAAGGCATTTTCTACTTGTTAGCTGTTGAGCACAAAAAGTAAAACACTGAACACAATAACATGTTGAATCGACCCTCCAAATTCCAGTTATTAAATCAAGGTAGGCCCTATATTTTTTTTAATTAAAGACAAATTAGTGAAAGATTTGATTGTTCTTTCAAAGCGAAGTCTGTTTATGTGGTTATTTAATTCTACAGTTAAAGTGTTATTTGTTGTGTATTATTTCATTTTATACTTCTTTGTTTTGTGAATATTTAAAAAGTGCTCCTGTGTCCTTTGACAGAAACCAAAATCAAGCCAAAAATCCATAAACATGCAAAGAAATTTCTGCCTCGACATGAGCAGCGATAAGAAACTCAAACTCCTTTTGCACAGCCACCATAAAACACTCATCCGGTTTGTTTTTTTTTTCTCAGCTAAGCAGTAAAGGAAGAAGTTCCTGTGACCTGTTAAGATTTATTTTACTCATCCTGTTTTTGAGCCTGGATCTGCCATCTAGGAAACTATTGTAGGGTGGAAACAAAATGAAGGAAGTCTCCCTCTCCCTGCGTCTGAACAGGATTTATGATACAACGTGCACAGAGGAAGTAAGTTTTTCCACCAGCTGAATAACTTCCCCCCACAGAGAACAGCTCGGTCTTGAGGATATGGATGTGTGGATATAACAAAGTTGGGGACACATTTATGGGAGCAGACTGGAAACACGGACATTCTTTTACTCCGCTATTGGGTCACTCATCTGCTAATTGACCAGAGATCACTGTGAAGATAATGCAGGCTTTACTGTGGGCCGATGAGCAACTCTGGACAAAGACTCTCTGTTCCCCCCTGAAAACACTAAACATCTGATCCCTCCTGACTGGACTCACATGTCATGGCTTTGATATACTGTCCAAAAAAACTAGCTAAAAGAATATGTGTCGCCCTGTAGCTGAAGGGGTTGTAACTAGGGTCTAAAATGGAGAATAACCTAGCTGTTTAACCTGCAGGCTATTTATGTGTGAGTGTGTTTTCACGTGTCAGTGAGGTGCTTTCTGATGAATGAGCCTCTCTCCCGTTATTGATTCTCTCTTAAGCTTTGATGGTGCACAGAGATCTGTGTGTATGTAGCCTCTTACGGCTACATACAGTTGTATACCTACAGTGAACAAAGGACTGAGGAAAACAGTGTGTGCCCAGTGTGTGTATGTGTGTGTTTTGACAGATCCAAACAGTACTGTTTTAGACCTGAACAAAAGATGAATGTCTGTGTGGAGAACAGCATCCTTTGTAGCGCGATAAAACAAAAGACGAACAAATGAAAGATACTGCAGCTTTTCAATATGAGCTTTTGTATCACAAATATGTTAATTTTCTGTACACTGATTCACACAGTCTAATAATATTATCAATGCACAGTGTGTGACATATTATTAACGCATGAATAATGCTTTTAATTATGTTGGTATGTGGCACATAAGATATGTTTTGCTGAAACGCAGTCCTATGGGGGCGCTCTGGTGGCTGATCTGATGCTTTTCTCATCACCATAATAACGTGAGCACTCCTCCCAGAGCTGCGTCTCCATGGTCACCGCTCACACATGACAAACACACAATGAGGAGGCTTGAATGTGACTAACACATGCACCTGCACAAAACTCCGACGCCTGCTACTCCCATTCACGTCGACGCGCATTTCCTCTGACGCTGAACGAATACAACAGTTGATCTAATTTATTGCCTCATGAATAATGCATGCTGCAGTAACTGGATTGGACTGAGCCACGTTAATGTTTGCTTTTCAATCAATGCTGACTTTTGCACAATCAGACTAAAAGCCATCCACGTGCACATGTGGGTAAAAATGGTTTAATTTCTTTGATTTTACAGTTGATGATCAGTAGAACCTTCAATAAAAAAAATCTAATAATCTTCATTTTTGTACTGCATAAAATAAAAAATGCCTCATTTCTGAACACTCAAAAACATCTTATTTGGTCAGACATTTTATAATGTTATCATAAGCTAAGACTTTGCAGCATGAGCTTGCACTCAGTCAGTTTGAACACGTTGCATGTGCTCTTCTTTGTGTGTTATCAGTAAGGAGCTCAGATCGACGTTCAGTCTGTTATCATAGGTGCCGTGTCTGATGTGGTGTCTGGCTCTGGCTCACTGTAGCAGTCCATCTCCTCCATCTCTCTCTCCACTGGCTCCTCCCTGCCTCTAAAGCATTTCAGCTTCCTCCCTTTCCACCTCCTCCTCTCCCTGTCTGGGTCTTTAGATGCTTCTGTCTGCTCCAGCTCCAGCATTGCTTGGACGCTCTCGCCTCTCTCTCCGCTTGAGAGGCAGTGGTCTCTGGCTGTGAGAGCCAGCCCCCCTCCCCTCCTTCCAGTCACTATGTGGAGGAATGGGAAAGTGCTTTCCGAGTCTGCTCCCTCTGTCACACACACAGTGGTCAGGCCTTGGTCGCTGTGGGGCTCCTGCGGCCTTTTGGGAGTCTTAGTCTTTGTTTTCTTGCTTAGTATGAAGTTGAAAAAGGCTGTGATCAGAAGCATTGATCCTGCAATCAGAAGATACATTTAATTTCTATACTTTACTCACAGGAAACAATTTGAAATGGAAAAACACAGTTGTAAAAAATAAAATTTAATTGCTTTAATTTAAGGGTCCTGATATTGTGCATGCTACCACATGATCCCACTGTCATAACTCACTGGGACACTTTAATATACCAGAGCCATTGCTAATGTAAATATTACAATGTAAGTGCAGTACTTGCTGACACAGTTTTACCTGGGATAATGGCATGCCACACCAACACAGGGTGCAGGAAGCAGACCACTGACATTATGGAGTAATAGAGGAATTTATGGAAGCCTCCGATGCGAGCCATCTTCCCCCACAACACAAAGAGCTGCCAGTCTGGAGGACAGCTATCGAGAAAGATAATTCAGATTCAGATTCAGAAAACTTATTCATCCCAAATGGGCAATTCAGTTAAGCAGCCTTCCCTTATTCACAGAGTTTTTTTTTTTTTTTTTTAAAGATATTTTTGGGGCTTTTTGTGCCTTTATTTCAGCATAGGACAGCTGAAGAGGTGGAATCAAACCCGGGTCCGCTGCGGCAAGGACATAGCCCCTGCACATGGGGCGCCCGCTCCACCGACTGCACCAGGCGCCCCAATTCACATAGTTAATAAATAAAATAAATCTAAATATACTTAAAATGTTAAAGATAAATCTCACCCTAAAGACACCTAAACCATCCCAAAGACATTTAAAATGAAACACAGTGTTGCAGCAACATGTCAAGTCAGCGCATCAGTGAGTGATTACAGATCAGTGGACTGAACAACAACAGTAAAAGATCATCAACAGCTGATCAGGTGACACAACAACCATACAACAGTATGAAAAAAACAGCTCTGTGTTTAGCAGCCTAATAGCTGAAGGAATAAAAGAAAGTGCATGTCTCTTTGTATTCCTCTGGGGGGCGTGAGGGCATTAGAGAAAAATTAGATGATAAAACGTGGTCAGACTGACTGATTATGTTTTTAGCTCTCTGGACCCACAAAGAGATTGCAGGTCTCTTAAGTGGACTCCAGCAATTTTTTACACACACTTTAACAATTTTGTTTGAGCTATTTTTATCCTTTGCACACAAGCCATTGAACCAGCAAATAAGAGAGAATGTTGTTAACATTTTTCTGAAAGCATCCATCTATAACGTGTTATAAACATACTTATAATGTGTTGCAATGTGCCTATAGTGCTGTTTAATCATAGTTATAAGTAAGGTTTACCCTAACCCTAACACAAACCACATATAATGCATTAGAAGTGTGTTTATAATATGTTTTAATGTGTTACATATGTTCATAATGTTGTATAATGCATTACAGAGACAGGCTTCAGAGACAGTGTTACCAGAATGTTAAAAGGCCTTAAATAAAAGAACAATAAAAAATGCATTAAATTTGGTAAGAAACGTGAAAAGAGTTCAGCTTCCTCATCAAGGTTACTCTTTCTTAGGCTCTTTGGGATTGAAACAAAGAAGAAAAGAAGGAAAGAGGCTCAATTTATAAACAATTCAATTCATATATCCTCACAGCGGCTTGGACTGAAAAGTCATTTTCTTGCAGATTTAATTTCTCTTTAACAGTATATAAATCTGTGGATTCTGATATCACAGAAATGTTGACATCATGGTTGTTTAAAAATGATCTCAGAGGATTACAAACTATATGCGGTTTCCCCTCTGTGTACTTATGCTACAGATGTTACTGAGTGTTGTGTACTCACGGCAGACATATGGTCAGAATGGTGTCCAGGAAATAGGCCAGTTCAAACATCATAATGCCAACAGATGACACTCTGGAAGAAGAAAAAAGTGGAGAGCCAGATGAAACTGATAGGATCTCACTGATCAAATCAGCGAACTGTTTCTGAACTATGTAAATAAGATCTAAACATGTCAGTTTTTGTGTATTTTATTGGCTGCTGCCGGTGAATATTGTGTTTTCTAAATTGTGCAAGATGTGCGGATAATAAAAAGAACGGATATGGCCTTCATATGGTGCCGACTCAGCATTTAGGAGCTGTGTTTAGTGCCAGAGTATTCAGTCTATACGCTCCCTTCTCTGTTTGTGTTTAAATGCTCTGCTAACATCTCATGCAGTGAACCTGAAAAATGCCCCCTGAATAACCATCATCGTATGCCGCCCTCTTGAAAGAGTTATCGCTGAGC
The DNA here is from genome assembly GCA_029783665.1 of Naso thynnoides. Lineage (NCBI taxonomy): Eukaryota > Metazoa > Chordata > Actinopteri > Acanthuriformes > Acanthuridae > Naso > Naso thynnoides. The sequence goes on from JAQLOL010000003.1 coordinate 12,961,162, forward strand.
TGCATGCCTCTGTTTGTGTGTGCAGCATTCATCTACGGAATAAACAGCCATGCATTTCTGCTCTCCTCTGGGAAAACTTTTCCTGTGGCTCTGTGGGAGTTTGGCTGTGAGCCGCCGAGATAACAAGAAGTAGCACTGAAGGACTGGCGTCCCTCCTGCCCTCTGCACCTCACTTCATCTCTCTGACTCCTTCCCAACATTTCTTTGCAAATGTGTGTGTGTGTGTGTGTGTGTGTGTGTGTGTGTATGTGTGAGAGTGATTATGAAGATAGTTACATGTTAGTGTTGTAATTGCTTTTAAGCACCCTTAGGCCACACATTCTTTACCATATTAAAAGCCAGATGGCCTGTTTGTGACTCAGGAATGCCACTGGTTAAGTTTAAAATCAGCCGAGTCAGGAGTGTTTCAGGTTTTAAGTTCATACAGCACATTTGGAGGCCGACTTTAAAACCTAAGCACTTACATTAAGTAGATGCCGAGGCTGTTGAATTCTCCATGTTGCAGGGTCTCCACTCCCACGGCACACAGCACTGAAAAATGGAGACAGGATCATTTTTTTGAATTGCAGGAGTTAATGGTGAGCAGATTCTGTCCACCAGATGTCAGACTTAGTTCATGATTTTCTTCTTAGTTGCAGGCCGGATCAACAGGCCCAAACGTGGTAACCTCTCAGACTTCTTTTAATACTGTTTATATTTCCGCTGTGTGTGACGCAGCTTTGTGTTGAGCTGCTTTTTCGGATCTTTGGCTCATTTTTGTTTCTTTGTCTCGTTGCTTTCCCTACTTTATTACTTGTAGTTCTGGTGCTTGAAAGTTTTTCTCCCCTCACAGAGCGATAAAAATTGACTTGAGTTGGTTTGAGGTTTACACTCCAGGGGCAAGTGACTGAAATGATGACACATGCTTTATAAAAATATTTAAAGAATGCTTTGAATAAGTAATTGTTGTAATTTTTTCCACAATGGTCACAGCATTTTGGTAATAGCTTACACATGTTTGTAATTACCGTATCACAGCTGGTAGGTTTGGCAATTTTATTTGAGTGGACACTAAACACATCACAGATCTTCGGCCAGAGAAGAATCGTGACATTTTAAAAGCCTCGCTACTTGTTTGTAGAGTTGTCACCTTATGTGATGGTATGTTAAACCTTTCTCTATTTCTTTGATCTAAATGCTACAGAGCAGCATTTAATCTGTTCTACCTATTTTTATTTTGTGTAAATGAAAGCACACATTTATTATAAAACTGGATGCTGGGCTCCAACTGGAAGTTGCTGATTTCTTCCTTTTTGTCCGCAAGAGCAAGAAGCTGAATTTTATCAGCTGCCCTTAACCTCTGACCTCACTTTGGTGGGAGAGGCCAAGAGACATTCTGAAAAGGTGACCTGATTTGATAAATCTATGTTTCTGCCTCCATCAGCTTCCTTATGTTTTGAACAAATGATCTGATATTTTGTGGGAAATACTTATTCCCTTTCTTCCTAAGACTTAGATAAGAAGATGTGATCAGTCTCATGCCTGTTTGACAAATATGTAGCTCCAATCAGCAGCCAGTTACCTCAGCTCAGCACAAAGACTGGAAACATGTGGAAACAGATCGACTGACTCCATCAAAAAGTAGCAGAATCTGTGGTACTGGATCCTCCAAACTTCCTGTTTTAACACACCACATTTTGTCATGTCTTATCTTTACCCCCTCACCAATAAGATGCTGTTAAATGCCAGACTATTTCTTGGCACAGAAACTTCCTGACATCTTGTCATCACTGCATGGTTGCCAGACAACCAGTGGATACTTCTGAAGTTACAGTCCAGCTCAGAACTCCCCATAAAATCACAGTGTGTTATTTCTATGCTTCAGTTTTTGTAAGGATTAAACAAGGGCTATAAATCAGACCTATAACCTGTTAAGGTGCTGGGAAGGTGACAGGTTTGTTGCCTTTGGACAGAGTCTGGTGCACTTCTCCCATCTATTTCCAGTCTTAAAGCTAAGATAAGCTAAGTCACTGCTGGCTGTATGTTTATCAGACAGATATGAAACTGATATCAATACTCTCATCTAACTCTCACAAGAAAACCCAAATTGTGAAACTTATTGCAAAAGTTTCCAAATCTGAGTGCTGACAGCAAAACACATTTGAACACAAATGGAACAATATGACAACAAAGTTTTTAAAGCTGCAAAGAAAAGCCCGTTTTATTAGCCAAGCTTCTTTCCTGTGAGGTATAAAAGATGTAAGCATGGTTAAGTGCTGATCGCCACAGAACACATGGAAACAATTTCTCTTGCCTGCTTAGTAGAAACTCAGAGATAGAATCTGTACCAGAGGGAAATCAAGGGAACGTTTTCTGGTAGTTTATAGAGTGTGAGAGGAATTAACGCTGCATATAGACCAGCTGGAAATTAAAATATACGCGCTCCCTGCATGCATGTCTGTTCACAGAACACACACAGAGGCAGACGGCCAAGGCAGACATAAAGACATGTGAACACAGACAGACAAACAGGGGCACCAGCAGACATACTCACACACATACACGTATAGGAACAATGCACTGAAAGCAGTATAGGTGTGAACGTATGAGGCCAGTAACGCAGCTGGATGCCGAGACTTGGTTTTGGTGTGATGCGAGGCACATGTCTCTCAGTAAATGTTCACTGTCTGCAGCTGTTTGAATTTAAGTGGAGGGGGTCCCATATTTCTTGAAGGCAGCAGCAGCCAGAGAGCAATTTCCCAGTGATGATTTAATGTGCTAAGAGAGCTGCATACAATGTGTCCCCGTGTGACTGAGGGAAACAGAGGAGGGACATGTCGCACTAACATGTACGATCAAGTGTGTTTTTATATGCTCTAAACATCACCCAAGAGACGGTTTGATGCTGTTGGAAGTCAAGAATGCAGTTGGCCAACATCACCATGTGACCCTTTAAGATTTTAGGTTCAAGAAATCCTTGAAAAGCCCAGTTGGATAAACTTTCTCCCACTGGAGAGCTTAAAAATGTTCTTTAAAAGGTGACACTTTAAGACATCAGCTTTAAACTACAGGTTGCAACACTTCATAGCAGAAAAAATGCATAACTTCTATTTTCAGTATGTTGCTTCTGTTATTATGTTAAATTTTAAGTACTTTTTAAAAATCTAATGGTAATTGTATGAAATGTCTGGTGGCCGAATTTATCAGGGATAAAATCTCGAGTCTGTGGTGCATTTGCTCATGCACCCAGAGAGCTATTCATTCCCATACAGAAACAATGATATGCATAACTGTGAATTTAATTCTGCTACATTATTCTGCTTGTTTATATTTATGTCTTACCCGTTGCTGTCGAAACACCGAGGATCCTGCAGGCCCATTCCACGGCAATCCACCAAACGCTCTCTGAGTTCCCCATGACCTCAAATACTTTCCCTTTTTTGCTGTATAAAAATGTAACCTTCACGCTTCTCTATCTGAAACTGTCAGTGACCAAGAAATTACTTATGTAAAATTCTAGACGCATAGCTGAGGATTCGCTACATGGATGTTTGTAAAAAAGTCAAAGCTGAGAAATCCATAAGTGCCATGATATGGAGCCTCTTAGACTGGGTGAGTTTACTTCTGAAAGGTTTGTGACTCAATGCCTCTGTTGCTACTTTAACCGCTAATACGTCTCTCTTGCACACACACACTCACACACTCACACACAACCACAATACCAGCCGCTCTCAGCTGGTTTAGCATTCCACCTTGTATGTCAAGGTCAAACTGTTGAGTTCTGGGTCATTTGTGCACTGTATCAGATCTGTCATTAGATCTGGTTAAAAATTATCTGTAAGGAATTAATATTAACCTAACTCGCTGATGCACACACACACATAACCACACACTCAAACACATGTGCATGCGTATGACCACTTATTTAGAATTAGCAGTAATTTGTTTCCCTAGAAATGATTTTCCTATACGCCCCCTTCACCAACATCCTCTTGTTTTGGTCTTTATGATTTCATCTTGTTGTGAGGATGTGGCTCATTCAGATTAATCAAATCATCTGTCCCATTTTTAACTTTTCAAGGCCACCACCATGGAGCTTCCAGTGTGGCAACAACTTACTGGAATGACTAGGGATTAAAAAAGAATCTGTTCCATCGGTAAATAAAAAGCATCATTTTCACATTTTTATACAGTTTTTAAACAATTTCCTCTTTGTGTTCAGTTTGCCTTAGCGCAACGCTGACTTGTTGCATGTTGTGCATAGTGTATCATTGCAATGGATATGGAATTAAATACCACAAGGACCAACAGAGACCCTTTGATGCACTTACACATGCATAAATGCAAGCCCACATAATCAGTTGATGCAGGTTTGGCTGAAGTGTAAGCTTGTTCAGGCACAGTAGAGTCCCACTGGAGCAAGCAGTCAGAGTCTCACACACACACACACACACCCACACACACACACACACACACACACACAAACACGCTGACTCCTGCTAGGGGCCAAAGTAAGCTACATAAATCTGCTTAAATCTCCAACAAAGACACTTTTGTTTACTGTTCCACTTGTTTTTCCGGCTTAGAACTCATGTTATTTGTGGCATTTATAGTACAATATGTGGAATAACTGAGTGTATATGAACAGCGCTGTCAAAACTGTGGATGTGAGATGTGTA
>JAQLOL010000003.1:12968138-13009391 GCA_029783665.1 Naso thynnoides
ACTGAAGTTGTTGTCCAATTAATGAATGTTCAAAAAACAGTATTTTTACTTCCCTTGTAGTTCTGTTTTAGGCCCTATCATCTCCTGGAAAAATCTTGAAAAAACTCTCCTAACCGTTCAGTGGATTTACCAGAGCTTATATGCTGAAAACAGCTGCCTGTTGCTGAGTGATGTTTCCCTGCCGTAAGGTATTGCCATGTGCTTAATTTTGATTGGCAGAGCGTGACTTGGCTGAGAGGTGTGAGAAGTCTTATTTCTCGTTCACACGGGATGCAAATGAGCTGGCTGTAGACAACGAAGAAATGTCCAGTTAGCATCCATCAAACCACATTCACACACGTGCTTGTACTACTATTATATTTCTTAATGTTTGGCTACTCAGCTGTGAATTAGAGGCTAGTTTTTGCTAATACATAATCAAATAAATATTCATCTCTGTCTCTCCTCCAAAGCTCTTTTTTGCCTCAGGTTTTGGTTTGAGCTCTACAGAGTTTGAAAGTTCACATCCTCTGTAATAAAAGAATGTGACTTTGATCTGCTGTGTGTATTCGGCTCAAACTGTTGAGGTCATCAGCTGTTTATGTGGTGATTGTCTTGGCTGATCTCTGTCTGTCCTAGCACTTTAAATGACAGCATATAATGATGAGTGAAAACAGTGTTTCCTTGTTTTCCCATCATCCTGGAGCTCCTAATCTGACTTCTCCTTAATGTAAAGCTTCTCAGTCTGCTGTCTCTCACCTGTACACCTCACAGACAGACCTAATGAACAAAACATCTCAACTCTTTTGATTCTGACAAATGCCATCAGAAGAATTTGTTTTCGGCCAATGAGAGGATGACAAAAGACATTCTGTCTTAGTTGTAGTTTTTTTTTTTTTCAGCAGACCATTATCTTGAGCAGTCGCAGGACCGTGCTGTCTTTACACACTGTCTAGCAGAGGGAAGGTTTAAGAATGCAGTATGAAGTGAGAGGAAAACTCCTCCTTAGTGTCCGCATAAACTCACACGTGCACACACAATTACATTCACACATTGATACTGAATGGAGAAGGGAACTGCAAGCAATTTAGAGTTTGGCCTTGGTACTGAGGGGTGCTGAAAATTTTTTCTTCAATTTTTTGGTCTGTGTGGAACAACATTTCTGTCCCATGACTCTGCGGTTAGAGTGCAAAGGCTTTAAAGATGAAATATTTGCACTTTAACTGGGAAGCTGTAGCACAAGCTCTATCCCCACTGTTTCCTCTAGACCAGGGGTTTTCAAAATCTGAGACTGTGGGCCCAGTTGTGCACCTCTCCCCATAAATATATAAATAAATGAGTTACATTCTGTATTTTATTAAATAAACACTATAAATCTGTTTAGCATTTTTAAAAAAAATAATAAACATGTTCTTCTGTTAACATTTTTGGGATATTTTAAGCACGTCTATCTGTTCTTAACATCTTTTTAAAACATTTTAAATCTGTCCCATCATCTAATATCATATTTAACATTTTGAACATGTTCATCTTTTTTTAAAACATCGTTTAAACAAGGGCAAAACCTAGTCCTAAAGTTCAATGGCAAACACTTATGCATTTTATTTTCATGTTCTCAATTTCAGTGTGTCTGGTTAAAGTGCAAGAAGGCATTTCAATTTCATTTTTTATTCTGATATTTTGACAGCTACATGAGTGTGTTCAGTAATTTGCCAATACTGTTCAAATAAAATGTATGAAAATTTTGAATTACATTGTTTTGACTCAATTTGTCCACTGAATTTTGAATATAATGGGATGCATTCAGACTACCCAGACTGTACATAGCAGCTTGTTTTGACATTTTCACTGAACTCTTGGGAGGAGATCAATCTATCTCAATATGCATTGATATATTGCACTTATATTGCAATACATCACAATGAATCATGATATAATCGTATTGTGACTCGTGTATTGTGATGCGTATTGTATCGTGAAGTCCTTGTCAATAGGTAGCCCAAGTTTAAACACACATTTGGACACCATTTTTCTTTCCATATGCTGTCAGATATCTTTTGCTTACACCTGCTTTGGGGGGGACAATAATTTTGTGTCTATGCGTAAGGGCGGCTGATGCAGGGATGCACTGTGGAGAGGAAATGTAAAACATCCTGCACCTGCAGCCTTGAGAAGTGGGTCTACTTGCTGTCATTCATGGTTACTGCAGAAAATGTGCATTCACACAGGTAGATGGAAGTGAAGGTGATAAGCACTTCCATCGACTTTATGGAGAGATCACTGTCATACTTCCTACATTTTCTTGCACCAGATTCTTTCTTCTCTCTCACTGTATATGTTACGAATCAATCCATCCCCCTCACGTAAGTTAGCTAGTTTAGATGTAAGTTATTTACAAGTTGATGTTGTTGTTTTTTTTCCCTCTTCTTCTGAACCTCCCCTTAAGTGCTCTGGCGCCTCCTGGAGGAGGCCCACCTCACAATTTAAAAACCACTGCTTCAGACTGATGGCAGCCTCACATGTGGCTGGTTGGCCCCTGCTGGCTTTGCTGCACATGCCTACACAAATTAAAAAAGGAAAGAAGTGAAGTGGCTCCAACTGATTTAAGAATATGAATAAAAGATTCAACAAAACCCACAGTATTTTTCCTTCAAAACATGTAGCTGTGTAGCATCATCTCCTCTGTGATTATATCTATGATGGTGCGATATTTCATTGTAAATGTTTCTTAACATAGCCTAGTTTAGCATTCTTTGTAGGAAATCCAAACCTTAGTCAGAAAATCTGCTCCTCATTTTGTCCTTGTTGCAGCTCAGGAGTAGAAGAACAGCTTTCAAGATAATCAGGCCTGACTGGCTGCAAAGATTTTTTAAGGAGGTCTTTAGAGACAGAGGTCCCACTGTCCCACACAGACGTCTCAGAAACGGAGAATAGAAGCAAAAGTCAACAACACACACCACTGACTGCATATGTTAAAAGCACATGGCGGTGGATATGGGAGGAAAAGCTGCTGTAGATCATACTGTAGGTGTGTGTAGGGTGATGGATGAAGCTAATCTGCAGGTGTCGGGTGACCTCCCATCACAGAACACATTTTGGGTCTGTTGGGAATTAAGTGGAAAATCCTGTTACTGTATTTTCCATTCAGGAGCAGTAAAAAACAGTCGTGGTCTACACATCAAAACCAAATAAATAATTTAGGAAAATCAAACACGCAAAAAGTGTATTAACTTTCCCAATGCGTTTCTGGTTATGTATGAGTGGTTTGGATAAGATAGAGAGAATAAAATATGAGGTAAACACCCAAACTGAAGCCCTCACTTTGCTCCTACTTTTTCTTTTCTTTAAGGTTATTTGGTTCAGACTTGGGTTGAAGGCTAAGGTTAGACATGAAAAGAGGATTTTTGGCAATTATTACTACAAGGGGGCCTCAGGTATAGTACAGATTTTCAGAAAACCTCAGTAAGAGGCTTAAAGTCTAAGTTACTTAATCACTGTTACAGATATCACTAAAATGTGGGGCTTATCAGGTTGAAGTTAAAAATATTTCTCAGATGCAACATTTTTTTTCTCTTTTTTTTGTGCAACACTACAGGACCAGGATACAGATTCACTGGTCAAAAAATTAAATTAAATAAAACAAAAATAAACCGCAAATACAAGATTTAAAAAGTTTCAAAACTCAGGACAATTTATTGCAAAAAAGAAGGAAATTCTGTTGCAGCTAATTGGAGAAACAAACACAAGTTGAACTTGATCCGTAGGACAAATTGGACCTATACACACAGCATCAATGCAGCCAAATGGCATGCAACTCTACTTTATAATTGAGCATATATGTAAGTTTGTCCGTCTCCCGTGTGTCCACAAAACCACAAACTAGGAGATAATTTAACATCCTCAGACGTCCAAGCAGATGGTGATCAGATTTGTGTTTTTGCATTTGAAACCAGAGCGCAGACAGAGCAGCTTCTGTCTGACGGGCCGTCACAAATTTTGGATGGACGCATGTTTGGGTAAGTTAAGGATTCAGAAAATAAAATTATTTGGATTAAACAAATTGGACTGTCTGTGTTCTTCGTCCTTCAGGCAGAAAGGAAACACTGTGTACAGTATAAAGTATCAACCAAAAACACAATCCCTAATCCTGTGGCTGACTTCTACAATTACCAGCTCTGTCTGATGACAGCTAATAAATTGGATGATTTAGTTCAAGATCAAGGTTAAGAGAGAGGAATCATGTCTTATTATATGCCACATTATAAACAACATGTCATTAGTCATGCCCACTCACACTCATACTGAATATCAAAAGGGAAGCCATCATCCTTCCAATCTCTCACATATGGCTGTGTTTTATGAGTGTGTGCGGCGGGCGGGGTGAGGACCATCCTTCAGCCTGGTTAAATGCTTCCATGCAGCCGAGTTTTGCTACCCACAGCTGGTTGCATAATTGTACCAACGAAAGGAGGCCTTGATCAAGGACAGCCTGCCAGGAAGATCGCTCCGGCTGATAGTTTGCAAGTTTGCATGCACATGCTTCATGCATACGTGCAAATGGAAATAGGTTGAGTTTTCAAATAATATGAGAAGTGCCCAGAGAGCAAACTGTATGTTTTTGTTCAATTTGTGCGGCAGTGAGAGCGGAGTCAAACATCATAATGAGGCAGATTTGTAAACTTTATTAATAGAGAGGTGAAAGGAAAAACTGGATAAACATCATGTGGCTGGTGTACTGCAGTTCAGCTGAATCCTCTCAGGGAACTCTGAGTGTTGGCCAACATTTTAATTCCCAAAACATGATTTTAAATGACTTCATAACAATAGTAATTATCTGCAGTGTGATGAGAAAGGACAGATTTGATGAAGGAACTTCAGAAACGGTATATTCTGGCATCCACAAACTTGTTTGCCTAATGAAAGGGAAGCTAAAGAAAAAGGTTTTCTTATGACTTTGACTTCATGGTAAAAACAGCTCCAACCGACCTGAGTGCTTCTATACTCGTACACCTGTCACATACATAAATTCCAGCAGACTCATGAGTGATCACACAGGAAGAATGCTCTCTAATTACTCTGTTTCCATAGTTGGATGTGTTAACAAGCTATGAGTGACAACAGATGGGCTCTAAAAGGGAAAGAACATCATGCTTTATAATTTACATAACAGAAAAAGGTGAACATAATACATTTTCTATGTTAAATCAATCAAAAGCTTTCTTTTTTTGACTTTTCAAAGGTCCAATTTGGTCCACAAGACCAAAAAAAAAAAAGGAAAAAAAAAGCACAAATACTTCTTAAGATGTTTTCTGTGTCTTGATGTGGCTCAGTGCACTAAGCTGAAACAGCACTGAATGGAGAAGCTGAGGAAGTGGTAAGCATGAAGAGAAAAGAGTAAGTGGACCTTTGAGACAAGACGGATGAGAGAGCTACCACTGTCAGAGTGACGTGCTTTGCTGTGGTGTTGGATAGATTTGCTGCCTGCATGCTGGTCTCCTGCCACTGCTGCCTGACCTTTTGACTGCTCCGCTGTGAACCTGTGACCCTGTTTGACCACACAGAAGCGCTCCATCAGCGGGGTCATGGCCACCTTTTAACCCTCTCTGCTGCTACAGCTCCAGTGTGTGGAAGTGCAAGGACATGTGCTACACTCAACAATCCTCTTGAAACCCTCATCCTCGCTTGGGCCAGTTGCTATGGAAACAAAAGGTCATCTAAAGGGTCAATGATTTAAACAGTCAGATGATTTGAATATTGGTACTCTAATGTAAAAGCACAGAAATGGGAGGAAATTAAGCAAAGTGAAAAATCAAAGAGGTGAATTTTAAGAGGAAAGGATCAATTCAAGTGATTGGTTGGAGGTTAACAGTGAGGTCAGTGCGATTTCATAAAGTTGAGTGCCTGCATAGTGTGAAAAAGCAAAGCTCTCACTTGCAGGTTTCAGGGTGAGTGGTGAAAACGAGGTGCGAGATCCCAAGCGTCCTTTTTCAGCCAGGGTCATTTGTCTAAATGGAGAAACTCAGCACAGTAATAAGTCAATGCCTGAAACGTGTGTTTATACTTAACAAGCTGCAAAAGTGACAAAACACATGAGTTTCACATGTCCTACATGTAAAGAGTTACACAAACATGCGGGACACGATTCTGTTACTGTTAAAACACGAGCAGTAATTGCCATAATTGTTTCAGTTTATCCTCATGAATTGAAACTTGGATGCTGTTCACTGGGGGTGGATGACATCACCCAGAAGCAAAGTTGGTTCCATTTGATAAGAACAATTTGATCGCTTATTCTGCCAGAAAATAAACCTGTGTTGCAACTCCGTATTATCTTTGCTGCTGAAATGTCAGCTTCTGATTGGAGCAGCTCTGGCGTCCTCCCAGATAAGAGCTGTGATTTCCCCTTGAAGAGTTGCTGTGATTGCAAATTTCATCACTGTGGAAACCACCTGCACTGAAAGGATCCTCCTCATTCCCAGAAATCAGAAGCAGTTATGAGAGTTTTGTGGGGGTTTTTGTGTTTTTTTTTTTAATTTTGTTTTATTTTTTGCTTTTGATTCCATTTCCAGAGTGGGTTCTTTTGTTTCATTTTAGTTTGTATTAGTTTCAGCACTAGTTTTAGTTTATAATATTTTATCATTTGTCAGGGGTAAAATTTAAAGAGTTCACAGTAGTCATAACAATACAAACACACAGACATGTAGACATTACAATCTCAATAAACACACAGACTCACACACCAGTGTTTCTTTTTGCTGTTGTGCTGACCAATTTGACCAGTTTGACTTGATTTTTATTTTATTTTAGTTAGTTTTGTTAGTTCACATTGTGTGTTTGAGTCAATTTTCTTTCTTTTTTTTCAGTTTATTAAAATGTTTTTACACCTCGCTTAGTTTTCAGTTAACATATAATCTTGATGACTCGGCCTGAACACCTTATGACTTCATAGCTCGCTCTCTTCTGAACCTGCTTCTGGCAGCGTTAGGGTCAGAGGTTGGTGTCCAGTTCAGCAGAGCTGTTAACCTCTGCATCTGCTCCAGTACACGTCAACCTGACTCAAAGCTAAGAGTAATGAAGGTGCCAAAAGGCTAACAGTTCTATAAAGCCTGAAATTCTACTTACAGCCCGTGTTTCAGCTGCCCTCAGAAGTCCAGTAAACTGTGACCTGAGGCCACAACAACATGAAACATTAATCGGTTAAATCCTGTATCACTGTGTTCGCTGCAGGTGTGATAAAATGCTGTTAGAAGTGGGAGAGTTTCGTCAGCAGTCTGAAATAAAAACTATCACACTGCTTCCAGCCAGTGAGAAATGAAAAGTGGAAAATAAGTAAATTTAATCATGCACTGGGCTTACTTACAATATGCATCGTTTCTACATTAAAACTTCTAAAAACAACTATATCTTTGTTAGTATACCAAATGTTTTGAGCAATGCTCAAATTCTGCAAAATCCCTGATTTTATTCAAGGTAATGGCAAATGTGACTAAATGTAATTTGAATAAAACTTTACAGAAACTCATGATTAACTCATCAGCCTCCACTGCAGCTTTTCATCTGCAATGGAGGCTGTCTGAAAATTCAGTAAACAACTCCCATCATCCCACACTACTTCATGACATCATCAAACTATGTCCTGTGTTTTGATTGTTTTGAGAGAGACACTTCTAGTGGCAAAAAATATATTTTTGTTTTTAAGTTTCAAATGCACAGCTTTGACCCACAATACACTGTTTCTGTAATGTTATATTGCTGCATATAGCATGCTATAGCTTAAATAATTTGAATTACTTCTCCATTCCTGTATCCAACTACTCTTCAGAATGTTTTAAAATTGAGCTAAAATTTCATTTTGCACAAACATAATCAAATCAAACTCTGGGTTTGTAGCATAAATATCATCTAAACACCAAAGGTTTCTTTGAGGTGATCAGGAGAAAACTTCCCATGACCTCAGCAAAATCCAGCACGCTTCATTCAATCCCACATACCAAACCGAGAAAAAAAATTGTCGATTAGCTGGCCAGCGATGCCTGACACTGCACCTTGTGCAGATTTCACGGTCACTTTTTTTGATGAAGGTCGTGCTATGATATATCCTCACAGTCCTGACCTTTAGCACCGTGGCCTCTGGCGACCGCACACAATCTGAGAATGAGCAATCTGAACATGATGTGGGATTACTGCAGGAGGAGGTTCGCTGTCGACAGTCAGAAGCATTCACATCAGTGCTGTCACTCCTCTGTGACTCTCCACAGGAGGCCTGACTTTCATTTGGAATAATGCATTTCATAGCATACCTGACGCATTTTAAATGGTGAAACGTGTAACTACAATCATGTAAGCACAATTTAACAGGTAGTTTTAAATAGAAAAGAAAGCAAACAGATTAAAGCAAATGTTTAACTTACTTCTTCATACTAAAATCAGCATGCACATGACTTTCCTCATACATGTGCCAGACCTAATGCAGAGGTCATAGTATCTCTTGTAAAAATACATTTGCTTATATGCGTCACACTGTGCCATTTGTCACATGAGAGGAAAAATCACAAAAGCAATGATTGTAATTAACCAAAATGTTCAGACGGATACTTTTCAGAACTATTCTTTGCGTAAAGAGAGAAAACTATTTGTTATCTTTGTCATAACACAAACAAATTATGCAAGCCTGATGGAGAGTGACTGACTCAGCGTGCTGATTTATCATCATCATAAACAGTGGTTGCCTTTGTCAATGGTGAGTGTTTATACTTTCTGCAGAACAAATAAAAAAAACGGTTCTTAATAGTTGCAATTGGCTTTTTGACAAAATAGATGTTTATCTTGTCTCAAATTTCCGTCATAGCTCATGTACTAACTGCAGCTGGCATGAGGGTAACCAGCCTTGAGAAGTCAAGGACAAGTCAGCAGACAGTGAACTGCATGAGTGCTTATTAAAAACACCAATTTAATTTTATGTAATCTGCTCCTGGTTTATTCTGGCGCCTGAGCAATTGTTTACACCCATGTTGTCTGTATAGTCTGCATGCTTGATGTAGACCATCACCCATGCTTGACATCGACCGAACACACTGAGAAAGAAACGATTCTGTTTTCTGTGCGACAAAGAGCAGATTTTCTTCACAAATTGAGTCTGTGTTCAAGATGCTTCCCCGAGGACCCTGTGAAACAAGTCTGACCACAGTCTAAACAAATACCAGATACAGATTAACCTGCAGTGCACATCTCTCATTTACACACACACACACACAGAAATGTACTAAATAAATACATCATGGTTACGCAGAAAGACAGAAATACACAAAAAACAAGGTAAATAACACAATGACATAACATAAAGTAAAATAAAATTATCCATTAGTTATTGACTCTCTCGCTGAATCATTCAAAACAGACCAAATGTTGCATAATAGAGGCATCATGAACAATTAAAGAGACAGTAAATGCTCCTTTTGTTCTTCAACTGAAAAACTAAATTCCATGTCATTCTTTTATCAAAGCCACATTAAATTTGTTTTCAGTCTTAACTTTGTCAACATTTTATTTCTAAAACGCGAATCAGTGGATGCAAATAACTAATGCACACTGTATTACCGTCAAGAATCAATAAATAACACTGACATCATTTTTACATGTGGTATTTGTCTGTAAGTGGAGCTTTTTCAGCCCTTTTCTTTATTTTTAAAATTTGTTTCACACCACTATGTGCTTCTATGTTCATTTCCTGAAATTCTACATTTAACGGATCAAGGTGACACAAGCGTTGGCTGTAAAATAACACTAGCAATAGTTACACGAGTAGAGACCTATGTTCCTTTCGGGAAGCTCATCATAAATCATACATCAGGGGACAAAGTTTAGCCCCGCTCGAAGGCCAGTTTAACTACCGTCCAGCCCTGTAAGCTGTGGTCGTGTGGACAGAGTGTGATCCCAAACTGCTGCACGTGTGTGCAAGCTGTGTTTGACAGAGTTTGTCTAAAGGACATGTTAGATTATGGATAAAATGGCCTTAGGCTGTCTCCACAAGTCATAACTGCTTGAGAGTGCTCACCAGTGTGTGTGTTTTGGGGGGCAGAAGGGGACAGGAAACCAGCCTAATCCATCAGGATCAGTCCATTAAGCCCCAGACAGATGCAATTAAAAGAAAAAATAATTACCTCTGCCACAATAACATAACATAGCAACACTTTACATCTTGCCATGCCAACAAATATTTGAACATTTTGAGCGTTTGAACATCCATCTCACATTTCTTCCACGCGGCAGGGTCTTGCGTGGTGATTGCGATTTCACGGATGAAAACGAAGGTACATCTCCTCAACAGAGAACGAAGGCTGCTTCTTGTGCTTGTTAAGCTTTGAAAATATTCTCCCTCAACCCGAACTGAAGCAGAATGTTAATAGGTTTCCAATTAACATTGTTTCGTTGTCCAAATGCTTAAAAGTCTTTCCATGCAGCCCTGTCCAGCTGCGCAAATATGAATGATTTACCCACAGGGAGTCTAAACTTTCATATGATACAAGAGAGCTGTGGCAGAGATTGACAGACAAGCCAATGCAAAGAGTTCAAGCCTTAGAAACAGAATACGTAGAGGGGACACCTAATATATCAGGACCACAGAAACTGCCAAGAAGAACCTCGAGCACAGATTTGGAACCAGTAGCTCTTTAATCTCTTCCAGAGGAGCTTTCATGCCTTCTCATATAATCCAAATAATAGTTTTTGGGGTATTTTGGAGCGAGATGAGAAAGATGTAGATATGATAATGAGGCTTTAAGATTTAAATGAATGTAATCATAAGTGCATTTCTTTTCTGAATTTCCTGAAGACAGGAATGCTTCATTTAAAGGCCTTAAAACAGTTTTACATTTAAATGTAAAGTCACTTACTGCTGATATCTAGATGAGAAGACTGACACCTCTCTGATAGGCCTATCTGTGAGCCATCAGCAGTGCTGTGCATTCACACTTCACAAGAGCTTGTTCAAAGTTCAGTTCACACAGATTAAAATAACATAGTCAATGTTTATAGTTTATAATTTCAAAATTTGAACAAAGTTTGCAGTCCCATAAAATGTTCATGTTCATTTCTTCAAATTCGTTGCAGATGTTGATGACGGTCTGACTTGCCTCCAGACCCGGCAGGCATGATTTGCATAAAAATGCAAGGTTTCACGGTGATTAAAGATTCTCAGCAAAAATGTATGAACAGTCACAGTGCACACAAATAAAAAAATTAATAATGTGCGTGTGTTGTTTTGTCTGCAAAAATATAAAAGCACTTCTCTGTTCTACCTCTTGAAAATCTATTAACATGCAAATTTTGCTGTTTGTAAAGCGTCACAAATCACACTTGTAAAATTAGATTTTCAATGTAGAAAGACAAACTTTCTACTTTTCACTTTTGGTTCACTGTGACCATTTTCAGTGCAGATTTTTATCAGTCCACTCAACTTTTCCTTCCTAATATAACCAGTTCTGGCAGCCTCTGTGGCCTCCTGTGCTGCTCATAGTTTTTAAACATTTTGAAGTCAAAGAAGCTCTATAGTCAAAAGTGTCACCCAGCCAGGCTAGCTGTTTCTTTGCTCCAGTCTTCATGCTAAGCTAAGCTAACTGGCTGCTGGCTGAGGGTTCAAACTAAGGCTATATCCACATTACTCTGTTTTAAATTTAAGATGCATCAATATTGCAACGTTTCAGCCGAGCATCCCTCTAATCTGGCATTTTAGCATTGCTAGGATGGAGCAGTTTGGAATTGCTGCTGTTCCTGTTTTATTTTAAAAATGCTGCATCTTTGCATGGACACGCAAAGGCATAGGTGTGTGGAATTCTTACTTTTAAGCAAAAGATCAAATGGAAAATCCACCACTTTTCAAATGGAAATCCAATCAAAGTTGATGGTTTTTGTAGTTAACGAAGCAATACATTTCTCAGTTTGTGCTATTTTGACAGAGAAAGTGGAGTATTCTGCTCACACAGCTGTTCTTGCAGTGTTTACCAGGATGCATTGCCTTAAAAAAACATACCTGTTGGGTCTCCAAAGTTGTTATCCATCACACTGGAGCATTTTTTAAATCTAATATTGAGTAGAATGAGGTGAAGTTGAAAATCATAAATTTTGCCTTTAAGTCAGAGAATTATAATTAGGCCTACATTCCTTTTGAAATCTTGTCTTCTTTGTGTAGAAGTCTTTGCCCATGGTCACAGCTTCCTCTGGCAACAGATTCTGTTCTCGGTACTCCCAGTATACACGTTCCTCATGGCTGCTTAATACTCTTGTATTACCGTGACAACTCCACCCCGTCATCAGTCCATGAGAAGAAATCTCGGGTCTTGCTCGTAACTGTCCCTGCTTGCAATCTGTAGATCTGTCTTAAAATGAGGCGACCACCCGAGCAAAGCTTCCTGTTCCCATGCATGTTCAGCCTACCTGAATAATCACGTAATATGCTTTTTAAGGCTAGTTAGTATGGATGGAGGTTAGAGCTTTTGTTTTTTGCTTTAAGACTCTGTCTTAAAATTAAAATGGAGTAATGTTGATGTAGCCTAAGTGGTGTCAATCATCTCATCAAACTCTTTGCAATGGTGAGAATAAGCACATTTCCCAAATATTCACTTTAAAACAAATAAAGTTCAAGTTTGAATAACATGCATAATCATCACAGAATTTAGCAACTAGCAGTAACTTTTCAGTCACTTGCTTGTTGTAAAAAGCCGCAAGCTGCAGATAGTACAGCCAACAAACTGTTCAGCCATGATTCCTCGGTATCCTCTCATTTCCTGTCACACAGAGGTCCACAATACAAAGTCAGTTCTTTTTATCTCCTTTTGACCCTTCAATAGCTACTATAAGTGTTAAAATGTGGCCACGCTCTCTGCAATTTCCCTCATGTTATCAGGTTTTATAAGGTTTGAGATAGGACCTTAAAGCTCAGACGCTTCCCAGAAGCCCCCTGTGTGTCCTGAGGTCTGGTCAGGCAGACCGACAGCAGACAGCCAATAAAAGATCACCTGGTGCTGCTCTTTTCAAGCCTGGGAACGAAACGTCTCTTATCACAATCACAGGACGACATGGAGCTGCTAACCAACCTCACCTGATAACAGCGATTCAGAGTGAGCAGAAGAAGAAGAGAAGGGGGTATGAAAAGGGTTGCATGGAATGTTAAATGCAGAAAAGAAGAAATGCATCAAAGAGGAATATTAACAGAGAGGATTGTGGGTACTTATTCCTTACCCACAATCACCAATTAAGAAGCAAGTACAAGATTTCAACTGAAATCTGTTTCACCGCAGCTTGTCCAGTCAAACAAACCAAATGCAGCTTTTATTTCTCAGCCTGATTAAATATGGCATATGGAGGGCTGCTGTGACTGTTAGGGGCAGCCTAACCACAGGGGTCCTTGTAGTACACCATCATCACTAGCCTTAGTTAAGATTTACACAAAAACCATATTAGAATAATATATATTTTGTACTTGAGTATGTGTGAGTTGTGTAAATCCAGATCTCTGCCAGTGTCACGTAATAAATGCAGAAATTCTTGTTGCCCATTTGACTGATATTAAGTGTTATGACCAAAATAACAGAGAATGACTTTTATAAAGGGGAAAAGTGAATGGAAAAGCAGAGGCTTGCCCCACTAATTGGTCTCTTCTCTTTTATCCTGTATGTCCTCTTTAATGGGATTCGAGTGAAAGCCACAGTAGCTGAATAGCTGCCGCACAGGCCCACAGACAGACATACAGTTCCAGTCAAAGCCAGCTCAGATTTCCACAGCCAGCCAACATCTGAACAGTGGATTATCACAGCTTCTTTACCATTATACACCTCCTGAATAGTCTTGATTCCCTGTTAATGGCATCCATACATTTGTAAAGGGAGGAAGTGAAAGAAATGCCGGCAAAAAGAAGACAAGAGACAACCTTATTTCACATTCACCTCCCGAAACCTTTTCACCGCACACACAGCTCTACGACACAAAGCTGCTTTTGTCTGAGGTTAACAGAGTCCGCTTAAGGTCCAGAGGCAGGACAACTGGGAACCTCCATGCCCTCTCACACACAAACACACAATGTTTCTATCAAATGTATAAACTATTGTAAAGCAGGTCTCATTAAATATTTCTCTACTGTCGATTTAAATCTGATTTTATGTCCAAATTCAACTTTTCAGTGCTACTTTTTGTTTGTTTTTTTGCCTCTGTAAAGCTTTTTTCTGTCTCTTTTCTGTCTTCACACGTATGAAAGACTGTTCAAATAGTACCTGCACCTCAAGGTTATGATGACTTTTGTAACGCTACAGTGAGATCCTTGATTAAGTCAGCTTATGTTTGAATATTTGCAACAAGCAGAAAATTGTGCCAATAGAAATAAATCTTCATA
Organism: Naso thynnoides; assembly: GCA_029783665.1. Classification (NCBI taxonomy): domain Eukaryota; kingdom Metazoa; phylum Chordata; class Actinopteri; order Acanthuriformes; family Acanthuridae; genus Naso; species Naso thynnoides. The sequence goes on from JAQLOL010000003.1 coordinate 12,982,501, forward strand.
AAGAGACCTTGAAGGTAAAGAGAGTTTGCTCTTCTGTAGACAGAAACACCAAGAAAGAAAAAAAAAGGGGGAAACAGTATCTACATTTATGCTGACATGGTCCAAAGGTAGTTTTAATTTCAAGCCTGAATCCAAATCATGAGTCTGAATTAGACCGGAATAAAATCCTCATTTTGTTTTCATGGTTCTTATTAGGACAGAAAATATGAAGTGCTTGAACTGTTTCATGGATTTTTGTGAGCAAATTTGCAACGAGCACAACCATCAATTCAATCCTCTGTTCTGTGAGGTTAAAAGGACATGGCGGGAGTGTGAAGTCATTGTAGCAGGAGAACAGTATAGAGAAGACGGATGACGAGGGGAGAGGAGGCAAACTTGTGAATGAGCAGCGAACCCCTGTAAGCCTCCTTCCATCAGCCCTGTTTCTCTCCCTCTGTGAAAAATAGTCCATCACTGTAGTTTGGCAAAGAGAAACCAGAACACCAAAGGCTTTGGAATTGGCCCATTGTGGGTTTGGAAAGTCACAAGCCTAAATTTGGCTATTTTTCATCTGTCATTTTTGTCCTCTGAAGTACGGGACAAACAGATCTCATCTCACCACCAGAAAGCGAGCCAGTTTATTTCTGTTTTTGTTTAAGATTGGTGTAGAATCCTCAAAATTCTGGAGCTACAAACAAAAACAAATTATGTCCCGATGAAAATATAATGGTTTGTGTTGCGCTTCGTTACAGAGTTTGGCAAAATCTGCTTATACGAGGACAAGAGTGAGTCACTGGCATGTCACCAGGACAGGCGTGCTCAGAATACTCAGAGTGTGTGTGCGTGCAGGTGTGTATGTGTGTGAGTGACATGTTGGCCGTTTATGACCTTTAAAGCATAAAAACATTGGTCAGGCTTGCTGGAGTGGTAAGGCCACATGTGGAGAAAGTTGAAAAGAGCACTTGTAGTGGTTGATGTGGCCGCTTCAAAGACCACCCATAATTAGGCTTCATTTGTCGTGTATTGGCCTGAATACAAGATGACCCTGATTATAAGATCACCCCCCCCAAACACATGCTATTTTCCAATGAAAAGACTTTTTGAAGATAAGAAACACTCTCAGAATTAGCAGGAAAAGGATTATCTTATCAAGTAAAACATGAAATACTTCCTTTTTTAACATAACATAAACCCCACATTTGTGTTGCTCGTCTATGATTGAGTATTTTGAACTCCATGCTATGTCATGCTGCGTCACTTTATTTCTTCTGTGGCAGCAAAAGATACTACAGGAGTCATCAGAAACTTTCTTAAACTCCAAAATCAAACCTATGTACAGGCCAAAACAAGCTATAATGCATCTGTTGAGCATTAACTCTCTGTAAACTATCAAGCTAATATCTGAGCCTTATTTCCAGCTGTTATTTGGCTTTGACAATTTAACCACACTTTCTAAATAATCCATTCCAGTTAGATTGCGCTGGAGTTAGTGGGGTTCAAAGCCATGCTAGTGGCTCTGTGAGGCTTTCAGATAAATGCTAATATCAGCATGCTAACTTGCTTACAACAGTGACGGTTAATAGAAAGCGAGAAATCTCACTGCTGGTTCATGTCCTGTATCAGTGTCACATGGGTTTCGCCAAAGCCCCGCCCCTTCAGGAGAGGAGAATAACTCCTGGGTCCATTCATTCTTTCGGGAGAAATGAACGTGATCACAGATTATGACCAATTTTTTCACCCTATCATCACCAAGATACATATTGGACCCATTTTCCACAAGACACATATCTTCCCAACATTCTGACACAATAATGGCATTTTTCAGACATGCATATTAGTAGAAAATTAACATTTTTAAAGACCTTTCTCTGTCTCAGCAACAGATTTTCACAAGATCTGGGAACTGGTGCGTCCCACCTCGTTTCACAACAAATATAAACAGTCTTACAGGTGAAACCATGAATTAAAAGTTAAAACTTACATCAAACAAAATGTGATGCAAAATCCATCTTCAGTCCCTTCACATGACGTTATAACACCTCCAGATGAAGCAGAGGGATGATAGTTCCTAACTGTCTCCATGGGTTACGTGAGGAACAGGAAGTGTATATACCATTTCACACCACTGGCACAGCATACAGAGGAGGATCTTGTGTTAATAATTGTCTATCTTTGCTCATGACTACTATGCACGCAAAAACAAATTAATGTTAGCGCTGTCATTGCTTAGTGTGTTGCTGATTAGCACTAAAGCACCTTGGTAATTAACCAAAGCACTGGACAAATCTGACGTGATGATACGCAAGAGGAAAACTCGAGATCATTTCAATTTATCCTGCAGGAAACAATATGAGCATCACATTGAATGACACTGAATCCAACACTTGTGGGGATATTTCTGTCTGGACCAAAGCAAATTGCCATATATGCCATGTAGCTAGCATAGCGAAAAATAATGGAGCAGAACCCAAATGTTTCCCCACAGACAACTCACAGCTGAGCACCAAGCAGAGAAAATGAAGACTTCTTCCTTTGCCTCACTGATGAAGTTACAAATTTTATAGCAGGTGAAGCCTTTGGCTCCACAGTGAAGATTGCTTTATTTCAACACACATACTTTACACCAGTAAATGGCGTGAATCCCAGAGTGGGAACACCAATCAGATCAGAGGGCGTTGTTGAATTATGGTAGGCTTAGTATGAAAGGGGAATGTGCAGAGAATGAATTTAGAGGTCTCTGATTCACTCTGCATTGTCTAACCTCCCAGAAAGAGTCGACTCTCTTGCTCTCTCTGTTACACCTCCACGCTGTGGTGAGTTAATGAGGAACAGAGCACGGTTACAGTCACTAATCAAAGCCAGCTCTAGAAACAGACCTTTAGCTGGCTGCTCATTTCTCTCCCTCACCTTGTGTAACTTTGTCTTTCCTCTACATCATCTGTTCCTCTCTGCTTCTCATGTCCTCTCTCCTCACCTGTCAGCAGCTCTGCTTCCTGTTTTCTCCGTCTTCTGCCAGTTTGTTCCTTCACGTCCCTTTCTCATTTGTCAACCACTCAGAGAACATTGCTGACGTTTGTATGCTGCTGATAGCGAGACGACAGGGATCATACGGCTCATTAGGAATAAAGGGGAGCAGGCAAATAACTCAGGCCAGCCATGTCAAGACACGTCACACATTCACAATTCTACAACCTCACAGTCGGTTTTCATCCAACAAACACAGTGAAATCAGTATTTATCTTTTAATGCATCTATGTTCCTTTTGTGTTTTTGTATGCTTGTATGCACATGTGACTGTGTGTAAATGCACATGCAAGTTGACCTGTGCACATAATCCCTCTTACGTTCATTTATGCCTTCATGAAAAATCATCCTCTGTTTCCCAGCTGGTGACTCACTTCAAAGGCGCCATGCAGGATGAATAGCATGTAACAATATCTTGTATTTGTCCATGTGAAAGAGGACAAGATACTCTGTCTTGGCTTCTCTGCTGGTGCCGTTTCCTCACGCTGATTAATAGGCATTTGATTGCAGCTTCAGACCTGTGCCTGAGCCCACAGAGCTGCAGGGCTGCAGGGCTGCCTACTATTATAGCCTGCTAAGTTACAAAGAGCGCACATAAAAGTGACAGTCACGTTAAGCTGTGCTATCATTCTGACTGACAGCTGTAGCTTTAACTCTCTCTCAAAGTGTTTTATGTAGTGGCCTGGGCACAGAGAAGCCGTAAAGACACAGCAGCTGTGGTGTTACGGCTCAGTGGAGGATTGAGAATAGAAAGACATGGGGGGGTTCTCCCAAAAGGGAGGTGGCAAAGGGAAAAGGATGGTGATGCATCTAAACTGACTGGGAGAAAGTTCTTTACAATTACACCATTATTTCACAATAATCAATCAGTCTGAGAAACATTATCAGTATTCTTGGAAAAATTCATTCTCCGTACTACTAGTATGTTCCGGATGGAAAATCAGCAGGATTTTTAAAACTTGAAAGCAGAATTATCTTTTCTTTTTCTGAAAATGACACACACACACACACTCTCTCTCTCTCTCTCTCTCTCTCTCTCTCTCTCTCTCTCTCTTTTATTCCCCAAAATTCTCATTAGCATTTGATTAGTTTCTCATATGAATTCCAAAATGTAAATACATCTCTCTAAGGATCAGAGCCTGAGGATGAGGATAACTCAGACGGCCTCATACTGCTGCAATGAAAAAATGACTACAGATGAATTTTTATGGTCCTGTCTGCCAAAAATAAGAGCCTAGATGCTTTTTTTTCAGAATGAACAAGAAAAGGGGGAAAGTGGAGTTACTTTCAAGTACAGAACTATTAGTAACTAATGTAGGAAGTAAAATTATATCGGCACTGTGGCTGCAGACAGACCAAAACTAAACAAAATATGCTGAAGAAGTTTTATATTAAAGGTCTAGTGTAAAGGATAAAATTGCAGACAGCACACGACTAAATATCTCTCAGCTCACCCTGATTTTGACAATATGCAGGAAAAACCTACTGTGGCCACTTAGCAAGCAAAAAACATGAAAGGCCCGTGTTGGAACCAATGTTAGGTTTGTCTATTCTGAGCTACTGTAGAAACATGATAATGCAACATGGTGGACTCCGTGGAAAACGACCCGCTCCCTCTGTGAATATAGAAGGCTTATTCTTAAAGGAAAAATTTGTTTTTTTGCATGTTAAGCCTTATAAGGATATTTAGGATATTTACGACCATATACGATGTTCAACAGCATTATTATGACAAACGGTGCCGTCACAAGAGCTGAAGCTCCTGGCTGACATCACCACTAGCTGAAAACAGCTGAACACAACGGAGGAGGAGGGGCATATCAAGTGCTTCGACAGTCCGTCGAAAAAATGTCATTTTAAAAGATTAGAAAATCGTCAAATGTTTGGTGATGTCTTCTCATGTTCCGACGTTAAAACATGGAGTTAAACAACGGCCAATAAACTGGAAACAGCCATTGGTTTGTTTCCTGAAGCAGCTGAAACAGACGTTTCCAGGTTAAAAACTGTTGTTCAACTTTGTGTTTTAGTGTTGGTACATGAGAGGAAAACACTAAAATTTCTTGTCTTTTAAAACGACCTTTTTCGACAAATTGTCGAAGCGTTTCAAATGCCCCTAAACCTCTGTTGTTTTCAGCTAGCAGTGATGTCAGAAAGGAGCTCCAGCTCTCGTGATTGCACCGTTCGTCACAATAGTGCTGTAGAACATTGTATATGTTCATAAATATCCTTATTCTAAGGCGTAATTCACAAAAAAAACCCTTCTCCTTTAAAGAGAACACAACAATTTTCAATCATTTTCAGGTGACTATACACAAATAAAAACTTACCTTTATTAAAACATACTTATGCTGTATTTTATTTCTGCAATATTTCAAAAAATAACTCCCCCTAAATCCTGCACACTGGACCTTTTAAGCATCAGTGATAACAGTCCAATTCAGCTGTTTCTCACACTCACTCACCTGTTCCAGCAACTCTCACAACACTCAGAAACAGTACGCTGCAGCCTAACAGTCTGATGGCAGACAGGATCAATATAGAGGGTAACACTCGTGCGTTGAGACACACAGGAATGAATGACTAATGAAATAATAATGAACTCCATGTGTCTTTGAGCCGTTTTATCACACAAATGGATCAGGATTAAGAACAAAGCCAAAAGCATCAACTGTGTGAGGATACTCTGAGGATACTCTGACTAATGTAAGAGCCAAAGAGGCTCAAAGAAATGGGACAAAAAAGAGGGGGAATATATGAAGGAAAGGATTGTGTGTCACTTCCATTGTCAAAGATTAAACATGTGGTTGGAACGAAAGCATGAGGCACATTGTTTGTGTTGTGGTTTTCAATTTCAGTGACAAAATAAACTGCAGGAGTTTTTACTTGTGAGAAAAAATGTGTTTGCATATGTGTATCTGTCCTGGTATTTAGTGTGTGTTTATGCAGAGTTGCAAAATGGTAATCCCCACACGTGGGGAAATATGCATATGTATCTATATACAGGTTCATGGCTCGCTGCTTCCAGCTTATACAGAATAGAGGAGCTACAACAAAGGAACGGGACCAAACCAATTTGTTTCATCTATCAAACTGCAGCCAGGGGATTTTCCTCCAAATTTATACTCCAATCTTTAACTTAATGTCTTATCTTCAGTAAATGTTTTGTGAGTGAAATCACAAATCTCTGTTACTTACTGAAAAATCGACTCCAGAGAGTTTTTACATGGAAAAATGATGATATACCGCAATAGCATTCCTTCGATTTACAAACCCGTAACTGCATGACGACAGTATATCATCAGTCCTGACTTCAAAAAGCCAATTCAGCAGTGCTACCATGAACCTCAATGCATCTCTCGGCTCCTCCTGGGCAACTTCACAGCAGCAGCTGAAGGGTTTTTGTTCCCGTGGTCGGGCAGCACCAGGTGTCAAACTCTGTGGATCAACCTTACCGGCAAGCTCAACAGCAGCTGCAGTTCATGTGGCTCATTCCGGACAAAACACACAGCTGAAAGCATAAAAACTTACACAACTGACTTTAAGGTGAAATTAAAAGTGAGGAGATTTATTATCGTAAGAACTTGGGAATGCACATTTCATTCAGTGTGTCTTTTCCGTATCTTAAGAAAGATTGGGCTGTAAAACCTCATTTTGCTGTTTATTAGTAATAGGACTTGAGCTCAAACGTCTTGCTTGTGGCTTATATATGGCAATATTATCTTTTTGTGCTTTAAAGGTTGGCTACAAAAATCCTGCAAAAATGAAAAGACGTGATTAAAGTTTATGTATGACTACAGCTCTAAAGATGATCAAAACTTGAAACTTGTTATATAAGAAAAGTGAGCATTAATTTGCAAGTGAAGATAATCTGGAGACAGCCCACCAGAGAAAAAAAAAGCAACAAATATCTGGACACAGGCCCATAAAAAATTGGGAAATTGTGTCACATTATTTGACCTGAAAGTTTCATTAGAAGAGTTAAAGTGAGGAGGAAACGTCCTTTCTGTTGCGGCCATATTTGGAGGATCTTGAAACCGACAAGTGATTATGAAGCCATTGTCCAACACATTGTCTCTCCTTTACTTCAACATCTTTGGCTAAAGACTTTGTTGACAGGCCATTGAGGTGGTCCATATGGTGGCGTGAGGGTGCAGGGCTCGTGACTATCCGAAGGGTGTGGAGGAAACCAGACAAAGGCTCAGCCAGCAGGCCCTCAGCCACACAGAGCCTCAATGCAGCAGCAGCAGATCCCCCACTGAGACCAGTTGCCTGTTCGTTTTCAAACCAAAGTCTGATCTATGGAAGCTAGCCACTCCAACATAAGATGTTCAGCCATCCATACTCCGGCCTCTGGTGTCACGTGGTTTTCTTTAAAGGTGAATAGCAGTTCAGGAATGTTGAACAATCTATATCAGCAGCATGCAGATTTATTCACAGTTAGTGAGCTTTTAAATTCAGATTGGGAACTATTTAAAGCAGCTCTGTAAAAGTGATGAATCTTCTTACATGTGTTAATTTGAGATTTAGATGCTATATTTGATTCACCGCATGTAAAAAAAAGAAGTATAAGTTAAGTTTTACAAGTTTTAAGATACCAGGATATACAAAATATATTGCGATTTTTTTCTTGTAACCAGTTCGCATTGGGATCTTATTTGCTCTCTTTCCCCTTAATCCACTGTTTTCTTACTCTATCCAAGTTGGCAACAAAAACATATTTAGATGTCATGGTTCCTATAAAGCAAACGGAGATTGAAGAACGTGAAATTGGAATAGAGAAAACCAGAGATGGACAGAACAGCAAAAAACAATCTGATCAGCCGAGTTGGCATTCAAAACGTTCTCATGCTATCCAACATCCTATAAAAAATCCTCGAGGACACCTGCTATTCCTTCAGAGCTTTAGAGGGGAACCTGACATGATTTACACTTGCAGTCAAAAAATGCACTTACTACATCCTGTGAGAGTACAGTGAAAAATTACCCATGCAGAGAGCAAGAGATGGACCCCTGGAGTGAGACCCCCCTGAAACAGGCAGATTGGCTGCAGAGCATGACAACGCAACTCTTGTCAGCTCCCACAAAATGTACCGAACTCTGCACAGGTGTGAGCAAAGCATAACAGGCAGCATACAAGTTCAGTGTGTGCAACTTACTGGAAACACATCATGCAAATTCCCATATTTGTTCAAAACTTTCGCAATGTGGTCCCAAAGCACCAGAAAATGTGAAGGAGTTCTTTCACTTTCCATTTCTGTGGAGATCATCTAAATAAAACTTTTTTTGTAAACGTCTCCTGTCGAGAAAAAAAGAGTTTTATTGCGGGAAGATGCAAGCTGTGAACTTGTTGATGCAGGACAGGATGAAACAATTGGGCAAGAAGATGTGCTGCCAAATCTGCTTATGTAACCACATCACTGCAGTCCATTCACCTCCGAAGATGAAAGTTAATCTTCTGATTGGGGCAGAAATGTTGAAGTAATAGAATGTTATTTGACTTTTCTCCCATGACACAGACTGGCCCTCATTTACAACTTCTGGATGTGTGTGTGTGTGTGTGTGTGTGTGTGTGCAAGACAGATGACTTCCATTTGTATTTGTGCTTACGCAAACTGCACTCCACACGTTTGCTGTTTGTGCAGGCTCGCACAGGTTTGGGAAGCAGTAGGGAAGTGTATGTGAAGTGTGTATTGTAATGACATGTCAGTGATCCTGTGTGGGAGCAGCAGGCTCATGAGCTGTTGTGATCGGGCAGCTTTGATGTGGAACCCTCTGAAGTCACCTTTCACTCCAAACTGAGAGACCCTTACTCAAATACTGTGTTCTTTTGCCTTCTGCTTGTCCTATGTCTCTCTTTCTTAGTTTCACACACACACACACACACACTTGAAGTAGCCTTTGTGGCTCGTGAGAGAAGTCAATATGTGTCCATTGAGCTGTCTCAGCTGATTCTACTCCGTGTGTCCCCTTCTGTCTGTCTGGTCTCCATGGCATCATCTGTCCATCTAACGACAGCCTGAGATCACACACAGTCACATTCATCCACTTTGCATAGAGTGAGATGACTCAGATGGACACAAAATGATAAACACGCGAGGATTTACACATATCTAAGTTGTGAAAGCAGCACACTTCAAAATCAACAACTTAACATGTATTACTTAATCCTTGAGACAGATATTAGTGTTGAGGAGGATTTATACTTAGCATTTAATACTGGCTTTGATGCAGTAAATCACAAGTGTAAGACACTGTCCTCAAACTGCCCTTTTCTAATCCTCACTCATTTTCATGATAAAGTGGGCTGTCAGCAGGTGGTTTGCTTTCCCACAGCTGTGTGATGAGAGAATATGTCTCCAATAAATGGAAAAAAAGAATCGAAAAATCCCAAACCAGCCGCTTATGCACATTATCCATGTTGCTTTGTGATTCTCAGAAAGTGTAGCAGAGCACATCCTCAGTTTGTGTAAATAAAAGCTTTTGCTGTCTGCAAATTAGATATTTCAGAAGATATTTACGATATGGAATTCAGTTGTGTGCATTCGGGTTAAATAAGGTATTTCAGATTTTTACACATTAGAGTAATTCAGTTATGTTGTGGTTCATTTATGTTTTCTTCTCAGATCTCTAAACGTCTGACATGCACACACGCCGAAATGTAGTCATGTAACACAAACACACACATAGGCTGCACCGGAATGTTTGCACTCCATGATGAAAGCCAAATGTCTGAAAACAGACTTCACATCTGCATCCCGTTAAATACGCTAATAATGCTGCAGATGAGGATGTGCGCACGCACACACACACACACACACACACACACACACACACACACAAATCTGACATATTCCACATGCTGCATAAAGGCATACGGGATTCACTTAAACTGAGAAGAGATCAACTCCTTTCCAAACACAAGCTGGGAGGTGTGTGTGTGTGTGTGTGTGTGTGTGTGTTCTGGTGTGTATGTTTTCCCATACTCTCTTGTCTATTTATTCAAACATTAATGCAACAGAACAATTTATGTTGGAGTGAGTCCTCTCCAGTTACACTTCTAGCTTTTCATTAATCTGGGCCAATAAAGTGAAACCGTGACTAAAAATAAACACGTGCTCAAAAATGTCTCCTTTTTTTTTTAATAAACTCAATAACTTCCACCGTGACAATGTTATGCAGAGGAAAATATATCCAGTGCAAATTTACCTAGCCTGTGTGTTTTATTAAATTACTTATCTTAATAAATACAGCCAGTTCACCTCTTGTTAAATTTGATGGTAACGACGACAGAAATAGTGACCCCCATAAAACCGGAAACGCGGATGTCGATGTATGATGATGACTGTAAATGTAAGTTCTATGCCTAATGCAAACCCAGTGAAACAAAAAACTAAAGAGTAGGCTACTACTACTACTAATAATAATAATAATAAATAAACAACATTAATAATAAACAGAAATCGTAGGCTGTGTCTTAGTCGTGATTCGATACATTTTCTTACTTGAAAGATATCCGCTATAAAAACGCACATCCTTTGAGGCTTTTATTTTGCTATCCACCGGAAAGGAAATCCGTCTTTCCTGTCTTGCTTGACACTGGTGCGTAATTTAACACTCGTGCACACACCCGGCTGTCACAGCTCCTCTGGACTTTACTCCGAGCAGGATCAAACCTCACTGGCATTATCGCAGAATGGATGTGAAGCTGCTGGCGGTCGTGGTGGCGCTCACCGTGGTGATGAATGCGCCTCCATCACAAGGTACCTTAAATTATTTTCTGTTTTTGTTTGCGTTGTTGTTTCAGGTTTGTTTAGACTTTTTTGCAGCTCTCTCTGTGTAAAATTTTTGCAATGATAATCTGCAAGTTTTTAGAGGCTGTTATTTTTATTATTTTTTACGTGATCAATCAGATGGAGTTTTTATTCTCTTAGAAAATTCGATTTTTTTTTAAAAATTGAATTGTTCAAGAAGGATGCTTAAATAAGCAACTCACAGATGAGCCTTTTCATTTAACAACTGCTGAATCCTGTTTAAATCAAAATGAAGCTAATAGAGAAATTAACCCAGACAATCCTTTAATGTTAATTTGTTATTCCCAGCTTTTCAAGATTCAAGAAGCAAGAAGTTTATTGACATGTGCGCAGTAAAAAGACAGTGGTTTAGACCATACAATGAAGTTCGTACTTTGCTGGTCTCCCTTGCACAACACAAAAATAATTTAAAATAAATTAGACAGTAAAAAAAAACAGCAACAATAAGTTAGAAAGTTCAAAACTTTTTTTTTTTTTTTTTACATAGTCTAATGTAACGTTGCTGAAGCTCACATTTCCCCCAAACTTGTGAAGACTGCACGTATAAGATATGGGTTTTTTTTCTAAATCAGTGATCCCACTAATATTAACTTTTTCAATTAGAAAACTGAATACTAGGCTATTACTGCTATTGGCTTACTTTGTTCAAAAATCTGAAAAACAAGTTATAATGAATCACGTTCAAAAATCTTTGAGAAGTCGATCAGGGGATCAACCGTCAGGCCTAAATCTTTGCCTTTTGGTGAGTTTGGATGCTTTTGCATGCTTTACATTGAGATTACATTCATATTGAGTTGGTGCCCAAAACGATTTGAGTGTTGCGCAAAAACTTCATGATGGTAGGGAAAACCCCGCAATCTAAGTGCTAAAGTTAGGTGGATTGAATTTCAGTCTACCGGCATATCTGTATTTCATTCCACAAGTGCAAATGGAATGAATGCAAGAGCTTGTCTTTGGGTGGGAAATGCCATTTTCGGTCGTGCGTAAAGCACCAACAGGCTGCACATGCGGCGCTTGCTGAAAGAAACTCTCCGTCGGATCAGCGATCAGCGTGTGTATTTGTTCTGCTCTTTGTTTTCATTTAATTACGGGCAAATGAGGCAGCTGCAGGACGACGTGACGACGTAGTCTACGTGGCGACATCAGTCACCCAACTTAAAGGTGTTGCTGCCTTTATCATGTTAATACCGCGAGATCAAAAACAATTAACATAGAGTTTAATCTGTGGCGGTACTTCTCACCAACTCTCTCTGTGTGTGTGTGTGAGTGTGTGTGTGTGTGTGTGTTACAGTTCCCCTCGATGACAAGAAAAAGAAATTTAATCTGTTTTCACCTTGTCTTTCTGAAGGAACTTCCACCCAAATGTTACTGAATATTTTCATGTATTTTTCAACACTGTCGGTTTTGTGAAGCTGCAGTTGTGTCTTGCAGATCTGACTAAGACTAGGAAACATAATCCTTTTTATGTTTCCATTGTGGAAAACCTGAAAGCTGAGGTTGTGTTTGAAAGTGTGCACATCCATCCTGAAGTTTTAAGTTTGAAGTTAGGACCACACAGCCTACAGCTGAGTTTGGCTGAAGGAGTTTAATGTTTTGTCTTTTGTCTAAAAGTCAGATTCAAGTGTTTCTTTCCTCTGTGTTTGCTCTGTGGGACAAGCAGAAAATCTTTAAAACTTTAACATGTAACTCTGAGCTATTGTTGGCAGATGCTGGCTCCATTCTTGCGTTTCCCTGCAAAAGATAACTGCAATAGATAACAGGTTGATGAACAATTCCTCTGCAAATCTGACAAGACTTAATACAGTGCACAGACTGTTTGCATATAGACAAATTCCTGTAGATGTAGAGCTCTGCATGGATTCATGCTTCAACTTGTTGATCTGTCAAAGCGGATGTTGTATGTGGATTAATGTGTTTGTGTATCATTTCTCAGCTTAGTTGATTGTTTCAGTAGTGTTCATTCTTATCCAGCTTCCACATGAGTTTTATACTACATCTAATCTATGTGTTATTTCTTTCTTGCTTTGCTGTAAATGTGCAGCTTGTAACTGATCTTCATCATGTCCTCTGTCTCTCAGCAAAGCCCATCAGTCTGGTGGAGAGATGCTACTGTCGTTCAACAGTCAACAGCCTCCCACGCAGCTACATCAGAGAGCTCAGGTTCATCCACACGCCCAACTGCCCCTTCCAAGTGATGTGAGTAGGCCCGTGTTTTTACTGCTCACCCACGCATTAACATAGAGTTGCATGTTTTCCAGCCAGGCCTTAAAACATCAGACAGGTTTCCTCCTTGTTAGACATTTCTCACCATCAATCTCCGCGAGGCGACAGGCCAGAGAAAAGAATTGTGCATGCATGTGCACACACACGCCCCTCTGTCACTCACTTTTACACACATGCACATAAAGTACGTCACTTTCACCGCAGGCCCACCGATGCATCCGCAGGAAGTGCTCCATTTGAGTATGAGTGGACGTGAAAAGGGAGTTGGAAACTGGATGGCTGCAGTTTTGTTTTCAACAGGAAAGCAATAATTGTGGGTTTTGTAATTGGGTTTGCTTCTCCTTTGCCTGTCACGCAATGTTTCCCCCCATATACTGTGCTTAAATCCTTTAGGTCTGATCTCATTCATTGTTACAGCATGTGTGGAGTGAATTTACAGCAACATGAGCACAATGCAGTTGGTCACAATAGAGAGGAAAACTTCAGGAACAGTTAAATGTTAGGAGTGAGAACTGGAATTGGCAGCTTTCTCAAACACACATACAGACAGAGAGAGGGAAAGTGATTGTTTTTTTAGTTTCTCAGGAACAGGAGATGTGCACTAAAGGGTGCACGATCTTTAACATAGAGACACATGATCCAGTCTTGACCCATACTTTAAATAACTACAAGGTTATGCTGGATTTAGAAAGCCTGTAGCCACATGTTGAGGGATTGCCTTAACTTCTATGTACTCGTGTTTTTTGCTGCCCATGAATTAGGAAGTTCAATCAAGGAGGAAACATCAAACTTAAGGAATACAATCTTTAAAAACTGCTTACACACATCCATCTGTATGAATAAATGTAGCAGCATGACATGTAGGGTTGAAAGGTGACCGGACACCCCAGGAGAGGAGCTCTGTGTGAGTCAAACTGACATGCCAGTGCTAATTCAGTCTGTCTGATAACAATGTGTCAAGACACCTAATGTCACACTTTTTTCATAGATCACCCTTTCATCTTCAGTTGAGGCATGATTGGCAGATACTGACCTTTTCTTTTTCTCATCAGTGCCAAGCTGAAGACAAACAAAGAGGTGTGTGTGAACCCAGAGATCCGGTGGCTGCAGCAGTACCTGAAGAACGCCATCAACAAGTGAGTGCAACCAAAGTCAAATGTGCTCCCGTCCATTGATCTGTTGTCTGCCGGCAGTTATCAACATGTGACAGATGTCTCGTCTGGATGCTCCAAAATCACTTCCACTCTATAGAAATTCAAAGTAAGATTTTGTTAAAAGCACATATGTGCATTTGAACATCTATCAGTGCACCATTGTGAAAGTGACAGCTCTTAATTGCCCAATTTATAGGAGCCCAAACCTCGAGACATGCCGGGACACGAACAAGGGAGAATAAAGACTGTTTCCACTTTCACACACAAACTAAGCTGCTCTCACCACATTGCTGTTATGGGTTCATCTTCGGTCATCACTGTTTATGCAAGATACAAATTGAATTAAAAGACAAAATAGTATACAGGTACCTTTCTCTTTTGTTCACTCAGAGTAAAATAATGCAACAACATGTGTTGTACAGTCATGTTAAAGATTGTCAGAGACTGAGACTAAAACTCACTGCCAATATCAGCTGTCTCCCTCCTGCCCGGGGACGCGCCGCAAAAGAACAAAAAAAAAAAAAGAAAGAAATTGGCACCATAAAGTTTATGGAAAGGATCAAGTTGCCATCCTGTGTGCAGTCGAATATTTCTGAGCGACCCCTGTAGCGTTAAGGGAACAAACTGCTGTGTGCTGTGCATCACATAAAGATGCAAAAAATGGATTTCCTGTTTTTCCATCTGAAGAAAGTCAATGCACAGTCGCAGTCGCAGAGCTATTGAGGATTTTGATATTCTAAAGCTTCTGACACACATTCATTACTCACCGAGAGCCTGCACACACCTGGTATTAACGTGCATCCTGAATGAGCTGATAACACTTGGACAGCTCTTAGTACGTGAAGTATGTATCGTAAGTTAATGCATCCTCAGTGTATCCTGAAATGCGATTGGCCAGACCAAATTTCAAATGGTCCTGGATGCAAAGTGCAACATTTTTACAGCGTTGTGTACACAAATGTGTCCTGGGCCTCACTGCAAGACCGCCTCAACGGATGTGCCGTGTAGGTACAAATGAAAATAATGTCTGATGTTTATTAATACATTTTCTGTTTCAATTGATTTCACTAATATCCCTTTAAATTTGAGATTTAAGACTTCCTTTAAATTTGCGCGTTTTGGATTTGTTAACTGAACCGAAACCAAATGAATTTGCCAGCGGCTACTGTGAATTCTTAATCGTTAATGTCTTCTTGTAAATTCTGCATGACATGTTATACATTAATGTGTTTTTTTCTTGTACAAGTCACCAGTTTAATACTTCATGTTAGAACAGCACTGCTATGCAGGACTACTCTTTGTCTTTAAGTGCAAACATTTATCAACTGTTCAAACACAAGATTTAAACTGATTTCACCATCTGAGTTACATTTAATTGACTTACTGATGGCAAACATTTCAAATTACAAATTAACTGAACTTTATTGACTCCAAACTCTGTTAAAAAATTCTCTGAATTTGGCAAGTGTTATCACAGTGAATTATTTCTTTCTAACCCTAACCCTGTTTATCCCAGTGTCATGGCTGCTACTAGCAGGTTTCCCAGTTAAAAACAGCAACACATTTTGTCTTTGCAAACACACAAATGTGAGTGTTTATTTGCATATAAAACCAGGTGCGAACAAACATTCTTAGAGAGGTCCACTTGTGATTGGATCACCAAAGACGCATGTTAATACCAGGTATGAGCGGCCTCTTGTTGCTGTCTGTCTCAAGGATGATTGCGGAGCTGTCGGCTCGCTGAGGTGTGAGCTGCCCTCTGCATAACAAAACAGCTCATGCAGAGCGTAGACGGAGGTCATTTACAATGGATCAGACTTAATGTGTTTCCAGTTACACATCCATTTCAAGGGGAGGAGAGACAAACTTATTTACAATGTGTGTAAAGGCACACAAAGTCATGCATTATGCTACTTTTGAGTCTGGTAAACAAATCCATGATTACCTTTTATCATCAGTTGAAATGTGGGTCAGGTTTTACAGATTATTATTCCAATGTCAATAATCAAACTTCCTACTCATGTTCAAGTGTTTAGAATGTTTATATACAGTTTGTGCAGTGGTATGTTGGACATTCTGCAAGTGAATGTTCTGCAAAACGCATGATTAACCAACAAAAAACTTTCAGTTCTTTTCATTTGCCAGATATTAAGTGAGTGGCTTACACAAATCTGCAATGAAAAATCCAACCTGTCAACAAGTAATTGAGAAAAAACTATGGTTGAGAAAATGCCAATAATGGACAAAAATGAGACTCATTTAGCAGCTCAAACTGAGTGAAGGATAAATTTAACTTTGATGGGCTAAAAAGTCAAGTTCTTGATTACAGGTCAACAAACATTTTGTTCCTGTAAACTCAATGCAGCTGTTTTTGTTTGAGAATGCTGGAACTGAATTATTCAAAATTATGGCACTTTCCTGGCATCCAAGGACGGCTCATTTATTTTTACTGTGGTGTTTACTATTGAGACTTTCATAGTCAAGTATTTGTCGAAATGGACATGGCACAACTCGTGTTTGTTGCAGAGGGACTCTTCTTCATCTGTCAGCTCTTGGTTTTAATCAGCTCTATAAACAGTTAGTGCCAAACATGATTTTGTCACTGCCTTTCACCTCTGTTTTGTTCGTATAAAACTCAGATCAAACTTGCTTTTGCCTTCCAGGATGAAGAAGTCCAAACAGGGCAACTGAAAGCTCCTGCAGAGATCCTCCTGAGCCATCACAGATACGTAACATGTGATATGAGATCATCTGGCATGTTGTACAGCACTTATCCTGGCTGCCGCGCTGCAGCCTCTTATATGGAACAAACCTGCAACTCTTCACCGTCACCGTCGCCGTTTTCACCATCTTCACTCTCACCACTCTCACCATTTAGAGAGATCGTAGATGTTAGTGCAAAGTGCAATTATATCTGTGAGCGTATGTTTTTCTTACCATAATGTATATGCTTTTTTGTTAATGGACTTCCACACTTAAGAGCTATTTTCTTGCCCCTCTGGCCTCTCTGTGATTTAGGGAAGGGGATTGAGCCTGGGTTCAGAGTGTGTAAGGGAGATGTAGATAAGCAAAGTTTTTTTTTTCTTAATGTCAAACATGAGTTAGCATCCTTCAATCCTGTGGAGCACTGAGCCAGGAGATTTATTATAACTAATCTAAAACGTGGCATCTGCTAATCCTTATTGTTTCTAACAACAATGTATAGTTTCCCATCTAAAAACAAAGAAAGGACAGAGCAGCACAGTTTGCCGAGTTGTATTTCATGTCAAATTAATTGGCACCACGGGAATTCAATGAGTGCCAGCAAACCCCGGAGTGAAAATAAGATGTTCAAAAGATTCTTGTAAAAACGGCAATTACAATGTTTTTGTGACCGAATTACGATGCCAAAGGAGCTTGAGCATTTCCGGAGCCGCTCAGTGGCTGTGATTATGTGACGTTGTGTTGCCCAACACATCTGCTTTTTTTAATTCTTGGAGAAAATCTGAACATCTGGATCCCAAACATTTTTAACTGGGCAACCAGTAAGTCAAGATTTACTGGAACTATAAGGTCGTGTCATTTAACAAGAGATGGTAAGAACAAATGGTGACTGTCTTGCTGAGTTAGTGTGAAAAAGAGGAAGTCTTGTAGGATGGATTCTGATTAGTTTGAATGTCCATTTCAAAGAAGTGTGTACAGCAATTTAAATATCAGTTACCACACCAGTAGTTTGAACACTACATTATAGCGGCAGTAGAGAAAGTATTACTGTAGTACCATTACTGACAATACATGTACATGGATGTGACTACCTACAACTGTCATACAGATAGCAATGCACTTTATATCTGATGTATTCAAGTTTTAATGACAAAATCTCCTATAACTCCATAAGTATGATCATTAAATTCTGTCTTTTGTCTTGATTTTTTTTTTATGTTAATCATGCTGTTCTTTTTGATCATTGAATGTGTAGCTGCATTTAACTGTTGAAGCTTGGGGAGATTTCGCCATCTACTCATATCTCCTCACCATATGTAAAATTAATATTATACAAATGTTTTATTTTTGTACTCTCTCATGCATTTATATATTAAATCAAAACATTTAAATGAAGGAAATGTATTCTCACAAGTTGAGTTGTCCAGCCTGCGATTTCTTACAAAACAGTTGGTTTGTAGAAAAGGAAATTTTTAAATGTTATTCTTACCATTGTAGTACACACATGTCAGTCTTTTTAAATCACAAATACACACACATATACCCACTGGTGGACACATAGGCACAGTTCAGGTAATTGTTATATTCAGTTTAAAGGGAGTTTATCCAGGGCAAACACACAGCTGCTGTAATCTCACTGTAATCGCAGGTCAGAGGGTAAATCTGAGACTTTGATGTGAGAACATGTGTTTAGCTTTATTCACAAGGACGAATGAAAGGCAAGGACAATGCACATGCCTGTTATTTAACTATTAAGTCAACAAGCGACCATTAGGAAAACATTAGAGCTAAATGGGATGAACTTTTAACTTCCCTCTGTGGGCATTATTTGAGGCAGAGCACAGTGGTGTATGTGATGAGAGGGTTCCACTGATTGAAACATCAGGCTGAGATAAAGGGCAGTAAGCAACCCATTCGTCTTTGCTCACTGATTAGCTTTAAAGCTCTGTTATAGTGAAATAAAAGCAGTAGCATTGAGAGATAAAACCATTGATATAGTCACTGATTTGGCTGGGATGTCCTCATTTGGAGTGGAAATCCAATCACTGGATGGATTGATTGTGTTAAACTGATGTCATCACAAGAATCTGCAGGTAGCAAAAAGTATTTTCCTCAACTGTAATGGGAAGATTGGGCAGCTTGTTCTATGTCACATTTTATCAGTCAGAGGGTGAATACTCTTATCTTCCAGTGTTAATCTCTATATTTTTTACTTTTGTTCAGCGTGAATATTTCAATTAAACTTTTTAAGACAAACAGCTTGCATGTCATTTGCCTTCTATCCTCCACATTTCACCACGCACTTATCTATGTGGTTACATTATGACTGATCTGTTGGCTGCACAAAAACATGTCCTCTAATGAAAACCAGTTGTTTGTAATAGTTCATAACTCATTGTGTTCTTGGGATCATTGCCAACATCCACCAGTTAAACCATGCAGGTGGTGTGACTGGTGCCACGAAGCCTGAGATATAATGGAAAAGGGATGTAAAAGGTCTAGCGCCATATTTTATGTGCAATTTTAATTACCTGTAAATGAAAAATGTGAACTAAAAATGTCTAAAAGCATCACGCATTGCTTGTAAAACTAGATCCTGGATTTACGTGTTGTGTCTGAAAACACAGCAGCTAATGTAAACATGAAAAGACTTTTCTCCAGTTAAGTCTCATATTTAAACAAGAAGCAGGGAAAGTAAATGAGACGTGATAAATTATTGGTACATCTAATCATTAAGTTGACTGAAGTGTAACAGAGAAACGTGATTAAATTAATTATTGACGGATGAGCGATCTTCTTCAGCAGCGTGTTGGTACTTGAGGCTCGCCAGGCGCCGAGCCTAAATAAACACCACAGATCAGCTCACCACGCTGTGTCTCACATATCCATCAGCAAACCTGAGAGACAAGCATGCGGATCTGTTTGGCGGTGACTCACTGCCACTTTTGAGGACGAAAATCCATGCACTTCTCAAGTCAAGAGCTCCATTAAAAAGTGAATCAAAGTCTTTGTTGCAAGGCTGTGTTTTATTTTGTGAAACATGCTGGAAGCATTCTGAAAAAATAATAAAACCATAAGGCCACTCAACACCTTGGTATGAAGCTGTGCAGCCAGCATTGTACAGATTTACTCAAAGGCAGAGGAATGTACGAGACATGAGGAGACATATGAAAGTCATATCTAGCGTTGCCTTCAGAACTCCGTTGGGGTTTGGAATTGAACCACAGAGACAGAAGAAAAACTGACACCTTGACAGAAGAATAAAGATTTGCCATGTGAAATGCAGCGAATGACAAAGAAGTAAAGGACGAATGGAGCTTTCTACTCGTTTTACTTCGAGTACATGTTCCCTCCATCTTTTGCCGTAAGGGCTCCCAGATGTGCAGCCAATGAAACTCCACTTAGCAGTTATTCATCATGAAAAGCTGAGCATGACAAACTAAACATTTTAGTGTGGATCTGTACTGTGTGTATGTGAGTTAGAGAGGTTAACAGGGGTCATCCCCCTCTTCGCTCAAACTGATTTTTAATAAAAACTACAAGGTGGTAAAGTTAACCTGAGTTCAGTAATGTGTGTGTGTCGGCATACGTGTGTGCATGTTAGGGAGTGTGTGTATGTAACGATGTGTGATGTCACCTCTTAACTCAACGCCAGGACCATTAACTTTGCTTCAGCTCTGTACCTCCAGCCATGCTGGCAGCTGAACGCAGCACGTTAGAGGCCCTGATAGTTTGTCACCATCAGAAATGTCAAGGGATCTTGAACGTGGCCCTGCGGAGCTTATTAGGAGGTTCAAACACAAACATTCCCTCATTACTGTGGCTGGACAAAGCAAGAGAGAAGTGCCGCTAACCCAATAATAATCTTAAATCAAAACTGAAAACTATTGAGCTCTGATCTTCGGCTTTGAATTGTTTGAAGCACTTTGTGGTTCACTGACTGTCTGATTGTATTGTTCCACATTTAATTTCACTCTGGTTCCAGATTTTCTGGTGATTACTTACTTATTTCCCTCAAGTCACAGCAACATCCACACAATGTCAATGTTAATGTCAGTTTTTTATATAGCACATTTCATATGGCAAGCATAAACTCAGTGTGCTTTAGGATAAAAGCAGGATGTCATTGTGAGTACATATTAAAACAAGAGCTAGTACATATTAAAACAAAAGCTGATGTGTTAAAACAAACAAACAAACAAAAACAAACAAACAAACAAACAAAAAACTAATTAAAAGCTTGTGAGAAGAGATATGTTTTCAGGTTACATTTGAAAGAGGATATTGTTGGAGATGAACGAACTTCCATAAGTAAAGAGTTTCACAGTGTTGGGCCATAATAACTAAAAGCACCTTGAGCTGATTTTGAGTGTATGCGTGGTATATTGAGGACAGATTTACATGAAGATCTGAGGTGTCTGTCTGGTATAAACTGAGTGAGCATGTCGGAAACATAGGGAGGGGCAGCACCATTTAGAGATTTAAAAACAACAAGTAATATCCTAAAATCAATTCTCTCTATCTATTCTATCTATTTGTTTTTGTTAGAATTCTGGCTGCAGCATTTTGAATGAGTTGAAGTTTGTTGAGTGCTTGATTTGTTAAGCCGGGGAAAGGAAAATAAACTTCTTTATGCCGAACAGTCTTTCTGATGCAAATTTGTAACTTTGCTAACAGGAGAGAATGGACTAGTTTTGCAGTCACATTTGACATCTAAAAGGAAAAAAAGTTTTTTTTCTCAAACTTTGTCAATTAGCCCAGAGCAAAGGGTCAGCTACTGCAGGTCAGACACTTGGCTGTCATGTGGCATTAATCTTTGGTTTTTCCGGTTGAAGCTTAAAAACTTGAATTCCTCGGCACTCAGCTTGACACAGAGAAGGACATGAAAATAAAGACAAAGTGGAACATTTATGAATAAGATTAAAGATTAGAATCAGAATGCTTTATTGATTCCACAGAGGAAATTGTATATTAATAATATTATTTTAAGTGTCCACAGAACATTTAATGTAAATAAACACACAGAGCCTCTAATAATTTCTTAATATTATCCTTATTTTTACACAAACTCTCAATTACAAACCCTACATTACTGTAGAAGAGAAAATGTGACATGACCTCATGTGATAAAACTCAAACTTAAAGCAATGTTTCATGCATTATGGATTTATATATCTTGGATGAATGCAGAGCTGCAATCATTTTCTCTCATATTGGATGTCGATCCTAATATGATAAATAATCGTAATGTTCATTTTTCAAATATAATAAACATACACCAACTGTACTCTGACTGTGTTTCCCGTACAGAAAGTTTCTAAAAACAAGGCTTCGATTCACTGAGAGGTTATTGAACGTTTTCCTCCTGCTCTCTCTCAATCACAGCTGCTCCCGCATGTTGTTGTTTACCCCCCTCTCTCAGACCAGGCCGCTGCCCTCGGGCATCGTGTGCACCAAAATCACGCTCCCCAAGGGAAACATTAGCAGAGTTGTAGCTGTTCTTGCATCAGATGACCCGTAGCACATTTGCACAAATGCACACGCTGATTCTGAAAAAAATCCTTGTAATGATTTGTAAATGACTTGTTGATTGTGCAAAAGGGGCACTGAGTGTTGTTAATTGCCTCAACACTGCCAGTGACCCGAGAGAGCATAAATCACAATTATGACAAAATTACTCCGTCGAATCTCTGCGAAGAGCTAGTTACAGCGACGGATGTTGAAAGTGACCATCATGCAGTGTGCAATAACGGCACATGAGTGTGTCTGTTGGAGAAAGAATGGGAGGCTAATAGAGGGGCCCCTGTGAGCAGTTAAGAAAGCCCTCCTGCAGTCTCCCCACCTTTCATGTGCTAATATTGCCGAAGTTATGAGTCCCAACACTATCCATCTTTGCACAGATGTTTGCATGGACATGGGGCCTTCTCTTCACACAATAACACCAACTATGGCCCAAATTCCTTCAGAGTGATTCTGTTTTTTAAACCAAGAGAAACACGGTGGACTCTGGATGTTTGGTGGTAAGAGCCTCAGTCTGCAGAGCCCAGAGATGCTGGAAACACCCCCACACATACACACACATAAGCCCTTCATCTTCATTTCTTTCAGGATTATCACGCACATCCTAATTGGTTAATATCTCTGTGGAGCCTCCATGAATGGCGATTTGAACGTCTTCCTATATGTATCTCTGAGTGCAATGTGACACCTAAAGAGAGGGGAGAAGAAGACAAAGAGGATGGGACCAACCATAAGAAGAAAGAGACAATTACATCATTATCTGGAGATTAAACCAATATACTGTACTCACCTCATCTTCAATACCACAGACTGATTTTTTTTTTCACCGTGACTCTGATACAGAGACCCTTCTGTTGGGCTGCAGGGTGACTCAGTGCCTGAGTACGCTGTCCAGATGTGACGTACAGGGAGGTCTGAGGCCTAATTTCATCCACCAACATTGTTCATCATCAAACAAGTCACTTTTCTCGAAACAAAGCAAAGACACAACCGTTTCACCCACAATACATCTGAATGCGATTTTGTTGTAACTGATACCCTGCAAATATTTTTGTCTTTATTTCATTAGTGAGTTGCGTAGCTTTGACCAGATCTCAATTATGGCAAAAGCATGTGATCTTTGGTGCATTTCAAGACTTAAAGGAGCAGAGCCATGGAAAAGCTCAGTATGTTCTCCAAAAGTCTTGCCTCAGTGGTGGATCTTTTTAACCTGAGTATGTTGGCGGATCGACCACTTTGTTTCACACTGACAAATCTCAGCAACTTTTGGACGGATTGCCATGAAATTTGCTCAGCTAGAGCAGGCATTCCCAAACTTCTGCATGCCAAGACCCCTCGCATTACATTAGCTTATACTCAGCCCCCACTTCTTCAAGATGTCTTTAAAACCCATTGACAATACAATGGCGAATGTTAAAAGAAAACAGCATGTGGTAGTAAATTCATACTTCATGTCTGCTGCTTCATACTTGTGAGTTTTCGTGGCCAGCATTTTTTGAGCTAAGCTTTTGTCAGCTGGGCTGTTAGTGTGCTCATCACGTCTTTTTCTTTTCAAAAAACGGACAATTTTTGTGAGGTAGCTTGAGCTAGTTTGAAAAATTACAGCAGCAGAGCGACTTTGGTTAGAATACAAACAGCACAGAGCTGTTTGCATTGCTGTACACTCTTACATGATCTAAATATGGCACCAGTGGATCATCATTTTTCATATATTGAGAAAGGAAGTGTTTGATGATGTTTGACTGTTGTGACGAGAAAATTAATCCCACATTGAAGTTGGATTGGTGAGAAGAGGATGATATTTACTTTTGGACATACAGACCAGAGCAACCTTGCAATCAAATCTTTCTATAAAGAAAAAACATGAAAAGCATTTCCACTTTTAATCATATCTCATGCCTTGCCAATCCCTCTGTAAAGGTGAGCCAACACTAGAAAACCCTGTCTACTCTGGCTGAAGGACCAGAAGCACGACATTGAAACCAAGCATGATCTCATCTCACACAGATCTAGGCTCCAGCTTCTCTCTGGTTTTTCACAAACTGCTCTGGAGAGGCTTACAAAAGGGTCAAAAGCCAGTCACACAGAGGAAGTGATGTAAAGTATTGGAGCTGAAGCCACCAGCGCAGAGAAATAATAAAAAACCATCTACCCTTCAGTCTGCATGGTGCATTTGTCTCCATCCATCTGGCTGACCTAATGAAGGCTTCCAGGAATCACAAAGAATAACGCAACCTCACAGACAAACCAGTTGTCTGTTGCAGTTTACATAAAATACATCAAAGAAACAAGAACAAAGGCTTCCTAATACCCAGACTGAAAGGAATTCTCTATCAATCTGGTATGAATTGTGTGATACTGAAAGGAGATCTTGTACGTTGGCTGTTTATAGCGGGCCGAAGTACAGAAGAATACTGTTTGGCTGCTACCTGTAAATAGCAGAGACTATTTTAAGAAAAAAAAAAATCATTGCCGTCACAAATTCAATTTAATCCGATCACAAAAATAAACAGTTGCAGATGTGTTTGAGTGAGCTTTCCTCTGACAAGTCCAGGTTGTACCGCTCATGAAAACTGTGTCCAAGCTGAGTTAAGAGTCTGAGCAATGAACTTCAGGATTACAACACAGCTTTGCAGGCCGGCGAAAAGTTGGACAGGCCAGAGACAGAGCTGACATGGCTCTCGCCTTAAAGAGGCTGAAGAGGAGTGTTTTTCTTGCTTTGGCCTCTTTATGGAAGCTCACAAATCAGCATTTTTTTCACTGGTTCTACAGGACCAGGATATTAAATGCAAAGTTTAACACTAACTCCTCAAAAATAAACATTTCCATTCATTTTTCCTTGGACAATGGTTGTGTACATTGGCACAGAGACCAAATAAAACTATAAATGCAATGATTAAACAAAAGGAACGAGACAAGCTGAGGGATAATTCAAAACCAAGAAGAGCATCTGAGACATCTACCAGCTGCAGCTGGAGCTTTGCTAGCAATGTACAGACACTTGACATGGTCAGAGCTGGAACCCCTGGAAGACTGATTATCTGTTAAGAGACTAATTATATTGATATAACCAAGACTGTGTAAATAGAAATAACAGCAGGGGGTTTATGTATATTTATCTACTTTATTCTGAAATTTGCAAGTTATTAATTATCGTTGTGGTTTGTGTGTTTGCTTTTCCTTATTTTTGTTGTTACATAACTTTTAAGCACTCAAGTTAAAATCTCACTGTAAACTGGTGCTTGAGTCATTTTCAAAACAGCTTTTATCTGTTTGAGAGTAGCTTATGTTACATGTAACAGCATGAAAAAAAATTACAAAATTAAAAGACTGCCTCACCCAAATAAAGACAGCAAAGGATTATCTTACTTAGAGTAAATCTAGTGGTATTCACACAAACATTTTCAGCCTTTATCCAAGTTTTGAGGTCTTTGTCTCTGAGGTCTCTGTCTCTGTTCCAGTATGATGAAGATTAATGAAATTAACTTTGTCAGCATTACAGCACTGAAAAATAAAAAACTTCAACAGCAAAGCACTGTAGTTTCATTTTGCAATCCACAAAGCACATAATTTTTTTGAGTAGATTTACTTACTACTGAGAAAGTAAAGATCTCAGGAAAAAAAAATCATTTATTCATTATCTGTAACTGCTTATCCTTTGCAGGGTTGCAGGGGAGCCAAAACCAATTCCAGCTGACATTGGGCGAGGGCGGGGTACATCCTGGACAAGTCACCAGGTAAATGTAAAGTACTTTATTGGTCATTGATACAGCACACGGTGAATTTGGTCTCTGCATTTAACCCATCCCTATGGAACAGTGGGCAGACACAGTGCAGCACCCGGGGACCAACACCAGATTTTAGCCAGTACCTCATTCAAGGGTACTGACTGGAAATACACCTAACATATATATTTTGACAATGGGGTAAACTGGAGCAACCAGAGGAAACCCACACAAACACGGGGAAAACATAGAAAATCGAACCCAGGACCTTCTTGCTATGAGGTGCCAGAGCTAACCACTAAGCCGCCGTGCAGCCCATGACAGGCCTGACATATGGAGACAAACAACCATTCATGCTCACATTCACACCTATAAGCGCTTTAGAGTCACCAATTAACCTAACCTGCATGTCTTTGGACTGTGAGAGGGAGCTGGAGCACCAGGAGAGAGCTTAAGTAGACACAGGGAGAACATGCAAACTCCACACAGAATGGTCCAACTCCAGCTGGGAATCAAACCCAGGACCTTCTTACTGTGAGGCAACAGTGTTAACTAACACTAAGCCACCATGGTGCCCTAAACTGCTTGCTTTAAAATATCTTATTGGATTTGTAGAATTTAAAAAAAGCATAATAATAACAATGAAATAATGATAACAACAACAACAACAACAACAATAATAATAATAATAATAATTATTATTATTATTATTATTATTATTATTATTATTATTATTATTATTATTATTATTA
>JAQLOL010000003.1:13013589-13032258 GCA_029783665.1 Naso thynnoides
GCCCACATCGTTTTTGTTCCCTTCACATGTGGATGCATTTTTTCGTTCAGGTCGAGGAGAATTTTCTCACCACTCTTCTTCTCACTATTCTTCTGGAACCACAACTCTGTTGATAAAGTTGTCCATCAGTGTAGGACTGATAGTGCTGCTGAACATGGAGACTGTCACAGTTCGCTCACATATTATCTCTTCTCCTGCACATATAAGCAATAGTAATTAATTGCACACCAATTGCTAGTAGAGAAAACAAGGTCAACAACGTAATTTGTTATCTATGTCGAAGTAATGCTGAGAAGTTTAGGCTCACGGATACACAAATACACGTATGGCACATACAGGCTTGTTTTCTTTTCTAGAAGTCACATGACTTGGGCGCAACCAGTGACAAAGGGTATCTGTGCCAGCATCCCCAAGCTCCTACGTCTCTGCCCATCCACAGTGAGAATCCTCCCTGTAGTCTTCAGATAAAAGAGCACTCGGCTGTCTCTAAACTGCTCCGTCTTTGAGACGCTAAGATGTTGGGTTGGTGAGGATACAAGGTTCAAACGTAGCCATACTGTTCCGTCTTAAATTTAAGACGCAGCAATGTGGATGAAGCCTAAGCTTCTAGACAGTATTAAAATGTCTGGGAAGAAATATGAGATAATTAGTGTGAACCAAATCAAACCGAAAAGGTGGACTGAGACCAGCTTTGCCAGCACTGGAGTCATGCCTCTAGCATGACTTGAAACAAAATGCAGTCATCTTTTTTGTCATTCAAGTGTAAATATTAGGATTCAATTAAACAAAATGAAGACATAGGCATAAGCAAAGGAAACAAGGAGTGTACGTGTGACTTTAGATGCTTTAATCACAGAACACTACTGTATGGTTCGAGTAAATGTTTACCGAAACACAAATGGCTTAATTGGCTTCTCTAACTGAATTCCAGCCAGTTTCTGTTTGGTCTTCCTCTCAAGATGACTTGATGGTAAAACATTTTTATTCTGACCTCTTTTTAACAATAACAGAAGAAGTCTCTGAATGACAGTACAAGGGAAATTTAGCCCTCTGTGTCTGAGAAAACTCAGCGTCTCATGTTAAGCATGAAGATGAAAGTTGTTGTGAGTGAAAGTATAACTGTTTGTAGAAACTGAGACCAGTGCTTTCAGATGAATCTCTGGCAGACTCCGAAAGATTTTTCCTCATTTCATTTTATGCTGGAAAAACCCAGCAGCCCCCCATGCACACACACAGCAACAGGCTGGTAGCTCCCCTCTCTCTGCAGACGACCACAGACCCTGAGATCTGGAAACATTTCAGTTTGGTTTTGCAGTGATGCTTCACAATGATGCACCAGCTGACACTCAAACCTGCCACCACAGGCAGAGAGGATTTAGCCTCCCTGGGGAAAAGGAAAGCATTTGACTTTTATGAAAAGAAGGAACTTGCGCCAGCGTAAGATTGCACCTCAGAGACTGACCTTCAGAGGATGGGAGCTTTTCTTATTTTGTGGGAAAACATTTTTTCCTCCACCAAGAAGGTTATGTTTTGTTTTACTGTTTGTCTGTCTGCATGGATCAGCAGGATATCTCATAAACCTAGAAACAGATCCACATGATGTTTTGTCAAAACAATATTTTTGCTCTGTTGTCAAAACGATTATTTTGTCAACAGAACTGAATATTTGAGGAACAATCACTTTTGTTTTGGTGTTGATGTTGATCTGCAGTCTTTAAAAAATTAGCATTTATTAGTAAAGACAGTGAAACAAAAAGAAATCATGTAGATAACTTTTTTACGTGAGCAAAGTTTATCGCAAAGGCAACGTGAGGACACACAAAGCAGCTAAGGCCTGAAACACATAACGTGGGTAAACACCCCAATTGAGGCAATACACGGAAGGTCAGAGAATCAAATTCAAAGAAAAATCTACTGATATTATCAATGCTTTAGATAAGCTCAGTGCTCAACATCAAGGTCAGCATTCCTCGTATTTGCATGAAGCAAGAAAATATTAAAAATTCTGAATGCTATACATACTGGTGTTGATCACATTACCAAATTATAACTGAAAATACATGTAAAACGACAACAACTTTTTCCAACATTTTTTCATCAATTGATAAAAACTTAGACAATGTGAAAGACAGAAAATTCGATCAATTAAGTATAAAAAGTCCCATTCAAATACTTAAATGCATATCTGGAATCACACTATCCAGCACCTACTAAATGTATCAATTGTTTTAAGTCAAAGATGCTTGACCGAATGCCTCACCAAACCTTGCATTTCAAAAACAATAAGTCTGTGGTAGTAATGCCAGCTATCATTACTAGTTAATGAAGCAGAAAAGTAACAGATTTATGGACTAAAGTCGCCTGTAATCCCTTTGACAATTAGACAAGAAGAAAACAGCTGCAGGCTAACATTAACATTTTGTTAAGTGTTTTGGATTTGAAGAGAATTTTACGGTTGTTTTCATTTGTTTGTCTTAAGTGTTTATAGGTTATTGGAGCGAATAATTGAAGGATTAATGTAATGTTAGACTGGTTAATAAGCATCTTTACCCGTGTTTGTTAAAGGAATGGTACGGCATTCAGGTTTAAGCTGCTCGTCTTCAGCCTCACTCTGACTGTGAGAGTCTGGGTGAAATAAAATCAGGTGCCAAAAAGAACACTGACACGACCTTTACAACTTCCAAGTGTAACACGCATCACCTAATACAGCCACATCACAGAGCTGCATGTCCAGATGTGTTCACTCCTCATGTGTGATATTTGCAGTTGTGACTGTGGAGATTGCAGGAGCAGAAGTTAGTCGCCGCAGAGGGACGAGCTCTCTCTGGGACAACATGGTATCTGTTAAAACAGATATTGGGTTTGTTGTTTTAGCTCCGGGAGGGGGAGAGGATCTGTTTTCAGATGTAACCGCAGGGGTGCTGGTGTGGATGTTTATTTGTCTTTCTCAGTGACACAGGTTGTTTATCAGCCACTTAAGTTTACGTCTTAAGGAATCACCAGCAGCCTTCCGCCACTGATCACAGTTTAATAAAAACATCACTTGCAGATGATGGTTAGCAGGGTAAGGAAGGTTACTTTGAAATTGTAGTAGGTTACAGATTACTAGTTACCCTATTTAAAATGCAATAAGTAATGAAAGTATTTCAGTTACTTTAATAAAAGTAACGTAACTTATTGAAATGAATTACTTTTTGATCACTCTTATAAATTTCTAACAAATGTTTTTTAATCAAATTCTATAATTTCATTACATGTAACTAGTTACGCCCCAATGCTGGTGGTTAATCACACTGACTGGTGCTGGTACCCCAGATTTAAAGTGTGATAACAATCAAACACATAACAGCATCCACTGTTCACTGACAAATGGTGACCAGGGTTTGACCAAAAACAGCACAAATTTGTGCCAGTTTTTAGCATCTTCACATTCCTACACTGAACCCTCTAAAGGAAATCCTGAAACACAGAGATCATGTGACACAAAATACCCCACTTTGACTAAAATAAACTGGAACGATGTGCTGACAACTCATGCAGGAAAGAGTGAATGACCAATTCAGAGCAAGGGGAACTGGGATATATTAAAAATAAATTTCATTGTAGCATTTGGAGGCTGTTTTAAGAGCATATAGCTGCGGTCTGGCATTCAATCATATTGTCTTTGTCTTGCCACATCTGGTTTTTAGTAAAATCAATATATATTGCAGGGAATGGTGAAACCCATCGCATAAAAAATATATCAAAAGAATTGTATCATGATCTTACATGCAACCTTAGCTGCCTATTGCCTGAGGAGGCTTGTTGAAAAAGCACACAAATGCACAACTTGGACCCTGAGGCTGATGAGAACCTGCATGTCTGCATTAGAGGATGTTTAGATGTTTAGTCTAAGGACTTCCAAAGCCTTTCGGGAGCACTGGCCATGCAGCACCCCGAAACCTCACTGACCTCTGACCTCTCAGAGGGGCTCTGAAAACATGGACATTTGAACAGAAAATAGACTTACATGTTTAAAGAGAGGAGGAGAGATGAAGGGAAGCTGAGAGGCAGTAGGAGCCAGAGGGAGAGGGCAGTGCAGGGGAAGAGAAAGCAGGACAGGAAGGCAGAGTGTGGCCTTCAGTAGGCGTTAAGGATAATAAAGAAGGGCTTAAGAGGGTTTGAAAGCTGTTGGTGGATAACAGCAGGACAAATGAGAGGTCCTCTCTGACTGCAGCACTTGACTGACACCAGCTGAGTCAACAACATCGACGCGGGAAATCTGACTACCTGGATGGGGAGAGAGTAGGAGGTTGTTGTTCCTCCATGAGTGCGAAAATTCTCTCTCATCATAGATAACGCTGATCCTTTCAGTGTTTTATGCCCTATTAAAATGATTTATAGTGCAGGGGAGATGGGTATTAACAGGGAGAAACTGTGTGTTATAGTTTCATATATTTTCCTTATCTTTGTTTAATATACGTGAAAGTTGGCATTAATGTGAGTGACGTGATGCGTAAGTGATGCTATATATTAACTTGAAAATTATGTTGACGTTTTCTGCATCCCACATTTCAGACTAGTGACTAGTTCCTTATGGTTTCTTCTATGAAACTTCATAATTTAAAGGGTTAGTTCACACAAATCCTCTAAAACTAGAGCAAAGTGTCAGTGCAGATATTATCTCTTCAGAGAAGAGTAAATTTAAGAGTGAATCGAGGTGAATTTATTTTCATTTGTATGGCAAAAATATGTCTTTTTGAAACTTTACAGCAATATTCTACCTTCAACATGCTGTAGTGGTCCTCCCAGTGAGATTCCTTGTGACTCAAACAAAGATGTTAATGAACAAGACATAAAGTTTTAGTTATTTACTTTATGGTTAGTCATGTTTGCTGACACTATCTGGTGTTATTGCTGAAGTCAGCAAAAGGCAACAACATAAAACAAACTCTTACCTTGATTAAAAGTAAAGATTTCTTAGAATTTGATCATTGCTGGAAACATTTAGGATAATATAAGTACACATCTTATTAAAGTCTTGGTAACACTTTACTTAAAGCATCCATCTATAATGCATTAGGAACATACTTGTGATGCGTTATAATGTGCCTCTAGTGCAGTATAATCATAGTTATAAGCAAGGTTAGGGTTATGCCTAACCATAACCATAACCACATATAATGCATTGTAAGTGTGTTTATAGTGCATTATCGTCTTTATATAGATTATGTTCATAATGTATTATAATGCATTGTAGAGCCAGGCTTTATAGAAAGAGATACCAAAATTTCTCACAAATATATCATTTAATACATTTAAATGTGGAAATGTTACATGTTTAATTGTTTTTTTTTTGCTGTATCTCATAGAAAATTTTTGGTGTATGGTTTCTCATGTCGTTCCAATCATGTGAAAACATAGTAGTGCATGTATTAGAGCAGGGTGTAGAGAAAAAAAAAGGGAAATAGTGCTTCCTGTAATGATTCAGTAAGGGAAAAGTGCATTTTAATTTTTCTATTTGGTAGAATCTTTTGGAGAAGTTCAACCCTAAAAACTACAGCTAGCAGTCAGTTAGCTTGATTTAGGATAGCATAAACACTGTAGGCTAAACAGTGTGAAACAACTATCCTGATTTAGACACGTAACCCTTCAAGGTTGTGAACTATTATTTTTAGCTGCTGGTTGGTAGTTTTTGTTACAGCTTGACAGAGCCTGTCCCCTTTTTTAAAATCTTTGTGCTAAGCTAAGCCAACTGACTGCAAGTAAACAGGCTCGAATGTTCTAAAGTGTTGAATCACTGTTTTTAAAGTTTTTGTGCTTTTTACTGGAGCAACAGGCAAAGGTTTTTCAAGGTTAAAGTACTTGTCCTCTACTGTTACTCTGAGACTTGAATGCAGTCCAGCCCAAATAGCCAATTTCCAACTTTGTGTGTGTATGTGTGTGTGTGTGTGTGTGTGTGTGTGTGTGACACGAGTCACTTAATCAGCTTAATGTTTTTTCTTCAAAAAAGGTTTTTGATTTTTTTCCCCCTCTGTGCATCAAGCAGTGGCAGTGCCTCCCATGAGGGTCAGTGTGTTGGAGGACATCATGAACACTCTGCCAACTCTCTGAAGCAATGTTAACGCAACTGTGCCAACATTCATAGAAAACTAATTCAACTTTCTGTTATTAACTGACAAACTGAATGAGGAGGACATATAAGATTACGCTGGACAAGAACACAAGTAAAAGTAACATCTGTGTTTCATTTCTCAGGCAGCCAAAAAGAAGTAGGCTTTACTAAAAATATTTTGCATCCAAACAACAGATGTTAGTCATGTTAAATCAGCTGCTTTTTTACTGGTAAATGTTAGTCAAATAGGTTTTCTTGTGAAACAAAAAGCTGGAGCTGAAGAGCAGGTGAGACCCCACACAGTCACACTGTGATGTTGTGCTGCAACTGCGAGCTAAACAGATGATAAATTAAGTTATATTTCTCTGCAAGGGGGCAGTTAATCACAGACTCTCTGGAATAGCCTTTTATTTATGTATTTATTTTTGTGTGGTTGCTCTTAGTGGGGCCTCTTAAGTGAGCAACAAAGAGAAGTATGTGTGTTAATACTTTCTTTTTCTAATTTGTTTGAAAGCTGGCACACACTGGCATATTCCCTCTAGAAATGAAGACATCAAAAATAACCAAAAACAATTTCTTTGACTGTTTATTTTTATATTATCTGTGAAGGCTGAAGATTCTCTAGTGGAAAATCTTGTGGCATCTTAGGCCCTTTTGATAAAGAAAAATAAATAAATAAAGTTATATTTTTCCACAGAGCATCACAGCTTCTTTACACAGCTTCCTTTCTAATGCTTCATTTGTGTTGGCAGCACCTCTGACTCTTGCTGTCAGTGCAGACTTTTTAGATCTTTTCACAAAAAAACCCCAAGATATGTTGCGATGAATCATCTGTGACTTGATTATAAATGAGGCAATTCTAGTCTATATTTTATAAAACATTTACATGAAAGAATTCATATGAATGATAGAGAATTACCCATCAAAACCTAATGTAATGTGCTAGTTACAATATAATTTAAACATAGTATTTATATTATTTAAGTACTATGATGTTAAAGCTGAGGTAGGCAATGTTTGGAAATCGAGGTTATAGCGTGAGATTCCCATAGAAACAACTCCGCTGCACTTCCCCTTTCTGTTTTTGCATTTTAAATTCCAGCTTGCATTTTATTTTTTTTGTTGTC
Organism: Naso thynnoides; assembly: GCA_029783665.1. Classification (NCBI taxonomy): domain Eukaryota; kingdom Metazoa; phylum Chordata; class Actinopteri; order Acanthuriformes; family Acanthuridae; genus Naso; species Naso thynnoides. Next base: position 13,020,811 of record JAQLOL010000003.1, read on the forward strand.
GGTCTCTTCTTTGAGTCCAGTTTACGCCAAAAATTCACGACAAGACAAAACCATCGCAGGAAAACGTGCAGTGGAGTAAACTGGTCCATCACAGCTCAACTCAAGCCAGCGGTGTCACCTGCACACTATTGTCGCTTTTAGGTTGTATTCAGATCTAATCAGGTGGTCTGTGGAAACGCTGCAGGATTGTAGGTGTGAGTGTCATTTCATTAAGATAACAGGACCCACTGTGTGATGTCATGTCGTGTCCTCTATTTCTCCCCCAATCCACAGGTGGTAGTCAATCGCTGGAAGACGTCCCCCTCAAGTGACTGGCTACCACAGCATAATGCAGTTGGTCAGGGTAAAAAAGTTGAGCAGATTTCAACTCTCTTGCAGCCAGCTGTACTTTTCGGGCAGCCGCTACAGCTTGAACTGCCACAGCCAAAACAGACAGGCTTCATTCAAATGAATGAGAGAACGTGCATTTTCACCAGATCACCTGACTTGGTCTGAGTACAGCCTTAGAGTGTTGAGGCAAATCACTTGCTAAGAAGTGCAGCATTGAGCAGCCAATAGGAACACACACTCTCTGAAATGACCCAAAATGACCCAAAAAATAAACTGCTTATCCCAGCTTTAATAAATATAAAATAATGCTAATTTAAACTAGTGATGATGGTTATACTTAGGTTAGACTGAGGACTGCTGAATGTCTCTTTCTATTTGTAAGCTTCCTTTATACTAGCTTTCAGGGATTTAAAATGAGCCTCTGTGACTTTAGGTTGGTTACCACCAATAGCTAAGGTCTTTTTTTCCCCTAATAAATCTGTGTATAAGTCAAACTCCTGGCTCCATTCTCACTTTAAGCTTCATTAACTGTGTCCTCTGCCTCCTCTAGTGGAAGTGCCTTATTTTCAAATTACCTGATTGTGCTGTAATGCAACAGAAACATGTTCATGACCCCTGAACCACTTATTTGTAATGAAATATGCTGACTTTGCTGAATGAAGAGACCCAGAACGTTTCCTCTTCTCAGTATCACCTCACTGTTGCATATCTTTTCCCAGTACACATTAGCAGGTTAACCACAATAGCTGCAATTCACTGTTGAAGTCCTCAGGACTTATACTATACATCACTGGGGGCCATACAGATATCTGTCAGTGCTACAACATGTTTGACAGAAAATGTAGCAAAGACAAAAGATGTGTTACCTCAGATATCTGTGATGCAAACCATAGAGAGCCTAACACTCCTCCACAAGCCTAAAAACCTTTAGTTTAACATCTGAAGAAAGTAACACATGGAAATTTTGTAGTGGTCAACCAATAAATACATATTTATTTTTACATGCAGTGAAAATCTGGCCAGATTCTTCCCGCAATCGCTTTGTTTATTCTGTGTGATGAAGTGTTGCATTCTTCTGTTGCTCCCAACTTTCCTGTTTTTCCTCTTACCATGTGTCACCGTCCTCAGCTAGGAGTTCCCCTGCATGTCCACTCTAAAGAGACCCCAGGTCATCACAAACATGTGGCAAGATAACAAGACCACCATTAAGCAGGATCATGGTTCCCCTCAGGATATTACAGAGCAAGGCACAACTCGTTCTGGACAATAAAAAATGCCCTGAAACAGGAAACACAATAGCCTGTGCTGCAAAGTGACAATAAAAATGGCATGACCTTAACCCCCCACTCCTAAACATAGACTGGTGGATGGGTGCAAGAGTCACAAAGTCTAACATGAGAAAGTTCAGTGCTCGCAAAACTGAGATGAAAGATTACTAACATGACAGAAAACAAGTAAAAAACATCATTAATCTCAAAATAATAATAAGTTCTTACACAATATAAGTAGAAACAGGCCTGGAATATTTCCAGTGATGACTGATGAAACAGCCTTTATATTGGAGTTAAAGGAATAGTTAGACATTTTTCTCCCCAGCTTATGTCCGAGCATTAAAAGTCCAGTATGTAAAATTTAGTGGGATCTACTTGTAGAATATGACAGAAATGGAATATTATATTCAAAGATATGTTTTCATTATTGTATATTTAGCTAAAAAACAAGAACTGTTGTGTTTTATTGCCTTGGAATGAGCCTTTCATATCTTCAGATGGAGCGGCTCTTCTATGGAGTCCACCATATTGCACTGCCATGTTTCTACAATAGCCAAGATCAGACAAACCAAACACCATGAAATCTCCTGCATGCTTAAGGCCCGAACAAACTTTCTGCATCGGTGTCTGCTGACTCATTAAATTGTAAGGCCTGGGAAAGCAGTTTCTTCATACTGAAAATAGCAATCCATTTAGAGGCTATATTTCTTTTCTTTTATCTATTTTTGCCAAACTAATAATGTTGCAACTACAGCTAAATCCATGGCAACCATTCAGAGACAAAAGGAGAAAAAAATGAAAGGCATGAAGAAGAGCACGTTCTTACCTGAATAATAGATTTTTTTATTGTTGTTGTGGATGACCAAAATGAGACATCTGTCAGCTTGAAATGATGTGCTTTGAATTAATGTTTTCTACACTAAAACAAGTCAATTCAAAACATTGCTCTATTCACACATGTGAAAGAGTTGCTTAAAAGCACAAGTCAGACCAAGAAAGAATGTTTGACGACAAAAACTAACAGGCCTCACACTGAGTAAATCTGGGTAGGAAAATACTTAGTACTTGAAAAAGTCAACGTTGCCATTGTAACAAATGGAGTGAGAAGCAAACGTTTGTACACTAAAGTATGCACAGTTGGCGCACTTTCCACACAGACTGTCCACACAGAGACAAATTTTGGCTTGCATAGGGAGGTCTGCAGAGGGGTTTGTGCGGACCCTTGCAGACATTGGGCTGATGATGTTTTTTACATTTTTACATCACACATACCAAATTGGACCCCCGCGTACATGTGGATGCGTATGAATAGGCCTTTAGAAGGGGTGAGTTGGAGGAAGGATGATTAGTTGCATGTAACCTGCAACTTCACCACTAGATACTGCTAAATCTGACATATTGGACCTTTAAGCATGCAGCTAAGTCAATGTAACTTCCCATAAAACAACAAGCTCCTGTGTGAACTGAAAATGTGACATTTTAAAGAGGCTGATTGGGGTTTTGAACACCGGACAGAGCCAGGCTAGCAGTTTCCTCCTGTCTTTATGCTAAGCTATGCTAATCCTCTCCTGGCTGTAGCTCAGTACTGATGCACAGAGGTGAGTGAGCCATCAATTATTTTTATTGAACTCTTGGCAAGAATACTAATAAGCGTATTTCCCAAAATGTCAAAGCACTTGTTTAAGAACACATGGATGAGTACATAAAAAAATTTCCCTGGAGCAACAGACAGCCTTTAGTCGCCTTTCTGTCTGTTAAAACTTGACTGTTTACTTGAGGTGTTCAGAACGTGTATGAACAAATCTTTCTCACCAGATCTTCAAACTAAACTGTCTATAGTGAATTATGATTTTCACTGACTGGATCAGAAACTTTTAGCGGTAGCGCTCCCCCTACTGTTGACTGAAAGCCCTTTTGTCAGCTCAGCTGCAGCATTCAGTAGATTACTTTCTCATTTAAAGCTAATTTAATGGGCCGTACCAGTCTATTTTTTACTTCACAATATTAGCAGGGCTCACCCTTATCTTCTGCAAATCTTCAATCTTGTGTATTCTTGAATAGATCTCAGATTGCATTTTTAAACTCTACTCACTGCCATTCATGTGGAAACACTAAAGGACACGTGAAAGTTGCTAGGTATGGATAATTCACCCTTCTAAAGAGAATGTCTGTGTTAATATGGTCAAACATCACTGAGGTAGAGAGAGGGGAGCCGGGAGCTGTTAAGATTAAAGTTTTGGAAAAAAAAAATAGTTCCTTACAAGTGCTGCCTCTTAGCTCAATACTAGCATGAAGAAGGATTTTGACACAGATGTTCTTTTTAAGCACCATCACACATTTTTAGGTACTTTCCGTAATGTCTACTGAATATGGACAAATTGTAAACGAACACAATATTTCAGAAATAAAAATACTTTGGGGAAAACGTGTGGAGTTTATGTAACCTATGTAACAGATGTTGATGAAGGATAATGGCATGTAACACCAGTATGGTCCTTGAAAGCCATTAAAACAATATGATGTTGCGTCGCAGATGGAGGCTGCTGGGCTGATAACCTTAAAGGGTGCTTGTATACGTCTCTTTACAACCAGAATTGACCATTAGAGCTTAATGTAGCAACAGTCTGTACCTGTTACTGAGCTGAAGACAGCCAGCAGTATGAACAGTACTTTTACTAACGGATGTACACTAAAGGACGTTTGAAGACTGATGTAATGGATTAAGGAAAAGACAAAGTCTGGCTTCAGCTGAACAAAACAAAATAAAACAGCAAAGAGATTTGTTTCCATCTCTACTGCTTAAATTTATTCTGAGGTGGGTGTGCTGCCCGCTTCAATTAACAATCCATGATACAGGAAGCCGGAGATGAGTGAAAAGAGTCAGGAAGGAAAGACAGTTGTGGACATGGAGAGGAAGGGGACATGGTTGGCAGCAGCAGGGAATTGTATTTTCCATTGTTGGATGCCTTGTTTGTATTGAAGTGTGAACTGACTGAACAGAGGATGTGGTAGAAGAAAGACAACGCACAAAGACACAATGAGATAGAGAAGGAAAGCAGGCTCTTTATGGTTTCTATATTTGCTCATTCCCTTTCTCTCCTCCTGGTCAAAATGCTCCCCAATGACCCGTAAAACACTAAGCATTTATTTTTTCTCACTGACATGACTCCTTCGCTGATTCATCAGCCCAGAGCTGATATCAGATTAGGTTGCATAGCAGCTAATAGACTCTTGGCTCTCAAGTCTGGCACTTTATCTACTCCAGGGCCGGCCTTTCATTTTCCCAGAAATACTCCACATTTATCTGGATCTGTCTTTGGTGAATATACATAAATTTGTTGTGCTAGAGTTCTGTGCACTCCTGGCAAAGAGGTGTGCAGTTACCTCAAGCTCTACAGTAAAGGGTCGCAACCTCAGTTCCTGTCAATCTTGACACTGGAGACTCTGCTTACCCAGCTAATTCAATGCACTTTTTATGCATTTATTGGGCACAAAGGATTTAGAATCAGAGCCTGATGTGCAGAAGATTTGCCAAGTCTCTACTAAGAGTCAAGAGAAAAGAGAAAAATTTACAGTAAAGTGACAGAGAATATTAATTATCAACCTCAGTAAGTCACTGCTGAACTGGGATTTGATGCTCTGTAAAAAGGATTTGGTGCAGCACCTCATATGTTTTTCTAATGAGCTGGTTTGTTCGACAAGAATTGGTCATTGCCTCCCACACATGACATCTTTGTGCAGCTGGAAATACTTCTGGGTTTGAGATTAAAATTGGGTCTCTGCAGACGTCATTGTGTTTGATTTGGTCCACTTCAGAGCTCAGATAAACTTGTTCATGCATTCAGTTTCCCAAGTCAATTTTTTCTCATCAGATCGTTTAAAGCAGCTTGAAAAATGTATTGCATATAATTACAAGTGCTGAGGAGCTAATTCAAAGTATCTGGAATGGATTATTTTAAACTCATTGCATTTGTCTGCACCCGCGGCACACTGCAACAACTACATGGCAGCGTGCTGCAAGCGTGAAGAGTGACACAGTTTCTTTGCTTTTCAATCCACTGGGGACAGCCAGGAAGCCAGTTAGGCCTTCCTGTTATCGTCCGTAATGCAGCCACTGCTGCACACCCTGCAGCTCTGTATGCTCTAGGCTGCATGGTGAGAGGCATGCTTCTAATCATGCTAAGACAGGGCAGGGGCCATGTAGGTGGGGATAAAGGGCGTGTGTGGCAGAAGGGCAGGAGGAAAGGCTTCAGCGGCTAACAAAGCTTTTGATTAATTTATGACTCCCATGGCAGATGTAGGCCGGGTCCAGGTCCTCGCCCATGAGGGGCGCCCTGCCTTGGCTCAACACCCTGTGATCCTACCCTGGAGTAAATCAGCCACTCAAAACCTTGACAAACTGAGGGCCAGCCAGCAGTCTATGCTCCACAGGCCTGGTGTAAATCAGCTGGATGTCAAAAAGAGGGAGAGGCAGACGGAGGGAGTGATGGACAAAGGGCTCCCTGGAGGCGAAGGCCCTGAGAGACAAAAAGCTCTCTGCCTCTTATCAGAGAGACTTTACTAAGTTTTCGTTCATTTCATCTCACAGAGACTGACTGCACGCCTACAAAGAACTTTACAACTGGATGTTATAATTGAAATATCAATTATTTATAATATCAAAAGGCTGAAAGGATTGTGACGTCAGATATACTTTAAAAACTGTGTATCAGCCATTTTGGCTCAGTGTTACCTTAAGGTATAATTTCTCTGGAGTGCTGCGGTTTGTTGATATGGGTTAACGAAATGTTTAACGACACAATGCATATCACAATGCATGGTTGGCAATATATTACAAGAACAATATGGGCGATTCATTGGCTGAAAATCAATATAACAACATTTTTTGCCAAAAACAAAGGAAAGAAAATACCTGTTTCTATGCAGTGGTAGAGAAGATTAAACACTGCAAAACCATGATACAATAAACCACACAAACATTCAGTGCAAGGCCTCTATTAATCCATGTTGACCGCAAACGCTGACTGAAAATCTGTTGTTCTCAATTCTCCTGGTGCCTCATGATCCACCATGATCTAAACCAAAGCTGCTGACACAATACGCATGCCCAGAATGTCAAGGATATGATAATGAACCAGATTAAAGCTTATAATTATTTACAAAACAATGTGCGAAAAATACATTCGCACATTGTTTGCTAAATATAAGGCACAAATTCTTAGTGTCAATACAATCAGTTTATGCTACGAAAATCAAACTAGTCAAACTAGAAGGGGGATATGCCGTTTAAGTCATGATATAGTTTGATTGTAGGAGTATAAGTCGATGCATCGATACAATGGATGTATCCTTACAGCCCTAGTTGTTGATAAATCAAACAGATTGATCCTTCTGTCCACATGTTTATGTCCTGAGCATGACACTAAATCTTAAATTGCATCTGTCAAACGAATGCAGTGTAATATATCACTCTGGTGATTACTTAACATACATCTCCTGTTTGGAGGTCATGGCTGTGATGGGGTTTAGAACATCTGACAACCTTTGACAGATCATCAAAATAAGCCAATAATACATGATCTTCTTTGATTATTGCAAAGCTAAAAGTCTAGACTGAGCTATTTTTGATATTTCTCTAAAAAAGTTTGTATTTGGAAGCAGCAGGGGCAACAAACTCCATTCAAATCAAACTGCATGAAAGCTCTCTTGGACAAGACAAATAATTTTGCACTGGGTTTCTCATATTAGTTGTGAAATAGCAAATTCCTGTCAAACAGCCAAAAATAATTTCTGTTGCTGCGAGTAATTTGTATATGTCACTGGAAAATATCCTTGTTTTATTCACTATACACACACCATCATTAAACACTGCAGGAACTCAGTCTACTGTACATTCTGTGAGTGTCGACTAAGCGAGAAGTGTTGAGCTGCTTCCTGTTCCCAGAACATCCAGATTTTGTCTCAATAAGCTGACAGGAAAAGGGACTTTTGAACCTAAAACTTGACTTAACTTTTGGTTCCCAGCTTTGTCCCACTCACTGATCCTTTGGCCTTGACTTGCTTGTCCCAACTTTGATTCACATTGTAAAAAAATGACTCAGAATCTTTCACCCTTTCTCTGGAAACATGCTTAGACACACCAGATTTGAAATAACAATTTGATCTCCCAGTGCTATCGTTTGTCCCCCTATGAACCCTTTTGATTACTTTAGTAATGATTCAGCACATCTTCACCGCCAGTTCCTGTTCCTGTTCTGTCCTTTACCATTTGAATTCACTGCAGATCTGCTGTTATGAAGCTAATTGCCCATTGGGCGAGGTCTCTGTGTGCTGAGGTCCCCCCATTTAAAGTTCTGTGTTCTGGTGTTCTGATGATGGTGCACATGTTTCCGATTAGATGGAGAGAACAAACATACAACAAACAATAGAGCTATTCAAACGCTCGCTATAGATGTAACCCATGTGGGCTAACTAGCATTAAACCTATCTAGCACCACAGGGTAGCGGCACAAAGAAATGCGAAGAATCTGAGTCTGGCTGCTAGCGTTGAAAGCCGTGGAAAATCACAGCTCACAGCCAAAGAAGTCAGAAAACTCAGCATTACTGCATCTGATGTTTGGAAACGTTTGAGTTGTAACAGCAAATAAATGGATGTTAGGTTAAAACCTATAAATATGTATTCACCTTGAGAGTTAATTCTTGAGTGGCTTAAGGATGAGACCTTTGCACACCACTGAAATTTATAGTGAGAGGTAAGATATTAGACAGTGAAATGAAAGAGAAGAGTTGGATGAGAGGTGGAGGGGGTGAGGATGATGATGATAACTTTACTGTGTCTGAAGGCTAATGTCAGAGGGCTGCACAGCATAAAACAGATGGCCATACATCACTCTGACTGGCATTACACAAATATGCAACTCAAACTCAAAATTTAGGAAGTGTTTAGTGTTTGTTTTGATTCCTGAGTAGAACTAAGCCACTGATTGCAACTTTTTGATCCTAAAAGTTGACAAAAGCCAACGTATCTTCTCCCTTTGAGGTAGCAGAGCAAGAGGTATTCATCATTCAAACAAAACTTTATAGACTGGAAGTTTGCCTGTTGTAGGGAGTTAACATTTAAAGCTGGCGTAGGCCCTTTGTTCTTGGTGTCATTGGGAAAAAAATCCCATAACCTTTTTAGCATATCGTAATTCAAGTGGTTGGAAAGAACACTCAACTTCTGCCCCAGCCTTGTGCTCTGTATTTAGGCTTTACAAAATGAGGACTGTGACAATCTTTGCAGCCAATCACGGGTCATTTCAGAGGGCGTATCTGCACAGTGTCTGCAGGTGACACCGTCAGCAGGCTTGAGTCAATGAGACAGACTGCAACTTTTGTTGAGAATTTCTGGTGCAAATTGATGTTAAAAAAGAGAGTGACAACAACAACAAAAAAGAAATGCTAAAACATCAAATTAAAGCTAAAATATGGAGGGGAGTTGCCTCCATAAGGGCTGATCACATCGAGACGCATAGCACCAGGCACAGCTGCTCGAAAAATGCCTGGGAAGCACATCTGTAGGGAAATACAAAACAGGAAGGATTGGTTAGTAGTAAAGCCTTCCTCTTGTGGAATTAATTGTCTGCTTCGACCAGAAGCAACATCGATGAGCAGTGCACCTCTGCCCCTTGAGCTGAAAAGCTGAAATTATTTTAACTTTTATGCGCGCCCAAAAAGCAGCAAGAGAGGAACGCCTGACAGGCACGCTGTACCATGGGAAATAATGGATTTGCTGGTGTCACTTCTTTAGTAACACTTCTCAGTGTGATTGGCCCATTAGGAGTCTCATGCTGCAGCTAGCTTGATTCCCAGGTGTTGCCAACCCCACCTTTTACGAGATGTCCGTTAGCTTCCCTCCTATGGAAGCTAACTATCCGCTTCCTGTCAAACCTCACAGATGAACTGCTGTTTGTACAGGGGACACCTACCAAAATACATCTATCACCTGCTTGGCAACAGCATATATATTTTAACAATTTGTAAACCAACACCGGAACACAGATCTCATGAAAATGTATAGGTTGTAAAGTCATCAATCTAACCATTTGTGCATTCTCTCTGCTGATGTCTGCTCATGTTTCAGCCCATTCTCTGTGTCAGGGCACTGCTGCCACTGTATATCACCAAAACAGTCCTGATCCCATTGTTGTGGTCTACAGCTATTACTGGCTGGAGTCCCCCAAGCCACATCTAAGACAAGACTACATTTATCACCAGAGAGCAATGCATATCCAAGCCCCTCAAACACACAAACACACACACACATAAACATGCATGCACACATATAGTAAACTAAACCCACACTGTGGTTCTGGGGGTTTCATGTGATGTGTCACTGCACCACACAGGCCTCGTCCTGTTTCTTTCTGCTGCGGTCTGTTCCAGCTGTGTTTGAGGTCCGCTAAATACACAATCCTGTGTGAACTCACAGTAATGCGTCGCCACAGCCTGACCTTGAGGAGGCAGGCGTATGTGGATATATGGTCGATCCTGCTTAGAAGCAGTTTGAATGCAGGTGTTTCACTGTACACACTGGGGATCACTTAAGATTTTTTATAGGGAGATGAAGCTTGAACCCATTTCACTCAACATTTTGGACAGTTTAGCTTCAAAACACAGTAGTGTACAGTCGCTGTGTGATTAAGTGCCCACAAACGCACATAAACACACACCTGCTGCTGAGAGAAATCACAGACAGATGGATTAGGATTTTACTGTAGCATGGCAGAGGTCTAATGTGCCAAGATGAGAACCTAGCCCACCCCTCTAATTACTATCAGACACACGCCCACAGACACAGACATGTACTAACTGAGACAGGAAAACACATGGGAGGCATTAGCACTGCCAATATGGCCACACACATGTAAAGTGCAATATGGCTTGAATATACATTAATATAGACATGATGATGCTTTACTCATGTTGATTGATTAACCAGTCTGTGGCTTTAAAAAAAAAGCATCTTGGTTCTCATCCCTTCACAGTCGGACCCTGAGGCACTCACTCAACCCGAAAATAAGAACCAAGTGTTCTGCTTAACTGCACGATATCACAGGCTTCACCTGTAGAAAGGCAATAATTTAAGTGTGTGCACATGTGTATAATGTGGCAGCATGGAAGCGGGACAAATCTCTCTCTGTGGCTAACATGCATGTAGGCTATATGTTTCCATTACTAAGATTACATCAAGCTTCATTTGAAACAGGGAACTTAAATGCACGTCACACTATAACTCAAGCCAAAAATTCTCCTTCTAGGGCTGAAGCTTACAATGATTTTCATTACTATTTAATCTGACAATTGATTTTTTTTAATGTATTGTATATCGTGTATATCATGCAGTTACTTTGTTATTTTGTTAATTTGTGTTGTCTATTTAACTCCTTGAGCCATGAGGCATTTTAATTCAACCACACACAGTTTGGCTTGTCCCTTCAGGTTCAGGACATTTGGCCACTGAGTGTCCATGGGCACTGAGGGACAGGGTGGCTAAGGAACAGTTACTTTTTTATCACTTTTTTATCTTATTTTATCCCACTATTAACTGTGCAATTCCTGATTTAGTTGCACGCCTTGCCGCTTTTATTGTATTTTTATTTTCTCACTTTTACAGTGCCAGTTTTATATTTTTTGACTGTGCCTACTTTGTTACTTTTTTAGTACTTGTTACCTATTTTTTTTACTGTATGCATTTGCTATGTTAGCACCTGAAATTCCTGTGGTATGCATACAGTATCTATCTATCTATCTATCTATCTATCTATCTATCTATCTATCTATCTATCTATCTATCTATCTATCTATC
>JAQLOL010000003.1:13032358-13044155 GCA_029783665.1 Naso thynnoides
ATCTATCTATCTATCTATCTATCTATCTATCTATCTATCTATCTATCTATCTATCTATCTATCTATCTATCTGTCCATTTGTCCATCCATTTGTCCATCCGTCTGTCCATCTGTCTGTCCATCCGTCCATTGTAAAAAAAAAAAGTGAAAGAATAAATGCCAAACAACATTTCGCACAACCTGTGAAAGTGATTTAATTTACAGCGATGCAATCAGAAAAAAGCAGCAAATTCTTAAATCTGATGAGCTGAAACTAGCAAGAGATTTACTTGAAAAATGACTGAAAGATCACTTAGACAAAACAGTTACCCTGTTTATAAAACAGTTGTCTTTCCATATAAAAATCAATTTATAATTTTAGCCTTTACATATTTTCCACAAATTTATAACCATATCCAAAAGTGTTTCATTCGATTATCTTTTGCATGTGTGCATGCATTGAAAAGAAAACACAGGCTCAGTAAAAACTTTCTTAAATTCACTTGAGAAATAAAGCATGGGGGGGAACAAAATGCCCTTCAGCAGTGGAATTTTAGAGCTAAAAAAACATCCAGTTCACTGCAACCGTTCTGAAAAGAATTAAATTGCACATGTAAACTCTGAGGGTAAAAAAATGACCACATAAAATCCTCATATTTCACTTTTTCACAGAGCTCAGGAGCATTTAAGTGGGAAAAAAAATGTCTTTATTAGAATGTTGAAGATGTCACAGTGAAATAATAAGGTGCAAATGAAAAACAACAATGCAGCTGCTAAAATTAAAAAATCATAAAAGATCCTCCCATAACTCTTGACCATAATCCAGTGTTGTGACAAGACAAGCCATGCTTTGAGTTATCCCTAATAAGCATCAGCTTCAGCTGAGGCAAGAAACAGCCCCGTAGTGTGCCATGAATGTGAGGGGAAAACCTCCTCTCTCACAAAAATTTTTGCAAAAATGATTTCATCCTTGAGACATTCATCAGGTTCCCTGCAGCTGATGAAGGCCATACAAACTTAAACACCCTTCGTCAAAGCGAGGAGGACAGATAGGAGATAGTAGATGAAACAACTTCATCCTCCATGTACCACCTGTGGTTGTTTGTTACAGTATCTATAGTTACCTCACTTACATTTATGCACATAAACACTCAGCATGTTTTGGAACCATAACTCTACAAGAAGTCTCTAACGAGCTCCACCACGTGTAAACGAATCACGTAATGTTTTCTCTTTAAATCTCGCTCAACTTGTTATACTGTCAGCGTGCAAAGCGGCACAGAGCAGCAGTGTTAACATCACACCAACGCACCCTCTGGGATTTGCACTCTACCCTGCTTCACTCCATAAATCTACTCACTCATTGCATACAAAGAAGCAGAGTTCATCGCTTACACTCATGTTGGCACATGAAGGCCTGCCTACACATAAAGCTAAGACTGACAGCTTTGCCACCCACTGAACTCTCTATACTTGTTGTGGTCTGACAGCTAACATTCCCTAAATTACGATGTGCATAAAAAACAAAGCCGTGTACGTATCTCCTTCTCCTCCTCCTCGTCTGTGATAAAAGTTGTCAAGTATTGCTTAAATAAACAGAAGATGGAGGGCGAAGACAGATAAGAGGTTTACATTCTTCTCTGCAGCTCAGCCTTACAGTCACAACATCTTGCGAATGTATCAGTTATTTCCCACCATAGGTAATTCATCAGCAGCTTGATGGTTTATTTGGCTTATTCTGACTCCTCTCTGTGGGGCTTTCTATCAACCACCCAGACAAAAACCAACAAAGAAAACAATGTATATGTTGGCTACCTGATCAGTGCTCTGTTCACTGCAGGGCCTCTGCTAATTAAACTACAAGTAAAGGCCTACTTCTCGCTCTGACACAATTTCCTTCTGGTTCTGTAACTTTAAAATTCAAAGTCCCTCCAGTGTCCCCAGAGAGGTTCCACTGAAGGTGACCCAAATTTACTAGTTAAGCAAACAACATAGTCCAGTGTCTCCATCTTTGAGCACTTTCCAAGCCAAAAGGTGACAGCAATATCCAACCCTATAGATAGATATGTCTGTTTATACAAATAAAGCTGTTCGGAAAGATTACTGGCCTTTGCTTAGGCACTGCAGAGGATATTTTAATCAAGTCCTTTATTTATTTTGGCAAGATACTGGAAATAAACTTCCTTTAATTCAAAACCTTGGCACTGGTCACATTTGTGACAGCCACTGAATGCAGGCTTTCCAAACCTTTGAAAACATTTCATTAAAAAGGGATTGATGCTTTCCAGAGAGATATAAGCTTCAAGAATTGCAGTGGCTTATTGTGGAGTGGCATTGTGCAAGGTTTGGTTGAAATGTGTCCTCTTGCAACACAAAAAATTCCCAAACTTTATTGCTTTCGCTTCCACATCTAAATTGTTCCCAAGCTGATCATGTGAAATAAACACAAAACGGGTTACAAGTGATAATGAGGTCCAGCACATTTCGTTGGACTGGGGTCGGTTAAATGATTTCTTCCACGGTTAATTCTTTAGGTAAAATAAGTGGTTTCGTGGCGCCACCTAGAGGGAATGAGCTGCTGCCGCTGCCAACCAGCAGAGGGCGCTGTCCAACAAGTTAATCATTGAACAAAGAGCGAGGCTCTCTCCGGCACCGGAAGCCAGGAAGCTTTGCTTCAACATGACATAAACCAACCTGAGATGTTGTATAACTGCACTGTGTGTGAGTAACTGCTCATTTCTGTCTCTGTCGTTTCGACATTTGGGTTCATGTAACGTCACCCAAATTCGCCCAGACAGTAACTGTAACGTTGTGACGTTAACTGCCTGTCGTTTTAGTCTGTTTTTTGTCGGTAACTGTCAGTTTAATTTGAGACGAACTGCTGCTGGTCTCCGAAACAGCTGATGATGTTCGGCTCACTGTTAGCTTAGCATGCTAGCTTAGCCACGTAAACAATGGACGGCTGCGAGACCTTTTAGTATTGATAAACCAAGTTCATATGAATGAATGTTAAAACAGTTTAATTAGTCTCTTCTTGTAGTACATTCTTTACTTAGAACAGGCTTTACAAATGTTACTTTTGCTCTGTCTGGTCCTACTCCTCAATAGTGTAGCTGGTCGCTTGAACCAGACAATGTTGAATAAGCTACAAGCTGCGGTTAACTAACTTTAATCGAGTAACGTAACGTTGTACAATTTGACGCAAGGTGTAGTTAGCTCAAATGGCAAAATATTAAGATTAAAAGAAACGTTAATGCCAGAGCTGAGAAAAGACATGGGTCTTTGGTGACACAACACATGAATGACCTTCTGACTGACTCCGTTTGCAGCTTCATCATTATGCCTGTAGAGGGTTCAGAGGACCAAGTGCCCTCTTCTCTCTCAAGCCCTTCCAGTGCTGCCCTGACACCGGGAGGGACAGAGGAGGATGGGACCACAGGGGGCTCAGCAGTCTGCTCTTTCCCTGAAAACAGTCAGGGATCTGAGGCCGCTGCAGCCTATCCTGCCAACACTGGACCCAACGAGGGCAACTGTGGTGAGCTGTGCACCTCATGCACTACAAGAAAGAAAAAAGTTACTCCTGGCTGTGTCATGGTTCCATGTATTGTCATCTGATACAGGTGGTAAGAGGTCCGGAGCTTTGCTGCACATCAATCGGCAGCGTATCCAAGCAGCATCTGCCAGTTCTGGGGCTGATGAACTTCAGGGTCTAGGTGTGGCTGTGTACGACCAGGATGTCCTCGAGCAAGGTGTCCTGCAGCAAGTGGACGAAGCAATCCACGAGGCCAGTCAGGCGGCTGCTAAAGCTGAGGCTGAGAAGGAATATCAGTCTGTGCTGGATGATGTCAGGTGATGGATTATAACAGCAATGATAGGAAGACCTGAAATGGTTTTCCTATGGTTTGTGTCAAAGTGTTCTTATTAAAGTCATCCATGTTTAATTATTTTTAATCAGTATTATATAAATAATTTGTGTTTTATAAAATTTGCCTTGTGCACTGACTCATTTTTTTAACGGTGTGTGTTTTAGGTCTGTTACAACATCTCTCAAACATATCAACAAGATAATTGAGCAGCTGTCTCACTACGCTGCCTCCAGCAAAGATATCAGCAGGAAGATCGAATCTGTGAAACGACAGAAAGAAAATAAGGTGAAATACTGAATGTGACTAAGGCTTTAATTGAATTCATATGTTTTACCCAATGATTCTGCGTTAACAGAATTTTAATAGTGACTGTGATGATAATTCATACCTAAAGTAAACAAAGAAAACACATTTTGATTTAGGAGAAACAGCTGAAGAAAGTCAGAGCTAAACAGAGGCGACTACAGGCCATTCTGGGAGGAGAGGACACCCAAAGGGTAGAAGCTGAACTTTTGGCAGAGGATGATGAAGAGGAAGGTAAGTTTTCTTGTGTAAGATGTGAAAGATGTGCACTGTAATTATTAAGATGGCACTTTTTTTAAAACTTCTTGCCCCACTGAACTTCCCTGATGTCTGTCAAGTGACAGCTGGTTCTCACTTTGTGTGGAAAAGTTTTTTCCCCATGTAATTTGTTCAAATCTGATAATAATGTTTTAACAGGCTTTAGATATAATAGCTTCTAGCTATTTCATGGGTGTCTTTGATACATCTGTTGTGAAAATCCATCATAACTGTGAAACAGCAAACCCATACAATCAGTTGTCGGTAAACATTTGTTTAAAAAGAGGAAGTGAAACTGTATTTGTTTGGGTTTTACAAACAAATAATACCAGCGCTGCTCTGCAGGATACCGCAAAAATCATTTTGCAGTTACTTTGCGAGAGCTTAACATAAGACACAAAAAACAACACTAACATCAGTGAGGGTCAAGGCTGTTAGAGCAACACATTTAAAGGTTGCAAACTATGAAGAGCGCTGTAGCAGGTGTCCTCTGACAAATGTGTTTCAGTGCTGATGATGTGATTTTCGCTCCAAACATCTGAGGATTATCATATTGTTCTTATATACTTCAGGGAAAGCAAATGTAAAAATACTGTCGTCACTCACTCAAAGGTATCCTGTGTAGTTTTCTTGAAGACAAAAAAAAGGTGTTTACATTTAGTTTGGTAAGTTTCTAACCAAAATATACTGAATGAACCTGTTCATGCGTTCAAAGCAAAAGGTTCAGCTTGCAGGCACAAATTGTAGCCTTCTGTAGTGTTACTTTTGGTCTAAAGGTAATAAATTCCAAACTACCTTTTAAGAACAACTGCCATCAGCAATTGTGTGTCTAATTCTGCCTGGTTTGTTTGTGTTTGTTTCATTGGACCAGAAGCCGGACCATCCACACTGGGCAGCATGCTCATGCCCTCTCAGGAGACTGAATGGGAGCAGCTTATCCGCACAGGTCACATGACCCCTTTTGGAACACGTATCCCACAGAAGGAGGTAAAGAAGGAGCCCCGAAAACTTATGCTTGCTGAGAACTCAGCCTTTGACCAGTACTTAGCGGACCAGGCCAAGTTGGCCACAGAGAGGAAGAGAGCCCCTCTTCTGAAGAAGAGGAGCTCCGGACTCAGCTCAAAGGGAGACGGCAAGGCAAGGAATGCTTCTTCTTCTAAGGACAAAAAAATGAGGAAGCGCATGCGAAAGCTCCAGATAACTGCTCTTAAGGCCCATCCAAAGGCTCGGCCCAAGGCTGAGTCAAAGCTCCCGAAGCCGAAGAGGAAGCATCACACCGAGGGAGAGGAGACTGACAGCGAGGGGTCCGAGTATCTGCCTAGTGATGAATGCATAGATCCTGAACAAGAGGAGAGAGAAGCCTTGGAGGAGGGTTATGGGGAGGATGACGAAGAGGAGTATGAATTGAAACCATACAAGAAGAAAACTGAAGGGAAGGGGAGGAAGAAATTAAAGAAAAAAGAGGAGAGTGAAGAAGAATACTGCCCTGAGAGTTCGGATGAAGAAGAAGAAGAGAAGGGTAAAGACAAAAAATGCAAAGATGATGGAGATGTGGAGTACTACAGACAGCGAATAAGGTATGATCGTGCACTTCCTGCTAAAAACTTTTAAAAATTATTAGTTATTTGGCTGTTGAGGATTTGGTTGGAAGCAAAGGTATGAAAAGTTTCATCAGCAAGTCTTTACATCCGCGCCTGTAAATGACCTGCTCAACAAACACCAGATTGAGCTTTTAACTTTGCATCACATTTGCGATGGCATTGGTGCAAATGTGCTATTGTTATTCCCTTTAGTTAAGACGAAAAGCAGTGGGTTTCTGCTGGCTCCATAGTGCAGTAGGAGAGTTAATCCCAGATGAGATTGGCAGCTGTTTCTTGACTAAGCAAATTCACTCCCTGCTCTTCTTCTCTCCCTGCTCTCACACTGGCCTAATTATCCTCCTGCACATGGTTTTATACACTCACTCACTCTAATGCTCAAATTAATGGAAGAGCAGCCCTAATGAGATTTCATATTTATAGCTGCCAAATAAATTGTGTTGGCATGTGTCCTTTTTCTCCACTGCAGTGATTGAAAGTCAATTCAACAGCCTGGACACGGCATGGATGGTGAGGCTAGCTTGTATGAGGAATGATATTATTAGAGCGGGCGGTATTTGTAGTTGGGTGGGGGCAGAAAAGTGTAATTAACTGAACCAATGCTTAGTCTTGACTTAATTAGAGAGTGTGGTCTCCCAGGCCCAGCTAAAGGACCAGTTTCGTGGCAGGGTGACAGGACCAGGCCCAAATGAAGATGGATTCTTATCCTCTCCACCTCACACCTTTCTGGGGAACCTGCACTACTAATTGTCTGTATCAATCTTCATTTGCTGCGCGACGACTGTGCCTCTAACTGCCCTCTCTCCTGCACCATTAAAACTATTCTCCTTTACATTTCCCTTTTTGCTGTAGATGTTCCACTGCTCAAGGGAAATACCAACACCTCAAAACATTTGCTATCCATACACCTGTGTAGGCAAGTCTTTAAATAAATCACCGAGTGCAGAGGTGTAAGTGGAACAGCCATCCATCCATTTTCTGTACCTGCTTGAGCTTTTTTTTTAGGGTTGCATTTGCTAAAACCGTCCCAGTGTGCATGGGGACGACAGACACACCCTGGACACTGAGTGTAACTTTTTTGGTTACATGTTCTAGATGGGTTATGTTCTCTTTTTGCTCTTTATGCTGTAATAAACCTTGCAAATGTAATCATATAAATTCAAAGCTGTATAAAAGTCTCGTAAGCTCTTGCAAACTGTTATTCCTTTTATCAAGAGCTCTGTCTAGTTTTGTGTGAGTGAAGGCCTGTAAAAGTTGCGTGGTATACCTTTAAACACTGAAAGCTGAAAGTGAATGTGTGTGTGTATGGGTGTGTTATTTCAGTCTTGTAACCCTTGTCTAAAAGGGAAGTAGGTGTTTTTAAGGGTTCAGGCTCAGTGAGTTGAGTGTGTACACTAACACTGACTCGTTAGTATTTTTCATTCTTTTACCAGGAGGTGGAAGCGACAACGTCTCCGAGAAAGGGAGGAGAAGAGGGAAAGAGGGGAGGTTCTTACGGACGACAGTGATGAGGAATTTGATGAAGGCTTCAAAATGCCGGGGTTCCTGTGGAAAAAACTTTTCAAGTAAGATCAATTTGAAGCATTTAGAGATACTGTATTTCAGTGGCCACACAGTCAGTTGCAAACGTTACCAACCAAGGATATAATAGCATTTGACCAATAGCTATAAACCAATTAGTTTATCAGAAAAATAGTGTACTTTGTGGGCTGTTTTTGCTTCTAACGACCTTTGTCCTGAAATGATAACAACTAACCAATACGTATTTAATCTGGACACCATAAACTTAATGAAATGCTGTGTAAGGTGAGCATTATGTGGTAGTATCTCAGGTTTTAGGAGTAAAGAGCCATCCACACCATGAATGACCAGTATTAAAGTATTTTGTCTTAAAGGTCATTATAACTCAAGTGGATGGCAGAGTCCACATCACAACTTTAACAGCAACAAGAAGGGTAAATTATATTATTGGAATAATTTCAGAGCAATTTGGTATACGATAGAAATGTCGATAGGCCATCAAAATCTATCCTAAATAAAATGATGCAGCAGCTGTGCTTATATTGTTTTTTTTTACTGTAGCCGACCTCCTCTACGTAAGCGTAATGGTGGCATTTAGGAAACACTTTCTAGATGTTCCAGTCTTATCATAGTCTCAGCTGGCTTAGTGGCTGCCCTTTACAACTAATTAAACTCTTATATAACGTGATAAACTCTCTGATGTTTACCAGAATGCCATCAAAATGCTGTTGATTCACACAGAAGACAACAACTTCAACAACTTAGCGCTGGATTCTTCAAACTGCCTTTTGTCTTTGAAGATTTTTTTTTAACACGTAACCTTATGGATTTCTTTTTTTTTTTTTTCGTGCAACACACAGCAGTAACAGATCATCAATATCCACTTCCACTGTCCACATGCTTGGTGCCGCTGTTTACACTGGAGGCTCACATAATTATAGTAGCTGTTACAGTTGTCTTTCTTGGTGTTTGGTCGTTACTGTTGCATTACTTTGAGTTTTGTTGGGAAATACAAGTTTTCTGATTCCAACTGTATCTATCAGAATTCTTCTCATGTCTTTGACTTGTCTTTTTCAAACACCATATTTGTCTCAATTTTTGCTACAACTTATGTGCTTTATTTTGCATTGATACTTAATAATAGTCAGTTTTCACTGTAAGAAGACCGACTTTCCATTTGTAGGTGGATCTTTCCTCTAGCCGACACTTGCTGGTTAGCATAATAACAGAATTTAGTTGAAATCTGGTGTGATTATCTGGCTGCCCCGTCACGTGTGCACTTGAATGTCCCAAGTTGCTATCATGCACAGGTTTTTACATTTTTGCATGTGTTTATCACACTGTCAGATACCAGCAGACAGGTGTGCGGTGGATGTGGGAACTCCACTGTCAGCAGGCGGGAGGCATCCTGGGAGATGAGATGGGCTTGGGTAAAACCATCCAGGTCATCAGCTTTCTGGCTGGACTGAGCTACAGCAAACTGAGGACCAGAGGATCCAACTACAGGTACACACACACACACACACACATCCAAACAAACAAACTGTGGCCAGAGACTGTGTGTCTGTATGGTATGAATATTTGATTAGGGACATTTCTGCTTGAGTGTGTTCATCTGAATTATTAAACATGTTTCAATTATCAGACTCTTCACTTTCTTACTGCAGACATCAGAGCAAACACTGACACTCTGTGTGTGTGTGTGTGTATGTGTGTGTGTTTGAGAGAGAGTGTTTTACAGTAGAGTGAGTGTCTTCTTTGTCACTTAAAATGAATTTTGGACTCATGAAGTGGGTGTGCAGCAGGCGTGGGACAATAAATCAACCGTGGAAAACTGCAGAGATGCAGTGATGGTGATAATCTGGTTTTACTGCAAGAAAACGACACTCATGCATTTAGGAGGTGGAGCTTCTGTGATGGTCAATACTCTGTCTAGTATAGACGCCCACAAATTGATTGCTTGCAAACTCAATTATGGCCAAGTATCAATAGCTTCCACCAGGCAGAGGTTCATACCAGCCCATTAGTGTATCTTTGTGCATGTGTGTTTGACATAGCTCCTGTAAATCTTCACAGTGGAGCCGAGCCTCTGTCAACACATCTTCTTTGATTCATTTATAAGATCGGGGAGACAATGAAGCTTTGTATTAAGGTCATCCAGCTGCATTTTTATACCTGAACATTCGCCTTCCTCATCTCCCTTATGCCTGGATGTATGCATCCAAATGCAAGCAAAGCATGTTTTCACTTATTGGAAAAATGCGTGTATTTTCTATAATCTGGTATAGAAATTATGGCTGTAATTTGCTTAAGAAATTTGCTGAGGTTATGGGAAGTTAAATAAACCCCTCAATTCCCTTGTTGCCTATCTTAATTGCAGGGATCTGATTAAACCTTTTCACACTGCTTGTTTGGTTGTAGGTATGTGGGTTTGGGTCCGACCGTCATCGTTTGCCCAGCTACAGTCATGCACCAGTGGGTGAAGGAGTTCCACACCTGGTGGCCCCCTTTCAGGGTGGCTGTTCTGCATGAAACTGGCTCTTTCACCAGCAACAAGGTATTTTTTTGTGTGTGTTAGATTTTCAGATTCATACTTAATTTAGAAAGTTTTGTACAGGGTCCTTTTTCCTCTGGGGGGCACTAGAGGTCTGTTTATGTAGTGTTATCTCCTAACCTTCCCCCCTCTCTACTTAAACAACATTTAAGTATTTGCTCTGCCTCAACCGTGGAGCAACCAGATATGGTTTGGAATTGCTCTGATTGAAACTTTGTTTTTCTTTGTTGCAGGAAAAGCTTATTCCAGAGATAGCATCATGTCATGGTATCCTGATAACCTCATACTCCGCTGTGAGGAATTTGCAAGACGTTTTGCAGCGCTGGGATTGGCACTACATTATACTGGACGAGGGTCATAAGATCAGGAATCCAAATGCTGGAGTTACTACTGCCTGCAAACAGGTATTGTTTCAGACACATTTATGAACACACAAACTTCTACAATAAACACTTAAAGCTTCAATGCTGTAGTAATGACTTGAGCTTATGGGTCCATTTAAACTTTGCAGAGTTGAAAAGGTAATACATGCCTTTTTATTTGTGTCAGTGTTCTAGATATATTCTTCCTGACATTTCTATGCACCATCAAAGCTTAAGTTCATTGCTTTTAAGAGGCTATTTACCTCCATTAATTCTTTGGACAACAACATCAAACACGCTCGAGCATCCCATCTATTTTTAGGAACATATAACATACATTCTCTCCTCTCTCTCTCTAGTTTCGCACTCCCCACAGGTTCATTCTGTCAGGCTCTCCCATGCAGAACAACTTGAAGGAATTGTGGTCTCTGTTTGACTTTGTCTTCCCCGGCAAGCTGGGGACACTTCCTGTCTTCATGGAGCAGTTTTCTGTGCCAATCACAATGGGAGGATACAGCAATGCTTCACCTGTACAGGTAGTGGAACATGCAGACAAACAAAGGATGACATAAAAAGTTTTAATACTTATTTCAATTAAATGCGATGAAAAAAAAAAGTTTCCATGGCATACATACAACAATCAGTACTCTAGTAATCTTGCAACCCAAAAGTAGATGTGATGAAGGGCTTCACCTTCACTTGAAAACACTTTTCACACACGTAATAATCATCATTTTCTATAATAAAAATGCCTGACAGAAAATAAAAAGTACAGAGTTTTCCCTCAATTAAATCTTTCCCCAAGAAGAACACATAGTCCAACAATAATCCTCTTAGACAAGCAGTTAAAGTTCAACTGTTTAACTGAAACAAAAAAGGATATGCAGTGCACAAAACATAAAAGCAGCTGAGCGCGAGCCTCCGATGCTACATCGTACTTAAACACAGTTCAGCCTCTTTTAAAAACTATTCCAAAAACAATCATATCAAACAATAATAACTTAATCAAAAAACATTATTTACCGTTGTGTGTCGTGGCTCCTCTGTGCTCAGACTGGGGTGATGGCAGGTTGACAGGAGGATGCATTGATGTTAACCAGGGTCAGATGTAACGTTACGTTGTTCAAGTCGTACATCATTGGAGTCGTCATGTTGTACTTGTACACAACTTCACAGTGTTTATAATGGATTTAGTCTTTTTTTTTTGTTTGTTTGAAATGGCCTCTTTAAGTTTACGTTAGATGTCAGCGGCAGCCATGACAGCAGCTCGTAGGCTCTGTCTCCTTAAAGTAATATCGCCCCCCTTTGGTAAGATGTCTCATCGCTGCCACACAGTGAAATTTACTGCATCGTTAC
>JAQLOL010000003.1:13064761-13090720 GCA_029783665.1 Naso thynnoides
GTGTGTGTGTGTGTGTGTGTGTGTGTGTGTGTGTGTGTGTGTGTGTTTGCGTGTGTGTGTGTGTGCGTGTGTGTGCGTGTGTGTGTGCGTGTGTGTGTGTGAGAGTGAGTGTGTGTGTGTTGGTGGTGAGGGTATGTATGTTGTCATCTAAGTTTGTATCTTGCATCTACCTCCCCAAAATAACTCACGTGAGTCTATCTTTACTATGCCTAGCAACAGTGTAGTTTTATTGACACCATGTCTCTGAAGGTCGTAGTGATTGAGGAGAAGGATTTGCAGAGCTGTTTTCAGAACCACATACAGTACATTGCTGCTTAATGCAGAAGGAAAAAAGGGTTGGCCTGCTATTAGCTACAGTTTGTATAATTATCTCACATGAAAGAAAACATAGTGCTTATCTTAAGCTCTGAGTCTGTGTACACTTCAGTACATTTCACACAACATAGACACACTTTCTCACAATGGTTTCTTTTCAGATGAATGTTTAAATGAATGCCGGTGAAGCACAGGTTAATTCTTGTTTCTTTTCCTCTTCTAGGAAAATAGCAATTCCCAAGATTTTTTTGGACAGAGGACGACTATAAGGCACAATGCCTTAGGAGCCACTGGCTGTACAAAATCCTAACTGAGGGCCCAAACTCAGGGCCCAGTAGCTCCAGCAGCAGGCAGAGCATATAATTGTGAGGTCTGTGTTTGCATGAATGAATAAACAACTAAGAACGGAGCTCTTTCTCAGCGAGCCTGCATCATGACCTCAGTTGAGAAGCGCCGCTCAGGCCGAAAGAGTGGAGGACATAGAAAGCACAGCGATGGAGGCTTCAGCGACACCTCCAGCTGTGGGTCCTTTCTGGATGAGACGGACCGTGAGGTCAGCAATCTGACAGATCGAGCATTCAGGAGTCTCTGCATTGGAGATGATGCCGTTTATAATGACTCAGACCTGTGTTCATCTTCACCCTGCACCCTACGAGACAGACAGCTGGCCTTTAGCCAGAGTGGCCAGGACGGAGATGGAGAGGACAGAGAGAGGGAGGAACTTAAGCGAGCTGCACACGAGAGCTTCAGCCTCAGGGTGCAGCAGTATGGACAGGACTGGATCCATGAGGGAATGTATGGGGCTGAGATCCACAGAGATCCACAGTGGGAAGTTTATGGGGAAAGGACACAAGGGAGGGTTTCTGCCACATTCCAGCACTCCTTTGTGGAAACTTCTCAACAGGAGGAATCTCTGAGGGAAGGACAGCTATCCTTTCTCAGCAATGGAGCGACAGAGTTGAGTTCGCAGCAACGCAGAAGTCGATCCAGAGTTTCCTCTCTCATCAGAGCTTTTAATTCTGAAGGACACAGGGATGGAGCAGTGATGGACGGCGAGTGGAATGATGAGCAAAGCTGGGACAAATCGGCTCTGATGAGTATCCAAAGGGAACTTTCTGAATTCTCAACGTACCAGCAAAGCTATAACAGTGGTCATTTCCCCTCAGCTGGTCCATTCTCATCCCGAGAAACCAACTTTTACTCCTCTGAAGTAGCAGCAGTGGCACACATGAATTCTGCATCCTCTTTTATGAGATCTTCCCACAGTAAACACAGCATGTCTGCACAGGGCAACTGCAACTCTAACTTCTTTATACATAGTGAGTTTAGTCCCTTTAAGGTATGGGGGGACCATAACCGGTTTCCCTTTCAACAGGGAGAAGTCTCAGGATTTATGCACTCTTCAGAGTTCCCTAAATGGTATGAGACACAAATGTACAAGGAGCTTTCACTGGGGGCCCAACCACATGGTCCTTCTAGGTTTGACGAGAGGGGTATCAGACACCCGAGAAATAACTTGGCCCCTGTGGTTCCTCCCACTCCTTCTCGCTCCACCTCAACTTCCACAATGCTACAGAAAGCTTTGGCTGTGGAGAAGCGGTGTGAGTCAGAGCTGGCAGGTCATTATCCTCACAGGAAGCGCACACAGAGCCTGGGATCAAACAGGCTACCATCCCAACGCCCATCAACTGCCTCACCTACCATTGAGATGTCTCGACGTGTCCAGGACACCATAAGCTCTGTGAAAGCCCTCCAACAAAAACTCAAAATGATGACAGAGCAAAATATCACTACCCAGATGACGAACCAACAAGGAGTGCTTTATAACAACAATAATTTGATTCCTTTCGGGAACGATGCACAAACAGTTGCACCAAATGTTGTCAGCAGCAACACAAGCACAACGCCCTTCAACATCAGCCAGCTGCTCACACCTTTAGTCCATGCACATCAACATGCAGAGACGTCGGAGGTCGTACAGTGTGTGGTTTCCCCTCAACCTGTGGAACATGCTCCAGTGCGAGCAGAAAGTAGGGGGGGCACTCCTGATGTCAGGATGTCCAGCTACAAATCAAGAGCGACAAGTCTGCTCTTCAATCTTAAAGACAACAGGAAAAGAGTAAAAAGTACATACAGTCCTCCCAAATTTAAAGGCCTGGAGACACTGGAGAAAAACAAACAGCTCTCTACTGTGGAGCCTAGAGACACTGTGATAGACATCCCTGATTTTCCAGATTCAGACACTCAGTTTCCCCAGATAGAGGAACCTAGCAGGACAAATGCTGCCTCTTATCCATATGTAAACCAGTATTGTAACCCTGGAATGTCACTCACAACACTGAATTCTCAACCTGCAACAGCACATACAGGACAATATTCAGAATACACTTCAAATGATTACCAGCCAGCTCAGATGCAAGGTGAGATTGTTGATCACCCTGGCTTCATACCTGAAAACTACATCACCAATCAACTGGCTATAGGACAGAATCTCCATGAGGGCTTATCGTCATTTACCCCTTACACGCATGGCATGGCAGATAACGCAGAAATTCTGGGAGGAGATGTACATAGGCTTAAAACATTACATACAGCTACAGCAATGCCAACGCAAAATGCATACAACAATCAGACCAGAGAATATGTGATAAATAAGGCGAATACTGAGCAATATTTTAATGAAACAGTTGGCAGGGGATTCACACAGGTAGATAGATATCAGCAGCTCAAAGACACCAAACATGAGCATTGTCATGTGTCCTCACAGGATAGGTGGAGACAGACATACAGTCAAGACACAGAAAATCCCAGTCTGAAAACAGCTCCTCTTATCTCTCCATGGAAACAAGAGGTAAATACTTTAATGGAAAATAACCAACATGCACAGGTTTCCCAAAGAGCAGTTGCTATAAAGGAGGAACTGAATTTGCCAAGAGACAAATACAGAGGAGAAAATCAGCAAAGTATAACTAAAGACGAGTTGAGGGAGAGTTTTGATGTTGGATCATCCTCTCACAACAAGGCTGGGTTCGTCAATCCTAACATTTCAAACCAACTGCCACAAAATGCTCCATTTAGTAAAGACACTGCAGAAAATCCAGCATATTATGGACAGCAGCAGTTGGGAGCATTTACAGACAAATCTGTTCTTCAAAATTATCATGGACATAATAATGAGTATGAAATGACAGATAATTATTTGCCACGTAATTCTGACAGACACGCTGAACACAGAAACCAACACATGCTGTACTCAAAGAAAGACAAAGCTATGCTCACACAAGAAACCGGTCAGAAAGAACCAAGTCCCAAGGGACATGAAATGCAAAGTCCGCACTCAACAGAGGCCAAACCAAACTTTGAACATAATGTGTCGAAAAATGTATTCGACGATGCATCTGCCCCCACAATGGCAAACCGGTTAGAACAAAGACAGTTTGTTAAAGCAAAGACTGAACAAGCCATGGCCGAACATGTAAGAGCACAACACGCCCAAGCAGAGCTGGCAAAGGCTCAGAACTGGGCTGAAGCAGAGCAGCCCAAAGAGGAGTCGGCTAGGTTAATTTTAGCAGTGCAGACTGGTTCAGAGAAAGTCAAAGCAGAACTAACAGAGCAGGAAAGAGTAAAGCACTCGAAGGTAAAACATATTGAAGAGGGAAAGAGAGAAGAGGAACAGGCAGAACAGATCAAAGAAAAACGATCAGAGCAGGCCAAAGATGAGCAGACAAAGGCAGAGCAAACCAGATTACAGAAAGTAACAGAGGAGCCAAAAAATATTACAGAGGAAGCAGAAGCTGAGCCCATGAAAGAGGCACATGGCGAGCAGGTCAAAGCAGAGCACGCTGAAGCAGAAAGGCTAAAAAGAGAACTCATAAAAACTGACCTGACCAAGACTGAGCAGGCTGGGCAGACAAGAGTAACGCAAGCAAAAACTGAACAGGCCAGAACTGAAAGAATCAAAACAGAGCAACTTAAGGAAGAACGGGTAAGAGCAGAACAAGCTAAAAGAGAGGAAATGAAGGCAGAACAAATCAGAACAGAAAAGGTTAGAGTAGAGCATAGAAAGGCAGAACAAGTTAAGCAAGAGCAGATAAAAGAACAAAAAACTACACCAGAAGCAGAGAAGAATAAAATAGTTGAGCATGACTCAGAGCAAGCAGGTCAAGTTGAATCAGAGCAATATGCAAAACAGACAAGTCAGGCTAGAAAGGAAAATGCTGAATGCAAAATGGCAGAGCAGACAAAGTTTGAACAAACCAAAGAGAGGCTAGTTAAAGCGGACCTCGCAAAAACAGAGAACATGCAGGATGGGGCTGCTAAACCCGGAGCAAAACTAACAGTGAAACAACAGGCAAAAAGTGAGAGAGATAAAGTCGAGCAAGTTAAAACAGAGTTAGCCAAAGCTAAAGCAGAATTGGCTAAAATAAAGGAGAAAATGAAAGGCGAGCAAAAAGACAAACTCAGAAATACAATTCTGACAAAAGAGGATGGAGTTAAGAAAGATGTTCCATTAAAAGTAAACATCAATAAAAATGAAGAGCACAAAGATCAAGACCAGGCAGCACAAATGCATCAAGACAGGAAAGACTCAGTTCTTGTCAGCAGACAAAGTACAGATCAAGTTAATAGAGTGGTTACTGAGTATGAGCGTCTTAGAGAAAAATATGGTTTTACAGACACAACAACAACAACAACAACAAACAGAAACAAACTCTTAGCTGGAGGAAATGTTTCTTCAAATGATGCCATTGACACATCAGCTTTATCTTTTGATAAAGTTGAGACAACGAATAATGAAAAAGCAAAAGACAAACATAATCCTGCAAGCAGATTTGCAACAGATAACACAGAAAAAGAGGAGGAAGAAGGCAGCTTTAAACCAAATGACGTGACAGACAGTCACTATGTTTACAGTGAGTCATCCAAAGAATTCAAATTATCCAACCAGGATTATTTACTTACCACTGTAGATAGAGCAAAAGGTGACACTGCTGCTGATAAAGTCAATAATGACAGTGTTGAAAAAGTGGAAAAATGTGACCCTTTAAAACATACTGAGGTTTCACAACAGAGAGATTCTGATTTGGTGAAACCGCTCACCCTTGAAAGAAAACCAAAATCAACTGAGAGCAGTGTAGGTCCAGGCAAAGATCCGTATTTTATCCCTCCCAGAGCATTGCACCATAAAGAGAGAGCTCAAACCAAGCAGGAGATTCTGACGTCTAAGATAAAAGCTCATGCTGAAAAAGAGATTTCAGCAATTAAAGAAAAGGGTTTTGCTATCCGAGATGGGTTTATATCTAAAACTTCTACTAAGCAATTAACTGGAAGCCAAACTGTTAATATACGACAAAGGCCATCATCACAAGAAGTGTTTAAAAAGCCTGAAAGCACAATATCAAGTAATGCTACACCAAAGCACCAAATGGAGCTTTCAGGGATACAGATGGAAACAGTCAAGTCTTCTTCACCTCCCACCTCGGCTGCAATTCCAGTTAAGTCTGCGGCAACCACCAGTCAATCTGTAGACCACTCACAGGTAGTGAATAAAGAATCCATGAAGACCAAGGACAATGTGCTTAAACCACCCACAGAAGCAAAACAGACAGGAAGTTACACCACAAGCAAAGCAGATCAGGCACCCAAGAACAAGCAAGAAAAACAGGAAGAAAATTCTGAGGGAGTTTTTGAAAAACAAAAAGAGAGACTTAAAGTCAGCCCTGCTGTAAACACTAATCATCTCAACAACAAGAAAGAGGATTCATTGCAAGCCACAAATCTGGATGAAGCTAAAAACTCCAAACCTATGACGGCAAAAAAGGCTGAGAGTAAACATGAAGCGGTTAATGAGGATTCAGCACCTTCTCTGAGTCTTTCCTGTGGAGAAAACGAGACTCCTGTGGCTGATGACAGCTTGCAGATCATGGGAATAATGGTATCTATACGAGAAAGAAATCCGTCTGTGGACAATGGTCAGAGGAACAAGAGCACACAAGAACAAATCAATGCAAAAGAGAAAGAATTAAGTAATTCAGAATTAGACAAAAGTTATCCCAGTTCAGGACTCGAAGTGAGTAAAGGAAGCAAATCTTCAAAGGAAGTTAGCAACGTAAAGGAAAGACAGAAGGCTGTACAGAGCACTAATGCTACAATGAAGGAAGATGAAACCAAAGTTGATACAAATAATCATTATAAAAATGTGCAAGATAGTGTAACACAAGAAACGAGACAGAACAATGTGTTTGAGGATGTCTCTGTGGAAATGACTGACATCCAGCAGACGGGTTCTTCTACAAATGCAAGAACACAAACGCAAACACAACCCCAAGAACCACTGACTGAAAACTGTGTGCCCCCCACAGTCACTGTACTCACACCTGCTAAAAATAAAGTGTTGGCTGAAACTCAACCCCTTCAGGATAATATACCAAGAGTATCTGAAGAATATACAAAGAAAATGCCAAAAGAGCACTTGGCAAAGAACATAGGGAAAGATGAAGAAAAGAGCAATGCTGAAGAGAAAAATCCAAAACGAAGGCAAACAATACATCCCAAAGAAAACATCATGGACAAAATGGTGAGCACAGGAATTACCAACACAAATGATTTAAACAGAGTTCATGATGGAACTGTGATAAAACACGACACTCATCCATCAATGAAAGAAGATATGACAGCGGTCATAAATCCATTTAAAAGCAGGAGCATAGATGGCAATAAAGCGCCCCTGCTGGAGGAAAAGAGAACTGACTCAACACCACCACAGCCATTCAACAAAACCAGTCCTTATAACCAACTAACTGAGAATGAAAACACAGGTATAACTCCAAAAGATCAGTATAAAGAGACATATGTTGAAGAAAATAATCAAGTGGAAGATAATGTGCATATAGGCAGCATTGCCATCCGAGTTGTGCCAGCTGTAACGGAGGACAACCTCAAAATGGTGGAAAAACATCATGTCACATCTGTCCCTTGTGATGTAGCTGCAGCAAATGAACACAAACAAGTTGCATCATCTAGTCAAGAAGAAAAATTGAACACTCTAAGTAATGAAGACAACACCAAAAACATCACTCCAGCAAGCACTGAGAAGCAGATAAAACACAGCCTAGAGGACAAATTGAGAGTACAACATGTATTGTCGAGTGTGAGAAAAATCTCTGATTCATTGAAAATCAGCAATCATCAGAACAGCATCAACACAACCAGTGAGGAAAATAAAGCTGAAAAAGGACAGCCTGAAAAAGTTGATCAAAGTGGAGGATCAGTGGATGAATCAAAGGTACAACCGATGGAGGAAGATTACTTTCAGGTGCGTGGGGGAGTAGAAACAATCAATGAACAACATAGCAGTGCCAATGTTGGAAATACGCCTGATGCAGTTTCAAAGAAAAATGAGCCCCCAGGATTACAACCAAACAAAGCAGCTGTGAGCAATGAAACACAAAATGAAGGAAAAAATAAAGTCGTTGCAGTAGATCAAAGTAAAATTAATACATTGGATTCAAGGTCAGTAAGCATTCAAGAATCAAAGCAGAATGATGGTCCTAAGGAGAGACAGAGTAATAAAAATGAGAAGACAGAGGCAAGTCAAACTATTGATACCATGAAATGGCACACAGATAACCAGTCCAGTTTATCAAAAAGGGAAAGGCAGAGTTCAAAAAAATTACATCCAACAAGGGAAAATACGCCTAAGGAAACACCTGAATTTAAACCAAAGCCAAAAGAAAGGGTATCCACAATACCTGAGATATCAGCAATTGCAGACTATGCCAGGTTAAAAGTAATAGTTTCTGAAGAACGGGAAAACACAATACAGGAATTCCCACCCAACAAAAAGGAAGGATTCTTTCCACTAATACAGTCTCGTCATAGCAGACGTCCTGTGTTCACAACTGACCCACAACACCTCTCTGTGAAAGAGAAAAGTTTGCCAAATAAAACTGAGGTCAGCTCCAAAGTGAACAAAGAGCCCAAACCCTTAGTATTTCCTATTACAGAGAAAGAACACCGAAGGACTGGGATGTTCAAACTGGGAGACAAAGAAAGACAAGATAAAATGCTTTCAGATGCCAAGTCTAATGGAGATGTACTAGACATTGGGGCAAAACATGCACAACATCTCAAAGAAAGAAATAAAGCTCTAACAACTCATCTTAACCACCGGGGCAGTGAGGAACTAGTGGCTGGACCTGATATCCAAAGAGTTTGTCAAGCAGATTTAGGTATTCATGAGTCAAACAATCCACCCTTGCAAGAACCCACAAGTAAGAACCTGTCACAACACCTTAAGAAAACTGATAATTCAAATCTTGAAAAACATGAAGAATATTCCTCAAAAGCTGAAAAAATGCCTTATTTAGATAAAAATTCTCATCTACAACCCATTTTGGGGCAAGTGAACAACATGAAGGAAAGCGTACAACAACAAACAGCTCTAAGAAAAAATGAGAAGATGGAAACAGAACTGACTAAGTTTGGACAAGAGAGACCAGAAAAACTGGGAAAACAAAGGCTTGCATCTTGCCATGAAGAAACCACAGCAAAGAGGAGCGGAGCAAAACACTTGAAGGAAGAACAAGCAGAAGACACAGAGGCAGACATGAAAATAAAACACATGCTAGAGGAAAGGAAAGCTTCTTTGGCTGAAGAAGAGAGAAGAATTGCCCAGAGGGAAGAGGAGAGAAGAGCACGGGAGCGGGAGGCCATAGCTAAAAAGATAAAAGAAAGGCGGGAAAAACAGAGAGAAGCAGAGAGAAAAGCAGAGGAGGAAAGAAGAGCAAAACAGACAGAACAAGAGAGAGCCTCTCATAAAGAAGAGGAGATGAGAGCAAAGCAAAGAGAAGAAGAAAGGAGAATGAAAGACACTGAGGTTAAAAGGAGAATAAAGATTGAGCAGGAGGAAAGAGCGAAACTAAGAGAGGAGGAGAAGCAGGTAAAAGAGGATGAGGAGAGAAGGAGGAGACAGAGAGCTGCTCAAGAGGAGCAGCAAAAGAGAGCTGTACAAGTGGAGCTGCAGAGGAGAGCAGTACAAGAGGAGGAGAAAAGGAGAGCTGCATTAGAGGAGCAGCAAAGGAGAGCTGCTCAAGAGGTGAAGGAGCAAAGGAGAGCTGCGTTAGAGGAGCAGCAAAGGAGAGCAGCTCAAGAGGAGGAGCAGCAAAGGAGAGCAGCTCAAGAGGAGGAGCAGCAAAGGAGAGCTGCACAAGAAGAGGAACAGCGAAGTAGAGCTGCTCAAGAGGAGGAGGAGCAAAGGAGAGCTGCTCAAGAGGAGCACCAGAGGAGAGCAGCTCAAGAGGAGGAGCAGCGAAGGAGAGCTGCACAAGAGGAGGAACAGCGAAGGAGAGTTGCTCAAGAGGAGGAGGAGCAAAGGAGAGCTGCATTAGAGGAGCAGCAAAGGAGAGCTGCTCAAGAGGAGCAGCAGAGGAGAGTTGCTCTAGAGGAGCAGCAGAGGAAAGCTGCTCAAGAGGAGCAGCAAAGGAGAGCTGCACAAGAGGAGCAGCAAAGGAGAGCTGCTCAATTGGAGGAGCAGCGAAGGAGAGCTGCACAAGAGGAGCAGCAAAGGAGAGCCATTCAAGAGGAGGAGCAGCGAAGGAGAGCTGCACAAGAGGAGGAGGAGCAAAGGAAAGCTGCACAAGAGGAGAAGCAAAGGAGAGATGCTCTGGGAGAACAGCAGAAGAGAGTTGCTTTAGAGGAGCAGCAGAGAAAAGCTGCTCAAGAGGAGGAGCAGCAGTGGAAAGCTGCACGAAAAGAGAAGCAAAGGAGAGATGCCCAAGAGGAGCAGCAGAAGAGAGAAGCTCAAGTGACGGAGCAAAGAAGAGCTATCCAAGAGGAAGAGCAAAAAAGAGCTGTTCTGATTGAAGAGCAACAAAGGAAGACTGTTCTGACTGAGGAAGAAAGACTAGCTAACCAGACTGAGAAGATTCTCACTGATATTGAGCAGGAGAAAAGAAGAAAACAGAGAGAAGAGAGGACCAAACTCCTCAAAGAGAGCCAAACAGCACTGACAGATGAGGAAAAGAGAGTAATACGAGAACAAAGGCTAACTCAAAGAGATGATGAGATAAGGGCTAAAAAGAAAGAAGAACAAACATTAGCAGCTTGCACAGAAAAGGTTAGAGATGATCACTTGTTTAAAGAGCAGAAAAAAGCGGTCGAGAGGTTGGATGCTCTTCAGTACTATGCCATCACCTCAGAGGAACCGGAGATAAAACCCAGAGAAAGACATCTATGCTCCCCTTTACCCTCCCAACAAAGAAGTAATCCATCAGGGCTTGATTCAACAGAGGACTTTCCTGCTAGGTCCAACAGGCCACATGCCCCTGCATCTCCAGCTCCTTCTCTGTCGCGTTCCAACACCTCTTCTCCTGCTTTAGGAGTCAAGCCCTCAATGTTCAGGGTGAAGGATAACACCATCAGAGGTTCCTCTTTCACCAAGTCAGTCAAACCACGCTTCCATAAGAACTTCGGAGAGGATTTTCGGGTGGGTTCACCCATAGGGTCAGACAGAGGAGAAGAGGAGCAATATACACAGAGACGCAGTGCTTTAACTCCTCTCCCTCCTGATACGGGGTCAAACAGACTTGCTGTTATCAAAGAATCCTCAACTTTTCAGTCAGCATCTTCATTACAGGATTACTCAGCCCCTCTCTCACATTACAGGCCTTATTCCAGAAGGAGCATTGCTATAGATGAAGACGACTCCCGCTCCATAATCAGCAACATGTCAGAAGATGTGGAGAGTTTTGCCACCAGTGCAGCAGATCTTGCAGATGTACGAGGCCTGTATGACTACGAGAGGCCAGAATCAGCCTGTAGCTTTAGCAGTGATGTGTCCCGTTCTCTGGGCAAGCCTCCAGCTGTTCCTCCAAAGAGTGAGAAGGCCTTGCGCAGGGCAAAAAGGTTGACTTCTCGGAGAATAAAGAAGGAGATGTCCAAAACTGTAGCAGATAGTCCTGCTGGAGATGAGAGACCTCATCAAGAAGTCCCCAGTATTCCTTCCTCCTCTTCCTCCACTGAGGTACGCTCCTCCAACCACCATGTTGTGGCTTACCCTCATTTTTCCCCACCTGTCTCCCTCGCTCATGCTCCAGCAATGGGGTCTGGCTTTCCTTCATCCCACACAGAACACCAATCTTCTCACAGCTCTTTCAATTCTTCCCCTCATGCCACCGGTCCTATCTCTCTCCCAGCTGCCTCACCTCATGCCACCGGTCCTATCTCTCTCCCAGCTGCCTCACCTCATGTCACTGCCCCTGTTTCCCTCCCTGTTGCCTCCTCTCATGCTACAGGCCCTGCTTCCCACTCTGCTGCTCCTAAAACAGTTACTGATATTCCCTCTTCTCCCACTCTCCATCATGTCAACCACCCAGCTCCAGTGACCCAGTACCAGGTAGAGTCAAACTACTCACAGTCCTATCCACTGACTCAGCGTAAAGTCCTGCAAGACCTCGGTTCTGGTCAGTATTTTGTAGTGGACGTGCCGGTTGAGGTGAAAAAGAAAACTTTCTTTGATCCAGAGACAGGAAAGTATGTTCAGCTGAATGTACGTGAGTCTGCCAAGAGCACCTCCTTACCGCAGCCTCAGCAAACGTACCTACAGCCACAGCTCCAACCCCAAATACACGTCAAGCCACAACAGTCTCTCTCACAGAACTCCCCAGCCGGAAAGCCCCTTGTTCTTTATCAAGGATACCATGGTTATCCCCAAGGCTACCAACCTGCGTCTATCAACTCTGTGCCCCATAACAAGTCATCAGCTGCAGTGACTCCTCACCAGGACCAACAGCCTGTCAGGGAGAGTCACAGCTATGGACATCCAGGCCCTGAAATGAGACAAAACTCTGAAGGGCATTGCTACAGCCCAGAGAAAACTCCATACATGGACACTGTTAATGATACAGACAAAACTCATGGCACAGTTTACAACACACAAGGTCTTTATGAGTCGCTCCCAGAGTGTGACACAAACAGCCAGCTTGCAGGAAGCTCAGTTTGTGAAAATGATAACTCAGCCCACCCACGGTATCATCAACCCCGTAATATAATAACTATGAGTGAACTGGAGGATTTTATGGAGCTGTCTGACTGGTGAAAACAACTGGTAGCATTGACTCAAGAGAAGTTCGTGAAATAAACCAGTAGCTATAAAGTATTTGATTAAAAAACAACAACAACAAAGATATCCCAAAGAACAGTATAAATGGATCATTATGTGCAGTATTTAGGTGTTTGTAAATGGCTTTTTCAAGTGAAAATGTTTAAGAAAATTTTTGCTTTGTAGTTTAAAGGAGTCTCGTGTTTTGCTGTTAAATTGCTGCTGTTAATTTTAAAGAGTCACTGTTAAGCTATTTATTGTGTTCCAGAAAAGTTCACCATTCCATTTGACTTTTGAATGTGAGAAGCTAAGATATGTCTCTTGTGCATACAGTATGAAAGTATCCCGTTGCCTCCTAAGCCTAGAGGTATGTTATCATACATTAAAGAGAAACAGTGGCTATGTCAGTAGTGTTTAGTAGTCTGGAGAGAAATGTTGGTTTCTGCTATGAACACTGACAGGCCTGCTTAAGTTTTCATAATAATTTTTTCTTGTTAGAGAAATCCTTCTTTTGTTCTTTTGGCATTTTGTGATGCATGAAACATTGTTAAATCCAGTGTCAATCAACAGATCTGCAGATGATGAAAAAAAACATAGTTTGTGTATTAAGCCACACAGTGTCAAAGTGAAAACATGATAAAAATAGATTATTGCTGTTTTAAAGATTTAACATCATACAGTAGTTCATTTTTAAAGATAAACGTTTGTGATAATGTTTCTGTGTTGCTGTGAAACAGTCTTGTGTGACATGGACAATAAAAACACATTCATTCAACAAAATCATTTCTCACCACAATAAATACCTTTAAAATCACTCCGTAAAGGTTATAAATAAACAAAAAAGGGAATATAAAAAATCACTGCTATATGCTGATTTCATTTTACTACTCAAAAGACTGTAATAACATATAATGTTACTGTTTCTGGCATCCTGTACTGACTCTTGATTTGTACCTTGGGTCTGAGCGACTCAAAATGAAGAGTCTCTTCACTGAGCGCATAAGACAATTACACGCTGTTATTGAGAGAGCACCATAATATGTCCTGAGAGAGTTCATAAACACCAAAAAGAGAAAATGACATTTTGTTTATGACATTTGTGTGTATGTGTCCCTGTTTTGCTATGTGAATCAAAGCAGAGGCTTAAATCCTCACCCACTGAAAATGAGTTCTCTTTGTTTTGCCATGATTCACAAACTCAGATTAAAAGTACACAGCTGTGGTGACTGCATATGTGTACTCCCCTCTTTCACAGCAAACTTAAGTTCTGTTGATCCCCTGAGAAGCAGTAACCTGCTTTGACCACTGCAGGGCAGAGGAGAGTGATTCCTCCACTGGTGCAAAGACATGAACCAAAGACTTGTGTAAAGGAAAAATTGAGGGAAACCCCAAGTAAAAGAGGTATTTTAAAAGTCATAATATTTCCACGCAGTCACCAGAACTATCATATTAGCACTTTTACACAACTCTCAATAAACAAAACCTCAAACTTACACTGTAAAATAAAACAATTACAATCTTTTTTAAGGTTTTGTTAGGGTTAGAAAGACCTCCTTATCAATACAGCCAAAACATTTTCCATTGGATCCATGCTTTTCACAAGAGAATCTACATGCAACTATATGGGTTAAACCTGTTTTGTAATTCCATTTGGCTTTGGCAGAGCTCGAAGCGCCAGCAGAAGCCCTACCTCAGCAGTTTAGCCTGCCCAATAAAGCAGCAGGCTTCATACCGCTGGGACAGTCTGACAACCACAGCCAGAGACAAGCCCATGCCACTCTATCCAGCAGCCAGACAGGGAGAGGTCGCAGGACACACACGCACATCCACGTAAATGCATGAACATGTGCATGCAGACCTAGAAACACAGAGCGCACATACATGAACATTAGTATTTGCTCTCTGTAAACTTTATTAGGAAACACAAGATGAGAATTACCCCTCTGAGACTGAGAGTAACTTGAGTGATGGAAATGTATGTTCACCACTTTCTTGTCTCTCAGAATGACAGTAGGACAGGCGCATGCACACACAAACCGCAAATCTTGACCATCGCTTTAGAGGTCTGGGGTTTTGGGCCATGGTCCAAGACTCCTCACAGGAACACAGGAAATGACATTTCCTACGTTTTGCAGGACACACAGAGAAAGAGAGAGGGTGGGAGAGAGACAAGGAGAGACACTCAGAGAGAGAGAGAGCGAGAGAGTGCTGGGAGAGTGAGTGGGAGTTTCTAAGTGGGAACAGAGCATTTACTGTTTCATATTACACAGAAAAGAGGAGAAAGAGGAGAAGAGTTAATGGTGGGTAAGGGCTCTGGTGTGTTGTGCAGTCAGGCTCTGTTTTCAATGTAGCTGCTTGTGTAAGTGCTGTGCAGTTTTCTGGGTTTATGGATTCGCTGACTGTGGAAAATGTACTTCTCTATAGTGGTCCTTGTCCTGACTAAGGCTCTGGTCACAGGTAAGTTTACCTTGTTTACAACAATACAAACCAGTAAGAAAGCGTGTGAGCAAGTAAGAAAGAAAGAATGCATCCAAAGTTGTGACTTAAAGTTTCACCGAACATCTATCACTGTGAATATATACATTTAGAGTATTTTATTAGATTTTGGCATGGAGAGATTTCAACTGTGCACAAAAAACACTGCATAACAGCAAATGTTTCTATAACAACCAAAAGTTGCAAGTGCAATCACTGTAAAAGTAGCACTAGCAAAGTGTGTTTTGCAAACTGTAAAAATAGTCTACTGTCATACTAGTTACAGATTCAAGAAACTTCATTCTCTGTGATCACAGAAAACTTCAGTGTAATTTGTATTCTATAAACTGACATAAAATGGACTTACAACTCATATTTTCTGCCCTGGAATCTTCTGAATATATTTGCTTCTGTGTTTGGTTTGAGGTCCTGTTGCTGCTTTTGTTGTCACATTAAATAGCGGAGGACGGACCCTGAGGGAGACTCCTCAACTTAACACAGCAACAAAAAAAACAGCTATGCAGCCCAGATGGTCCCTGTTATCTTGTCGTGTTTCTCTTTGCGTGGTTCGGGATGGATCATTCTGGAGATGAACGTTTCCCACCTGTAAATTCTGTTTGCCTGTTTGATCATACATATTGTGTCCAGACTCCTGTCTCTTCCAGACAGATCTGACCCAGCTGGCGGCAGGATAAAACACAAAGTACCTCCATGGAACTAACACAGGGACACACAAACACACTTAGTCCTCTTATGCTTTTTTAGTTATTACAGAGTGAATTCCCATCCAGTGATGGAATGACATATATAAGTGGAACCAGCAACACCATAAATCTAAGCAGCCCACTGTGGGTGTGTATATATGCTTACTTTGTCTAAATGCTACAATTATGTTTTATTGGCAGGAAATCAAACATGTTGCATAAACGAAATGTAGACTTTTTCCATGTGGGGACATTGCTAGCTCTAATTAACAGCTCATTTAAAAGCACAGAGGAAGTTACACAAGCTACCAGCTCATAATACTCTGTGTGTCCTCATGTTTGGGAATGAATATTTTTTATGGATTTGTTTTAATTTTATTCTGTCCCAATAAACAAAAGTAGAAGCATCAAAGAAATACAGCTCTACATACCATCTGTACTGTTTGTGTCTTTTGTCAACAGAGGTATGTCACGCCCTGAATGTGACAGTGACCCCTGGGCCTGTCGTCATGATAACAGAGAAAGACAACCTGACGCTCTCCTGCCTGGTATCTCAGAGGAAGAGGAG
Organism: Naso thynnoides; assembly: GCA_029783665.1. Classification (NCBI taxonomy): domain Eukaryota; kingdom Metazoa; phylum Chordata; class Actinopteri; order Acanthuriformes; family Acanthuridae; genus Naso; species Naso thynnoides. The sequence continues at coordinate 13,080,924 of JAQLOL010000003.1, forward strand.
CGGCAGCGTCCTCATCCTTCGATGGTTCTTCTCTCCTCTTACTGCTCCCTCTCTCCCTCCTCCTCCCCCACCTCCATCCCCCTCTCCTCCTGTGCTTGAGCCCACTCAGTATCTGATCGTGAAGATGGGCATAAAGAAAATGAAGCTGTATGGGAACTACACACGCCGTTTCCCCCAGCCAAAGTTTCGTCTGTACGAGGAAACAGAGGCAGAGGTGTTCCGGCTGTGGATTCTCAATGTGACCGGGATGGACCAGGGTTTCTACACCTGTAAGGTTCAGGAGATTCGCAGACACAGAAACACATGGAGGGCATCATCCAATGGTACCAGCACCACACAGCTGACAGGTAACTAAAGCTGTAACTGAACACACTCTGCCCTCATTATCACATTTGTCTGTGGAAAGGCACAGGGCCCCCTTTGGCTGAAAATATGGTTAGACTTGAGAATAACTTAGAATTTACTGGTTTTTAGCTGCTGATTATTTATGTTTCTTTTTAAATTAAGCATGTTAGCCAAGTGGTTTGGCTTAGGATCCTTTCCAAGCAAGCATCCCTCTTGTCTGGGTCTTTGAGCAAGATGTTAAAGCCTTACAGCACTCAGGCGGGGTCCACTGGTGGAGGAAGTGGAACTAAAGACAAAATTTTAAGTATTGCACTTTTTCTGTCAGACTTGGTGGTCAGTTTGCATTAAGTCTGCATTTCAGTTTGCATTTTTTTTTTGCTTTTTGTCAGATCGGATGCAAAAGAATTTATTACTTTGATCAAACAGAGCAGTAAAGAAACACAAATCTCTCATCACCACCTGGCAAAACAGTAAAACTGTGTTTTGAATCATACACCATCTGGCTTTCAACAAGAAACGAAGAAAGCATTTACATTTCTACTGTTTTTATTCTTTTGTGCAACTCTGGTCACTGACAAGGGCGGATAAAACACAAAGGGGATATTACTGGTGTTATTACCCTGAGCATGTTTTCCACTGAATATTTCTTTCCGAGGAATTCCCTTACACCCGCACACATTCAGCTGTGATTTGCTGTCCATGCTGTTTGGCAATGGAAATAACCAAATAAAGGTGGAGAAATACTTTTTATGAGAGGACAAAGGTCAAATGCAGATGTGTATATGTTGAGACTTTCGTACTTTTTGCTTGAAGTTGTGTCTATGTGTGTTTAAGTGTGACCCCAATCCTCTGGCATTTCCATCTCAAAACAATGAGCTCACACAGCCGAACCGCACTCAACAATATCACTCTCTGTGTTTGAGTGTGAGGAGTAAAAGGTAGAGCGTTGCTGAGCTGGCTACGCTCTCTGAAACACATGACGTCAGCACTCTGGGTTTACTCTTATGCGAGCCTCAGGAGAAAACTTACTGGGGAATTTGGTTGCAGCGCTCATTTAGTCTGAACTAATATGTATCTACAATAAACAAACTGAGCAAAACATGTTGAACGCTAATTTAAATCACATGCGATAATAAATTTTTCTTCCATTACTATTCTTTAAGTGGATTGATGGGCAGAGAGGCCGTCTGTCACTGTGTAGCACAATGGATAAAAGGGGCTCAATAGGCATTTAAGATGCCATGGTATAGATTAAGCTACACTTGACACAGTGGCACATTTTCACTTAATTTATGGCAGCAAAGCATCGAGGTTTGAGTCAGACAGAGCCATCAGACTACGCCCTGCCCTATATTCAGGGCAATGTCCCACTAAGGAAGCCACACAACCTCAGGCATCTCCGACATGCATTGACCACAGGACCAGAAACACAAGAGCTGACATTACTGTATGAGGGTAAACAAAGAGAAAACTAAGTTGTAACTGTAAACCAGGAAACCCCTCAGTCTGCACATTTCAGTCAGCAGCTCTCAGAACAGAGGCTGCACCCCACTGAGATAAGTGAACTGCACTTATTCAAAAGATTTTGCCTTTGTCCTCACCCACATCTCTGGACTCCTAAATTCAGGCCTTTGGCTGGTGTGATTTCTGCAGCTTTCTGACCTGGAAAACAGGGGAGACAATTTGTACAGTTAATAACTGTAAAATCTTAATAGACTCTTTTACAGTTTCAACAGATGAATCATTTTTAGTGTCCTGTCTTCGTAGCTGGACTTCAGAAAAGCAGTTGAGACTAAATCTATACTTGATGTGTTTTTTGGTTCCTTGCAGTGTATGTTTTACTTGAATTTGGTTCTGTAGGGTGTGAAACAGCTTATGTAGACACATCTGTAAAGAGTGTGTACTATAATAGCTCCCTAACAGCCAACCTGTTAACCTGGGGCTGCGTGCACTGATCAAATGCGGGTTTTAGCATGTGGTTAACCACAGCATAAAGTTCAGATGTGTGGTTTACTTACATTAACTGCTCACATTGTTAAGAGATGCCTGCTAAATGTAGCCTGTCACCTTGTCTGATGACTAAGACTTTGCTCCAGTTTGTCTTTTCTTTGGCTGTCTTGCTACCTCTTTCATTTCGAGGTTAACAGTGGGTGGACAAAATAACAGGAACGCCTTACAGTGTAATGCTTGCAATAAAACAAGACTGGCCCTCAACAATTAGTATTGCATTGAGTTAACACATCAGTGTGCGTCCCCGATGTACAGATTGACATTTTGTCTATGAGCCCCTGGCATTATTGTGAGAATGCTGGCTTGTATTGTAAAGTGCTTTGAGTGGTTGAAAACTTAGAAATGCGCCATATAAATGCAGTCCTTTTTCGCACAGCATTGTTGTTAAGTCTCCCAGTTATGTCTATAATCAAACTTGTTTTTAAGTCGTGAGACTGGAACATATTTTAGAGATAAATATGTGGAAAAAGACTTAATCAAACACAGGCAGCCAGATCTTATAAAACACATCACTTGGGGGATGTTATGTGAGTGTACGTGTCTTCTCCTGCCCTCATGGCCTGATTCATCTAGTTGTTTTTCATGTTTGGTCCCAATACAAACCATTGCGTTGCTCCCTGATGCTAATCAACACGATACTTCACTGGCAAGACCATGTTTACAATTTTGCTGGCAGTTCAGTGGTCTGTAAACAAGCTAGAAGTCAATTAGAGTTAATATCTTATCATTTCTTATTAATATGTTTATCAACCTTAAAAGACATATTAAAAACTCATTACGGGGATCAGAGACTAAGTGATTTATGTGCAGAGTCACTGCTCACTCTCCTCAACCTCTTGCTAAATACCCCTGACCTAAACATCACCCATCACTCACTGCACACAGCGACAACAACTTCCTTATTCGTTCCCTTTTCACACCAATAAGTGCACAAAGAAAACTACAGGATTAAACAAACATAAAGCAGCCAACGCAAGGAAATGGAGATGCAGAGTAATGGGGAACCCCCAAACAGTGTCCAACAACAGCAATACACCCAGGCCTCAGTGTGTGTGAGTTTGCGAGTGAGTGTGTGTGCGTGCATGTGTTTGGTGGGTTTGGCTAATGCAGCAGCAGAATCTCCCTTCATGACAGCATTTTTGATATTTCTGGAAACCGCTGAGGCCGTCTGCTGTGTTGGTTCAGTGCCCTCAGACAACAGTAATTTACAAAGACACTTAGTCTGGGCACAGTTTCCTCCCCCACTGTTTTTGCTGACTTTTTCTTTACCATTTTTCTCCAGTCCACTTAGCTCTTGAGGACGGTACCAGTGAGGGACTGTGGCGTTTATTTGCAGGTACTGTTTTTTTCTTTAGGCCTCTTTAACATTTATAAGTTATATTGCCACTCCTGTCTATTGAGTCTCTCTTTGGTGTGTATGTTTGTTTTGTAGATGTGTATCTATGTGCGGTGCTGATTTGCTCACTGGGCCTGTTGTCCATCTTTCTGTTCACTGTGGTTCTCACTTGCCAGTACTTTCACAGAAGACACAGACTCAAAGGTGAATCCATCATTTGCTCTCCTACACTCACTTTATGTTTCAGTTTTTCCTGTTCTAAACCTGGACCACCTTTACTGTTTGTCAAGTCAACGCAATCTTTTATTACTTCCACTTTCTCCACAGCAAGTTACCTTCTGGTCAAGTGCCCAGAGAGCAGGTATGTTTATTGACATGTAATTAATTTATTAACAGATCAGTCAATTAATCTATGACTTTTGATAATCATATTCTTTAATCATAGCTATCCTTAGTTCCTGCTTTTACTGAAACTTGTATTAGTATTACAGCCATTTATTGTTTGTGCTTGCGTCGACGGATGGGCAGGTTGGGGGGTCAGGGTTTTATGGTTATTATTTATTATTATTATTCTACTGAGTACATCACTTTGGGTGGCATTTTACTTGCATGAAAAGTGCTATACAATTGAAGTCTGAATCATTGATTGACTGACTGGTCAGATCGTATCTGGTTTTAGCTTATTAGATGGAAATACTGTATTTTCTTATTTCCTCTGTCTTACATCAGTTCCACCCAAATATCTTTGTTTTTTTGGATTGCTGGTTGTGATTCCAAGCTATCTGAGATCTCTTAATTGCTTTGAGACATTACAATAGATATAACAGGCATTTTAACTGGCTGTTTGTCACTATAGAACGCATCAGCTTTATGATAAATTGACAAACTGTCTCTCGCCAAATGTGCGCTGTGTGCGGCTCAAGCCCCCCTCCCGTCCCCCAACCAACAGTCAACAGACGGATGGAGGGATGGATGAAATTTATGAATTATTCTATTGCAAAAATAATTAACAGACTGATTAATGATCTCAATAGTTGCAGCTGCAATTAAAACTCAAAGGTAACCTCTCCTCTTCCATGCAGCTCAGGAGAGACTGTAACCAGCTCCAGCAGCTCGTCCAGTTCATCTCCAAGAGCACAAAGGAAAGACACAAGACAGAAAGATGACAGAAGAGTAACTGAAACACCACCTAAACTACCCAAGGAGCCTCCACCAAACATACCAGCCAAAGGTAAAGTGATAGTTAAGGTCAGGATGTCACCTCTTGAAGAGGTTAAATTCTTTGAGAGGTCAAAAAAGGAAGCAAAATCCACTTCTGACCTATCATCACAGGTGCCAACAGGAACTAAGAACAGTTTAAGCAAAGATTTTTTTTTGATTTTCCCAAGATTTTGATTTCTTCGACCGCTGCAATCGGCTATAAAAACATTTTAAACAGTGAACAGATTTTAACCACCAAGGATCAGATGTTTCCCCAATCTAATCTCTTGGTCAAAAGGGGGGCACAGTGGTTAATAGTGTCACTTCACAGCATGAAGGAGACGGGTTCAATTCCCAGTCCTTGTCTGTATGTGTGGAGTCTGAGTTTCCTCTCAATTTCCAAACACACTGGAGGCATTAGAGTCTCAGGGGGAGAGAGGCTCCAGCCCCAAGAAAAGGAATTGGTTGGTAAAGAAAACAGCAGTAACAGAAGGTCTTCAGCAAGTACAAAAGCAGAAAATGATATCCTAGCATAATTAAATTCCTGTGACAAAAATGGGATAGTTTGAGAGCCACTGGGAGGCTAACAGAAAGCAGTCTGGGAATTAAACTTTATACTGCATTTGGGTAAAATCTCGCTGTGTGTATTGTCTGAGTTAAATCAACACGGAGGCTGAAAATGACAGCAAAATGTTCTGATTTATGTGATAAACCGCACCTTGACTAGGTTTAATATAAACCAGTTGTGAAACTTTTATGCGAGCCTCAACCGCACTGTTCATCCCTCCTGGCTGTTGTTTTGAGTCAATTACGGTTGTCTCTGTTTTCAGTGCCTGTTGCTGCAAAGAGACCTCAGAAGCCCAGAAGGTTAAAGGCTCATCTGAAGAGCTCTGCCACTGTAAGTCTCCTCATTCCCACCCATCAAACAAGCACACAACCTTGTACATTCACCTCTCCTATTAAATTAATCTATTAAACATTGCACTTAATATATTGCCCAAAAGGAATTAACATTTTAAAGGGTTTTTTTTGCACAGAGATCTTATTGAGACACATGCAAGAGGGAATTTGTCTCACGACTGCATGATTGTCTACTGGAGTTTATTGCCGTCTCTTCATTTAGTTATGAGCTTGATAATTCTATTTAGTTTTATTGCTTTTCAAACACAATTATTTATTTAGAGCGCTTCATTGGTTTTATATCTACGATAAAAATGTCAAACAAATATGTACAGAAGAAAACTATTCAAACTAAGGATCATCGGTATTTCTACTGATGGCGTTCTTGTGATTTTGTAATGAAATGAAGCTCTGGAGATGCAAGCAGTTTTCGGAGCACAAACATACTGATTGGATTAGTACAACTAGGACGATCTGAGAGAGTGTTGGATAGGACTCCTATTGTACCAAATGTTTTTCGCACAAACTGAATGTTCTGAGAGGTCCTGCAAACTGAGTAAACACATACTTTCTGCAGCTGTAACAGGCCAAGGCGATGTTTACCACAGAGAGTGGAAGAATACTACTGTTTGCGGAAAGAGATCAAAAGCAGATGAGACACAACACATCTTTTACATGTTTACCATGTGTATTTTTAGAAATATATCCCTCTTTTGCTTATCTTTGAGCTGGATTCCTTCATCTTTATCTCACTCTTTCCCTCCCTCCTCCCTCCTCCAGCCTCGAGTATCTCAGGAGGATAGCCTGACGTATGCAGAACTGGAGCTGGTCAGACCGAGGCCAGAACCCCCAGCCTCCTCCAGCCCTGACCCCACACCCTCCAGCCCCGACACTGTGTACGCTCAGATCCTCTTCCAGGAAAAACAGCTGTAAACATAGCAGCTCTGGACACATGGATGTCATGGTACCTCCTGGTGAGGGCAGGGATTCTCTCCAAATTGTACAGAGTGGCATCCAAAGGACTATATTTATGAACTATCAGTATGGCATTTAGCATTTTGTTTTCTGGCTGTAACTAAGCTACAACTGTTGTTAAATGAGGGTTGTGCTTCCTCGGCGCAGTTCCATTCAAGCACAGCAGTTTTTGGGTCTTATAATTCTGTTTTGTTTGTTGGCATCGCCGGCCTGCGAGCCAGATGTTTATAAGAATTCTCTCACTGTTAACTATTCTGTTTAAACTCAGGAGATGTGTGGAAAGAAACTGTTGCCCGGGCTCTCTTACTGCAGTGCCACAAGGCAGTGTGTAACACTTTACAACTGCATTTATAATTACAGTACTAATACACCAAATTAATAAATATATAAGTGAGTCTGACATTTACAAATATGTCTTTCATTTATGTATAAATTCTGTTTCAAATGATCTCTTTAAAGTGGATTGGATGGCCTTTTGTTAGATTTGTCTGGTTGCAAGTATAATCTGTTTTACCTCAAGAAAAACACAAAAACAACACAATATTACAAACAGCTGCAAGCAGATATATGTTATGCTGGCGCAGGTTGTAGAGCGCGACCTTCATCCATGGCTTACTGAGAAGCCATGTTTTGATTTAAGAATTTGACAGGTTGAGGAATTAGCCAGTGCAGTGCTAAACTAGTCCTTATGCTAAGCTAGCTCAGTTTAGCATAAGGATAGCCAGCAGAGCAACAAGGCTGGCCCTATCCAAAGGTAAAAAGAAATTCTCTTAACCAGCCCATCTGAAATTCACTACTTCACATATTAATATCTTGTTTGCTTAATCTGTACAAAAAACAAGGTGAAAAAAACGACAGCTGGTGGATTTACAGGGTGTTTGTTGGACCATTTCACAAAATTTTCCCCTGCAAAAAACAGTCCAGCATAGGGCTGGGTATCAAACTTCAACTTAACTTTTACGGTACCAACTGAACTGAATCAATACTACTGAGTATTGAAAAACGTTAGGTATCAAAATTTGGTATTGAATGACAAACGGAGTTAATCTCGTCAGTCACCAGAGAACAATATGCATGCAGTTTGCTAGCTGTGCCAAGATCAAATGGCACTTTTGCCTGGCTGTAATCTTGTGTTTTGCAGCAAAAATGCCAGATTACACTGAGAGACAAGGCTGACCATAAGTATGTATAAAGTAGTCTTTTATTAAAACAGATGAGATAAAATTGGTATCAAAAAAAGTATTGTTCGGGAACCTGTCTGGAAGTCAACATATCGGTATTGGTACCATTCGATAAAGAATTTTTCTCAACAAAATAAAAGGTGGTGGTTGGCAGATTTTTTGTTGTCTTCACACACTGCAAGTCTGGCTGTTTCCATGTGTTTCCAGTCTTTATGCTAAGATAAGCTAATCGACTGCTAATTAAAGCTTCCTATTTTACAGACAAGTTTGACAGTGGGATCAATCTCCTCATCTAATTCTTGGCAAGAAAGCAAATAAGCTAATTTCCCTAAATATAAAATAATTGTTTTAAATCTGACCAGTGGGACTTCTGTTGTTGAACGGCAAAAGCTAATATTTGCCAAATCAAACGTGAGGGGACATGATGTTTTGTTTACCAGCTAGAGCCAATATTTAGTCTAGATTTTTTATTTTTTTTAGCAGGGTCATTAAAAAGGTGGACAGAAACGGCAAAGGGAGTCCTCTGCTTCTAATTTAGCACGGCATGAGCATAAACAGCAAACATGAATCCTGGAAGCATCAGACATTACGCTCAAGTACCCAAAAAAAGGTGAGGGGTGAAGGCCATTTTGTGAAGGTCAGTTTGTGAAAAATGGGACGAAGATGGAGGTGCGTGGAGAAGGAGAGTGATGCACATCCGCAGCCTTTTCTCTGTGAGTGGGAGAGATCGAGACAGAGAGACCATCATCCCCCACAGTTCAGACTCACTGACTAGAGTGAACCCGCTAATGACTACATTTATTCAAATTAGACTAATTGTAATCATGGTTAATAATTAGCTTTACAGTGCATTATAATTGGGTTAGGCTACAAGATGGTTCTGCCTAGGTGCAATAATTTATTTGATTTAATTATTCTGAGGAACCCAATGGTTTGACATTTCATATCATAAAACCAGCGGTGTAGAGAGAATGGAGATGGCCGTTGTCTTTAGAGAAGGTCATTGCTCGCTCTCTGGGAAAATTATGAGGACTATTTTCCACTCTATTAAGCTACTCCACTTAGCACAATTAGCCACACACACAAAGGTTAAAGAGAGAGACCTCTTTCTTTATGATAGAGAGGAGTGGTGCTTGTGCATGAGAGAGCAAGCAAGAACCTGCTTCCATCATCTACCATCATTTCAAACAGAAACTTATTTATGGGAATATTAGTGCACCGATGTAGGAGTGTCAGTGTTGTACTTTTCCACTCAAAGATTAAGATCACTGCTGAAAGGGTTAAGTTTAAAACGGTCTCAGCTTTACAAGGAGTGTGTTGCCGATGCCCCACAGTGAGTGCAATGATTGAACAGTCTGATGTGGCTAAAAAAAGCACATTTCTTTCTGGTTAAACATAAACACACACACACAAAGCTGTAACAAGTAGAAAAGATTCCTCAACAAATTGTTTAAATCACTACAACACACACACTTGACATGATGACAATAAACTTGTGGAGGATACAACAAATGAGAGCAGTCAAATGCTCAAATACTCATAAATGCCACATAACAAAGGGGATTGAAAACACATTGTGCAAACAACAGAGAGTTTAGTAAAGTATGTACAAATGACTAAACATCCTGGATTGTTCATACCACAAACATTTACCGAAGCAAAACACTAAAAATTCTCACAGCACAAAATGCTGACGTGTGCACGGCGCACTTTTTATGATAATGGATGCTTGTTGAGCAGTTAGTTAGAAATGAACCGCTCCAGCTCTACAGCACGATTAAAAAGCCTTATTTCTCAGGGAATGTTGGCTGCAAATGAACAACATTAACACATTTCCTGGGTATCTGGGC
>JAQLOL010000003.1:13090820-13112493 GCA_029783665.1 Naso thynnoides
ATTGTAACACTGAGTTCTGCTACTGAACCTGAATCTTGTTTTGAGCTTAAGATGCCCAATTAAACCATAGGCTTCTGCTTCGGCCTCTACAGCTCTGCTGGAGCAGCAAGGGTTAACTTTAACATATAATATAGATATTTAAAATATGTTGTCCCAAATGTTACCAACAATGTTCAAACTCAGAGAAACCCATGATTTTATCCAAGGTACCAGTTCATTTCCCTTTGTCGCCTGTCGCTAACCTTCAAGGTAACACCGACAGAAAGTGAAAAGGGTAAACAGCAAACATTACTACAAAAAACTTTAATACATTACTTACTCCGAGCATTTCTGCCTCATTCATTAAGTTTTCATCTGCAATAATGGCTGTTGGCTAATAATAAACAGTCATTCCACACTGACACTTTTACAAAGTCATCAAACTATATCTTTTGTTTTCCTTGTTTGTGTCTGATGGCAAAAATTATATATTGTGTAAGAATGTTTTTTCTAGTGTTTTATATCATATTCCTCATTAAAATTTACCCAACATTTCAGGGGAATTTTAGCTGTTTCACCTTCATTAGCCCCACGACAAAATCAAATCAATTAAAATAAAAACCCTGGCGAACCAGTATTTCAGTGATGAATCACAGAGACCCACAGAGGAAGATTTAGGCAAATAACTGTCAATTTTATTCAAACTTTTTGGAATTCAGTATTTACAAAGAAACATACATAATTAAATATCTACGTAACAGATAAAATATGCTATGTTATCTGAGACTTGAAAGTTCCAGTTATTTTAACAATGTTCTCCCTGAAAGCACATACACACACACGCATGCACGCATGCACTTGAACTGAAAAACAGCAGATCCCAGTTCTCCATGGATGTCAGAAATGACACACTGATGGATTTCCTGTGTCAGACTCTCTATAGGAGGATTGAGGTCATGTAGCGATTGTTGTCCTGAGGCATGATTTTGCTCAAATCCTGCGACCTCTTACTCACAGGTCCAGGTGAAAACTCTGCCCCAGGCATCGCCCGCCAACAGTGTGGCATGGCTCCTACACAGAAGAGAGTGTGTTTAAATAATCATTTCAATTCAGTGACGTCGTGCAAATGTTTTTTGTTTTAAAGCACGCAGTAACACATACAATCTGAGTCAGAGTTGGTAAGAACGCAGTTCCAAAAACACACTGAAAAGTGAAAGTTTTGCTTGACTACTTGGTTTAAAGTTGTGACGTTTTGAATAAATCCCTCCTCTATTTGCTGTGAGCTGTATTATCTGTACCTGGACACAGCCAGCGCTGTGATGGCCGGATTTTTCTTGTAGCGGCGTTGTGACACAGCCTGACTTCTGTTCAGCTCTTGACACAACACCAGATGTCTTTGCCAGCCTTTACCCTGGCAGTGGTTGCTCACTGTGGATACATCATGAAAATACTTCAACCTTCATTTGTTACAAAACCGCAGGTGTCCACTTTGTTAGTGACCCTGACCCTGCATTCCCCACAAAACATCAAAATGTGAGTGAACACTCTATCTGTGGTCAGCAGGCTGTTAAAGGGAGAAAAATCCCTCAAAAATAAATGCTTTAGTGTTATGTAAAGACTTGTCTCAATGTAATTTACCAAGCATAATACTCCTATGAGGTGACGCGAGGCTGTAACCAACGTATGCCAAATTGGATCTGGGTATTATTGCTTTCTAAATTATACAAGCACACACACGTCAGCAGAATTACTCATCAGTGTTTACTGCCTCTATGTTTAATAACTTTATAACAACATAATTCCTGCTAGCCCTAATGCTAGTGAGGGATGGGGTAGGCATTACAAGCTCTCATCTGGAAACTGCGCTGTCTAGCTCTGAGACAAGCGGTTAAAAATAATCATCTCACACTTAAGGGTTCATCTAATTAGATAGCGATGGGTTTTCTTTTTGAAACGCAAAACACAACAATCATTTCTTTTCGTACAGCAGTATCAGAGCCTCACAGTTTCACTATTGTCAGCCGCTGCCATCGTCTGTACTGTTATAAATGCAATACCTATATGCATATCCCACCCTATTGCCTGTAACATTACCGTCTCTCTCTGCTCTGTCTTGCCCTGGGGACACAGGCTCTTCTGGGGGGCCAGGTAATTGTGTTCTGGTGTACTCTGTCTTCCATATCTGTATGAGAGACACATAACGAGTAGCAAAATCAGACGTAATTCAACATAATAACAAACACTCTCACATGTGCACCGGTGCACGCGCACATCCCATAACTCACGGTAATAATAAAGTAATAATATCATTTGTGTGTGTGTGTTGCGTGTGTGTTGTGTGCGTGTGTGTGTTGTGCATGTGGCATGGGCACCCGCTCCCAAGTGAAGCCCAATTTGGAGTTTGCAGCTTTGATTGCAGAGAGGCGGCATATGCGTATATGCAGTCGCACAGCACACACACAAACCATATGCTGTTATTAATACCTTGATGGACATCCAAGCTGCTACCTGTGAGGCTAATAGCAAAGTAATGACTGCTACATTGGAACACTGTGTAAAAACAAAGCAACCTTTCCTGCCAATCTATTAGTCCAACAAAGAGCTGCAAGACAGTGACTTTAAACACAAACCTTTTATCTCGTACACACAGTTACTATGAAATTATTACACACATACAAACAATAAAACCTCACCCTTATAATGCCATCTGCACAGCCAGTGACGATGACATTCCTGGCGTCCCACTCGTGCCGCCGTGTGAAGCTGACACACAGGATGTCTGGCTGAGGCCCGCAGGAAGCATCAGTGCAGGTCAGCAGCTGACCCTTTGTGGTCCACAGGTAGAGCAGAGGTCCCGCACATGACGCAATCTCACCCTGTGACGGAGTTACATAGTGTTGACACCCATGTGTGCAAAGAAACAGACAGAGAAGCACAAACAAGCAAAACACACGCAAAGAGGATATGCATGCTATCAACAGTCAGAATTCTTTCTTCCTCATGCTGTGGACGGATTGAAGAGGAACTACATGGCAACAGAGAGCCAAAAAGCACGGGAGGAAAAGATAAAAAAGCTTTTTTAGTGTGATTGTGCCTGTACTAATAAGACAGCAGAAGAACTGGACAGGAAATGCTGGAGAGAGAGAGAGGGAATGGCATGCAGTGAAAGCCACTGGTTGGAATCAAATCCATGGTCACAGCAGCGAGGACACAGCCCCTGTACGTGGGGCGCCCGCTCTACCAGCTGAGCACCAGGGAGCACCAAAAGAGCAATTTTGAGGGGAGAATCAAAGGCAAGCATTCGAGAGGGTGGACTTACAGTCAGTTCATTGATAGCCAGTGCAGAGACAGCGGTTGTGTGTCCTGCTAACTGAGTGATGTAGCTGAGCTCCTCCATATCCCACAAGATACAGGTGAGATCACGAGAGCCGCTAACAATCAGACTGTGGACCTCAGACACGGCCAGGCATGTTACTGCATCCGTGTGACCGTACAACGGCTGTAAAGAAAAGCTGGGTAAGTGTTTCTGTGTGTGTAAATACATCCTGGATATTACGGTAAAATCAACATGCAGACAAACTGACCTGTCTGAGTTTCATGTGAGCAACTTTGTCCTTTGTGACTGACACGTCCCACACACACACCACAGAGCTGGTTCCTGCAGTGACGACAGTTGTCGAGTTGGGGCAGGTAGCGCAGAGCGTCTCCCCCCAGTCACACAAATTCTCACACACAGCAAAGATCTGGAGAGAGACACACAAGTACATCATTATGACACTCTGATTATGTAACATAATTACAAGATGCAAATAAAAATTTACAAGTGTATTTGTTTGTTTTATTTTACGCTTTCTTTGTCTTATCACTCCCTAAAGTATTTTGCAGCATATGGATAATTTTGTAAAACCTCTCTAACACTCAAACAAAAAAAGGCAAGATATCACTCTGGTTACAGAGTGATATCTAATAGTACTTTACTACTGTACTGTAGTACTGTTACACGAAGTGTGCATTGTCAGGTATGGGTAATATCCAGAACTTTTAAAAAAAGAAGAAAGTAGACACAGCAGACAGAGTGAAAGCCTGTCAGATCATAAAGATCGCCTCACTGTTTCACTGAGCGTGACTAGAGATTGTAAAGAGTCAGATGATTCTGATTAGCCGGTGGTGTGTGTGACTTGATCCAGACCCAATGAAATGCTTCAGAGTGAATTATCTGTCTGAAATTTCTTTTTTATATTATATAAAGCAAATACTGCAAATACCTCACAGATGGAGGTAAGTAAAAGTTTTATATTGTTAAAGTTTAATTGATTGCTCCAATTCTCAGATTTGAAAATAAAAACATTCTTTGGGGCCATGCTTTGTGGGCCTGCATGGAGTTGTTCCAGCAGTTTCATCATTTCAGTTTGATTCATGCCACTTAACAGCTGGAAGAGGTGCAATACATCAGACACATTCACATACCTTTTCTGTGGCATAGTTTCCAAAGGCACAGCTGTTGTCAGGGAAGCCCCAGCTGAAGTAGCAGCCCGACAGAGGCGACAGAAGGAGACGGTTTCTCTCCACAACCATAACCTCTTTTTCCAGACACAGTATCTGACCTACAGGGCCTCTCAGCAGCTCTGCAGAAAGGTTCACAGTGTTACTGAGAGTGGGGCGCGATCAGCAAGAAATTGAGAAACAAAGTAAGAAGGTATTTTTTAAAAAAGTTTTCACCTTTATGCACCCACCAAAAAGTTATTATTATTGGGTAAAAATAGAAACAGTGACCTCATTCCGCCTTTTGTGATCCTGAACAAACTCACCTGGCAAATAAAGGTAATAGCTTTTCAAAACATCACATTAAAGAGTTTAGAAGCTCGGTAAACTTGTAAAGAATTTCATTAAATTGACCAAAGAAGACTGGGCAATTAAAACAGCTTCTCCAACAAGCTGAGGCTCTGTCCTCGGGGAACCAGGCAGCCTGGACTGTACTTGTGGTGTGTGTGTGTGTTTGTGTGTGTGGGTGACTATGAGGGTGAGGCAGTCACAGACCGGCTGTAATTGTGCCTGTAATTGACCTATTCATGCAGGAACAGGCAGAAATCATTATATCCTATCGTCAGCTCGCCTTTTAAAACCCCCGGAAAGAAGTTGTGTCTGCATTAGTCTTTGTATTCTGCCTCCTATTCATCTCTATCTGCTTATTGATCAGATCAGACACTCTAAGATTTAATATGAAATGTAATTTGCAGGAATCTCTCCCTGAGCAATCGCAGATTCATCTCCTCTCTCTCAGTGGGCCTGTAGGGATATTCAGATTATTAAGTAGGGCTCGGTGGAAGAGTCATCTCCATATTGTAGCTCTAACAGATAGCTCCTTCCAACCTTCCATAGTGTAAATTAATCTATGGACCATCTCGCTCCATTTCAACGATTCCCCTAAGACCGGAGCATATCTTGTATATAATTGACATCAAAAGGTGTGAGAAAAAAGGAACAATAAAAAACAATGGTGAATGCAGATGAAAACTAAAATGATTGGATTTAGTTTATTCAGCAGATAACGGCCACAACAATTCAATTGTTCGGAAACATCTGTTGTTTATAAGGCTACGGTATATTATGATTGCCTGTAATTTAAATACCTTCATGTAAATATGAGACATTTGGCAGAGAATAAGGTAAATATACAAGCACCAGTCACTTAGCTTAGCATAAAGACTGGAAGCAGGTGGAAACAGCAAGCTTGGCTATATCCAAAGCTAAAAACATGACGATTAGCAACTTTAAACTTCTCCAATTACTTTGTTGTATCTCAATTGTTTGATGCGCATAGAAATAAAAGTGCAAAAACAAGTTTCAGAGCTGCTTATAGATTTTGAACAGTCAGTCTAACTGTCCCCCTCTTTACAGCCTTCTTACAAAGCTCAGCTAATTGTCTGCAGGCTGTAGCTTATTATTTAGCACACAAACACGAGAATGTGGTCATGATCTTCTTATCTAACTTTTTAGAAAATATATTTTCCAGTTTCTTGACAGATTATTTGGTAATGGCTGTACCTCTGAATGGCTGCACAGTGCTCTTCAGTTTGTCCAGTTTGAAGAAAAATGGAGTTGGATGAGAAGCTGCTGAACCCTCTTTCTTTGAGCCACTGCGAGGTGGATGCGGTTTGGTGAAGAGCTATTTGAAAAGCACATTTGATTCACAAAGAATGGCTGTTATTTTAGAAAATAAGATGCACCTACATGCAGGAAGTAGTTTTCTTTCCGGGTTCCCTTAGCTTAACTTGTTCTTTTTACCTGTCTGGGAACCTGGCCAAAGTTGCTGACGTAGCCAAGGATTGTGCTCTTGATGACGGGGTCTTTGGCATTCTGCCGGCCTCTCTGAGCGTAGAAGTAAGGGTGAAACGTGTTCACACTTTCTACAGCAGCAGGGCCTTGTTGCCGATACCCGAAAATCAGGTCTATCCACAGGTGGAGGTGGGAACTAACATAGTCGCTTTCCAAGGCCTGAGGGAAACAGTGCAGCAGACTGTTGTACAAACTGAGATCACATAATAAAGTTATATTACAAAAGTACTATACATACACAGTGCAGTCTTAGAATACAACAGTCTCACTGTTATTACAGTGAGACCAACACCATCAGTCAAACTGTTAAAATGAGAGTTTAGAAACATGAGAAACTTCTATGAGGATGCACAACCAATCAAATTATTCAGGTACTGTATGATTTCTTCAAAAAGTCCATTTAGAAGTCTCGACCAGCAGGAAGTTGCACAGATGTAATATGAGCGTATGCTTGTTTTTGAATTAAAGAATGATTTGGGTGGAATTAGCCAGAGATTGGCTTTAAAGAGTTAATGAGGAAAATAGGGTGTTATGACCAGCATTGCGTATCCCTGCACCCAATCTTAATAAACCCATCCTGAATATCAAAAACCTGAAAAAACACCAACATGGATATATTGTCCTGAGTTAATTTGTCTATGGAAGAAAAAAACTCTTCTAAAGTCACTAATTTTATGAGAGTGGTAGGCAATATGAGTAGCTCAGTAGATTACGGGTGATAACCATCTTAGATGCCCCAGGAATGGAAAAAGGGAGGGTCACACTGAAGAAATCAGACCAACAGAGAGCAAAAGAATAGAGATAAACAATAACCCCACACAGGGAAAGAGAGAAAATATTCTTCCCGCAAACAGCTGGCAGAAATAATGGCTTAATGAAAAATAGAGTCTTGTGTCTGCCTTGAATAGTGTTAAATAGGCTTGTTGTCCTTCAATGTCTGTCATCTACACTTCAGATACATGACTTTTCTTGATAAGAAAAACAACTGGCTATTGAAAATAGTCAGTGCTAATAGAAAGAACCAAACTCAATGAGACAAAATGGCTTTTAGGGAATATAACAAACATGACAGCGACTGATATGAATGAGGTCTGTCTTTTAAATTCTGGTAGAAAGAATGAAGACAAACAGACTGATTGCAACCAACACTTTTACAGTGGATACTTGTTTGTCACTAACACAGTGTGCCTTCTGTGCACATACATCAGCCTTAATCGGCAAACATTATTAAGTCTTATGGGAAAAGTCGTCGTATGTAACAGGCCAGCCTGGCCAATAGAAATGGACAGGCCTGGTGAGGTCGGGTGTCACTGACCTCTCGATGGATTCTAATGAACTCCTGGGGGTCACCTTTCGCCCATGGAGGCAGCTCCACATCTCCCAGAGTGGTACCGTCCTCCATACAGCCTATAGAGACACGAATATAAAAAACATTCAGCATGTCATCCTTTAAATTAGGTGAAAGCAGGACCTGACCAATATGGAATTTTTCAGGCAGATGCCGAATCTGATTTTAGGGAACAAGAAAATTGTGATGTTCCATAAATCAGCTGATCAAATACTTGGGACAAAGATATGCAATGGAGGGAGGATATCAAACAAATTTTATTCCAAACATCAATGCAGTGAACGGTAACCACTTCCCTTATTAGTTATTAAATAACAGACCGCCCTTTGCTGAACAAACGGCGTAATTACAACATTTTAAATCACAACTCCAAGACTTTTTTTCTGGCCTTAAAGCAGCCTTCACACGATAAGAACTTTGCGCTCCGCTCGCCGTCAGGTAGGGCGCAGAGAGCAAGCACAGCGGAGGCTCAGAGCCAGTCACTGTTGCTAGGCAACAGCCACGCCACTTGTCACCCCAGAATGTAGAAGAAAGAGTTGTCCATTATGTATTTAAGTTTGTCTTAAAAGGAGGGTTTCGCACTTGATGTTCTAATTATACAGTGGTGAAAAAAAATCCCAAAGGTTTATGGGCATGAAACATTATTACGTCGCTACGAAAACAGAGAGCTAAACTTCAGGGAGCTATTGATTTTTATTCAGTCTTTCTCTCCCTCCTCTGCACAAACGTGCCGCTTCCAGATCATCTCTGGCCACATACAGCTGATATCTTATTGGTTGCACTTTGAAAGGCATGTGGCAAACCAGGTCAAAGTTCAAATAATTTGAACTTTGAGTGCAGAGGTCAGGTGGGGGTTGGGGGGGTCCGAATGGTGAGAAACGCCAAGGGTAGTGGTGCCGCTTAGTCAAGTGGTGCTGCTCTCTTCATAGGAAAACAACAGGCAGTTTTATTGGAGAACATAAAAGCTGAGGCCAAAATATATGCAAAGGGCCAATATCGATGGATGGTATCTGAAAACTGATACATTGGTTGGACCCTACTTTTAAAGATACTCTGTGGAAGTTTTGTCTTTTTTGCCACTACGAAGCAATGTTTTAATGAGTGGTTTCCTGTTTAGTTTAGTTTATGCATTAGCAAATGAGTAATGTGATCCACATCCCAGCCGACAGCTGCACATGATTCACCTGGTCGACGGTTGTCACATACTATCCAAGGTTGGCTCTGGAATAGATGAGTCGGAGGAGCACTCTGCTCTGTGCTCTGCTGTGATTGGTTGTTAAATCAGTTGTCTGACAGTAAATAACCAATCACAGCAGGATGGGTACTGTGTTTTATTTTTATTACTATAATCATTGATATTTTCAAAAATAAATCCTGTTGCTTTTAACACTCACTTGACCACAAAAAGTTACTTAATCTACAGCTAAAAACAGTCCAGCAACCTCACTATTGGCTCTAGTATTTGCTAAAAACTACAGTGCTCAGCTGTTTCAAGAAATAACTTATTATTATTATTATTTTTATTTTTGACATGGTGTTAAAGATTTCTGTTTGATAAAGACAAAAAGGATTGGGGCTCTGAGCTACAGACAGGGTAGGAAAGTTTGAAATTACTGAGACAGACTAAGACATTACTGGTTTTAATCTTTTCATGGCATTTGTTGACAATAATGAAAATATCATTGTAGAGAAGTAACCCACATCAAAGGCTTTAGGGAGGTGTTGATCACTGGCAATAAACTAGAAATGAAATAAAGTGTTTCACGCTCAGGCTCCATATGCAGTCATCTTTTAATTCTCAATGTTTTGGCTTCCAGGCCTTCTTAAGATAATAACAAGAAGGTTTGGAAGACAACTGCATGTGGAGCCAAAGTGTGCAACACTTTATCTCATTTCCATAAATAAAAATATTGAAAAAAAAAATTGAACAAAACTAACACAGGTGCTTGTACAAGGCAAATATCTTAACAGGACACTCATACTTTCAGCCATTTATTCAGACAAAAAAGGGAGGAGAACTCCTGTGCCTCACCTAGCGGGATGTGGTTGGAGTTGAGCAGGAAGTCCGGCAGGTAAAAGAACTCTGGGATCAGCTCTCTGACGTCGCCCATGTTGTCCCTTGAGGCTGACTCCCACTCCTTCTTTATACTGTAAAACATCCTCTCTGGGATGTCAAACCCTCCCTGTGGGGACAAAAGGCACAGCACTGTCAAATCCTGGTGCAACGTTGAACCAAACTTTGCAAACAGAAAAAATGAATCTAAGCAGTCTGCCTGACTCGGTGTCCTGAAGCATGTTTTATATTCTTTACTGTGTTGCTGCTTTTTGAAAGAAGTTTTTCATCTTTCTGCAAAATTCCATAATCTATGATGGAAATCTCATGAGAGAGAATGTAATTTAGAGTAAAACAATTACCTCAATGAATGAAAATAGCATATATATATTGTAAACTGGGTTAGAGATGTAAATCCAGTTATGGATATTACTCCACACCCGCTGTGTGCTTTAGAAGACAAAAAGGCCCAGTAATTCACCAGACTAACATCTTTATTGCTTTATTCTGACTATCAAATATGCATGCCTTTTCATTATAATCAATTGGATGCTGGATTGTAAATTGGCAACATTTGAGGCAATATGCATTGGTTTCTTTGAGATGCTTACTGTAACTATTTGCATATATATTGGAATCACCATATAATCTGCTTTAATACCAAAAACAGCACTGAAGTAAGATCTGGAGTGCTGAAAATAGCTCATATTAGAGTCATATTATTAGCAAGATTATGTCTGAAAAAAAAAGGCAAAGTGATGAATGTCAATGGGCATCTGGGGCACTGAGTGTGCAGACTCTGGGTTAGTGGAAAAAGAATGGTACACGATAAAACTGAACTTTCATACATTTCTCAAGAAAATTAAGACAAAACCTGCAGAGATTACATTCAGAATCTGACCTACATTTGAGATCAAGACTTCAACCCTTTCTTTAGCTTTAGCTTAGCATGTGGTAGGTGCACTTCATGTGAGTGGACAAACTAGAAAAAGGGCTTTACACAGAGGAGAGAAAAAAATCAATTTTCTATTCCAAACTAATAAAGACTTTTTTGTGTGAAATGGGTTAGTAATTCAACATTTTTCAAGCCTCCCCACTGTGAGCACTAAGCCACAGAATTTGATCTAATACTATCTTATCTATTTTAAAAGACATAAAAATGACCAGGTATGATTTGTGAGTCTGGCTGTATTGCGCTGTACTTCCTGGCGTCCAAGGCCTCACCTGCAGCGTCTGGAAGGTGTGTGAAAATGGCTCCATCCTCACAAGGAAGGAGGCTACGATGATGGCTGAGGAGTAGTGGGTACAGTAGTGGCATCGTGCTGATAAATCTCCTACAGAGTGAAAGTGTGTTAAAATAAAAAAGTGCGGCAAAAAGGCAAAAGAAGAAAGAAAAGTAAAAGAGATAAGTACACACCTTCTCCCTCAGGGTTCTCAACTTCCTCATATCTCTGTATGAACATCTGTCTCCTTTTCTCTGTTTGAGCTCCCATCGGCTTCGACAGGTCACGGAAAGTTGCGGGATTTGACAGATTGAGAGTCTATGGAGGTTAGAGATAAATCAAACCCCAGTGACTTACAACATGCAATATGTTTGAGACAAAGGTGTCACTGTGTGTGGTCTTACCTCTGACTGGTAGTCAGCTAGGACCCAGGGGAACACTGGATACTGCATCAGGTCGTTGTATGTCCTCCCAGCGATGGTGTTCAGATGCATCAAGTACTCAAAGTTACTTATTTCCCCTTTCTGGAGATAAAACAAAAGTTATAAGAAGCGCCTTTACGAAAACACAGGAAAACAGCCATGAACACATGTAGAACTTGATTAACTCAACATTGTGGAAGCCTCTAATAATAACAAAGGAGTAAGAAATTAATGGTGAAGAGTAACTACATACATTTACTCAAGCACTGCCTTAAACAACAATCTTTGAGTCCTTTACTTGAGTAATTAAATTTTATGTAACTACATATTTTTACTCTGGTAAACATTAGAGTTTACTAGAGAAAAAGAGTTTTTCTTAACACATCACATTTATTTGACAGCTATAGTTTCAAGTTGCATAACAGATATTACAAAGTATTAATACAGATTATTATCAACCAATAAAATATATCTTTATAGATGTAGCTACCAGCAACTATAGCAGTTAAAACTAGGCCAACATTTACCAGCTGCAACATTAGAGTGACACATATCTATTGATTACAAAAGAAACAAATAAATAATATTTATTCACATAAAATAGGCCATTATGCAACATATGTATTGTTTCTTTTTACATTTAAAATGTATCTTGATGATGATACTTTGTATTTTACTTGAGTAAATTTTGATTGCGGGACATTACTTAACAGATTGGTTGCATTCTGTCATATTAGGCTACTACTTTTATTAGAGTAAATCAATCTAAGTAGGAATACTCATCATCTGTAATCACAAACAACTCTGAGCCAAACTTAAAGAGTAAAGTGCCGTGTTTACTGCATTACCTGCCATTTACCAAGGGCTGCCTTTTCAACCACAGGAGTCTTCCTAAAGCACAATGAAACAAACAAATACCTTGAATTAGCATCACAGGCTGATCTCTGATCAGTGCCTACCAACACAAAGTTCTTTTTGCTTGCTCTGTTGCCCGGCAACCAGTGTTAAACTGTAACACAGCAGAAGCAGCAAAGTGAAGGTGCGTGAGTGAAGCAGAGATCGTGTGTACACAGCTGTAGAAGCAGTTATGGGACTGAGGTGAGCTACAGTAGGCTGCAGAAAGAGTGAGAGGAGATGTGGAGGATGTGGCACATGGTGCCATCTGTAGGCTGTGTGGAAATGTACTTTGGGAAACCTGTTTGAAAGAGGAAGTCATACATTTCCTTGTACTGTGAGTTTTTAAGCTAGTGCACAGGTTAATGATTACCGGTCAAACAGAAAGAACCTTTCTTTCACATTTCTGTCAAAGAAGAAAAATGAAGATTTCCTGCTTTAAAGCTCAGACAAATAAGAGCTCCTTGTCAGGCTGTTTTTTCATTTAGTTTGATGTGTTTAAAGAGTGTTGAAACTCAACTTAGTAATAGGCATTCACACAGAGATACGCACTTTCAAAGTTGCTCTTTAACAAACTGCTCAATCAAAATATCAAATAATTAACCAGAATGTTTAAGGCTAAGCAAATAAACATGTTGATGATAACACTGCTGAACCCTTCATCAGTGTTTCACTCATAGAGCACCTATCTAAACTTGTTTAATTTAAATTAGAAAAGCATTAAACTGCTCCTGAATTCTCTTTTTCCTCCGTGGCCTGTAACACGGCAATAAAGTCCTGGCGCCAAGCACCCCAGTTGCTAAGTAACGCTATTAAACAAGAGGAACCTTGACTTTCCGTGTTTGGTGTAGGGAGGCTTGGGAAATGTTGATATACAAAAACGCTGCATTCCTGATCGCCACATTTTGTGAGATACGACTACCAGGTATTTTAAGTACTGCTTCTAGTTGCTGACCGAAATAGCAACCTAGGTTGACGGTGTTTTGTTTTTTTTGCTGCTGTGCCTTTATGACTGCTACAGTAACAGAGTTTTTTTTTCTTGTACATACTGTAGGTTCTGGAGGCTTTGAGCTGAATCGGCTGTTGGTATGATTTCACATCTGAAGACAATCTAATCACGTGATTTATGTCAACTCAGAGAAAAAGAGGACAAAATATGGTGAGTGCATATCTTCATATAAGTTGAAAATGTGGACACAGGTTTTAAACAAGACTAGAGTAAAAGTATCTAATTTCCCATCATCCAAGAACTCCTCACCAAATTATTTTGTACAACTACGCTAAATCAATCATTGCATTTGGTCCAGTATGTGTTATCTAATTGTAGGCAATAATTTCATGCAATTGTTTTCTATAGGAGGTTATAATAGGAACAAGCACCAGTGGATAACCTCTCTCATCCTGAGGATGATGAATGAGGCGAGAGAGGGCCTTGGGGTGTAACAGACACAAGCAGACACACACCTTGCTCTTTTAGACAGGGAGGGGAGAAGAGCGAAGCCCTCATCACACTCCCAACACTCCCTAACTATCATTTATCAAAGTCCTGGTTTGACTTTTTGTGCACGCGCACACATACTGTAGCACAGTGCATCAATGTCTATCAACACACATGTGGATTTCATACACATACACACACACACACACACACACACACACACACACACACACACATACAGTGTCCTTGCTCAAAAACAGCTCAATCAGTTAAACAGTGAGGGAGCATCAGCACTCATTTGTTTTTGCTGTATTACCCAGCGTCGCCTCTCTCCTATTGTTCCCCAGCATTAGCCTTAATTAGAGAGTCATGCTCTTAAATACCCCCATGGGCAACACTGGGTGAGCATGCACTAGTGCAGACATAACAGTGATACACACACACACGCGCGCGCGCTCCCTGAAACGCACACACTGCTCAAGCTCTCATACCTCAGAGAGCATGCTTTCCCATCTGCCCCGGGCCATACATGAGCCCTTGTGTCTGAATAAATCACATCAGCCTTACACACACATCCTTACACGTAAACATACACGCATTTATTTGGACATATTAGTGTGTGTTGGTGTAGATTAAATAAATTATTGTAAATCAGTCTCTTGGGGGGAACTATCACGAAAGTGAGGCTAAGCTGAAATCTGACCTCAGTTGTCCAGTAATTCTCTGTGTGTTGCAGAACAATGCTCACAGAGAAGGGAGCCAAAGGGACAAAGGTGACCCTCAGTTATGCAAAAAAGGCGATAAGGATGACCCTGGATGGACGGCGCAGACTCACACTTAGCAACATGGGTTTAACCATCTTCCCAAAGTGTCTCTTCAAATTGACCAATTTAGACGAGTTGGACCTCAGCCGCAACCTGATACAGAAACTCCCAGATAACATTGGGAACTTCACGTCCCTCAGATGGCTGGATCTTCACAGCAACAAGCTGGAGTCTGTGCCCAAATCAATTGGCAACCTGGCTGGACTCACCCACCTCAACCTCTCTAACAACCGCCTAACATCTGCAGGTTTACCATCTACTGTGGGTCTTCTCACCAACCTGAAGAGTCTCAACCTGGGGTTAAACCAGCTGGACACGCTGCCTTCCACTGTGGTGGCTCTAAACAGTCTCCAAGAGTTAGGCCTGTTTGATAACCTCTTCATCAAGCTACCAGAGTTTGTGACAGGCCTGCGCAACCTCAAAGTGAACATAGTACGAAATCCTCTATCGTATGCTCAGGGGGAAGCTGAGGGGAAGCTGAAGAAAAAATCACAATCAGAGGAAGAAGTGTACCTGGTTCATGAGAGCAGCCTGTGTGCAACATGTCTTAAGAGGTGTAAGGAGCAGAGGGAGGGGCATACAAAAGGAGGAGGAAAAGGAGGAGGAGATGGAGGAGGAGGTGATGTGTCTGAGGAGAAAAGAATGAGGAAATGGCTGGGACTGATGGCGCCAAACTCGGTGGCTGCAGTCTATCAGGATGTGTGGAGAATAAGAAAGAACGAAGACAAGCAAATCACATGACCGAGCAGCAGCTGATGTCATCTTTATCTACCTTTTTAAAGAGCCCTACAAATGTATATTACCTGCGTAGTATCTCACAATGACTCACACAACTATGTTTTGATGTGTGTTTAATGTAAATAACAAAGTGATCACATGCAACTGTACTGAAATATTGCTGTTTGATAATAAACACTTACCTGGCATTAGCAATGACCTCTGCCACCCCTCTGCCTTTCAATGCTGACACAACCATGCACAACCTGCAGGGAGACAGAGAGAAAATAGATTAGAGTCAGAATGCTGAAAATAAACCTTATTTTTAAATATATCCAGTCTTTGTTTCTTGTGATACCTTTTATAAGCAGAGACATGGTCTCTATTCAGGAACACCAGAAAGGCCGAATGTCCATTTTTCATGAAGACCTCGATAGCATTGTCCTGATTATAACAGAGAGACAAAGTTGAAGTATTTAGTAACAGACATACATTTATTCATTTTAAGTAGATATTTTCATTTGTATATCCAACCTTAGCATGCGGCTTGTTTGATTCTCTCACATGCATAAAAACTGTCTTACAATAACCTCAAGAGCATCATCTGGCCGCAACATCTGACGTGATTGTATTACAACTAAATCCTGCTAATTCACCATTTCCATATAAGATGTACAATCTCACAGAATCATTCTGATTCTGTGAATCATCATACCCAAAAGACGTGTCTGTTGACAGTGTGTAAAGACAAAAATGATATAAAAAAGACATGTGTTTTGCACCTGTCAAAACTTGTTATGTCGCAGATGTTTTGATTTGTCTCATTTTGATTGGTTGGCTGGACCGAGTGTTCTTCCATTGCAGCAGAGATGAGACAGCGCTCTACTTGTTTAGGGAAAAAAAAGATAGGCTCGCAAAATGGATGGCTTTGAGGAGCAACTGGGGCTACACACTGTTGTGATGACCCAGATGCCAGGATCTGCAGTGCTACAGATAGTTTCTGTAAAACTCCAACAGGATTACTGAGGATGTTTTGGTGTTGGATATAGGGAGTAATTCCCCGTAGGGGATCATAAAAACGATAAATACCAAAAGTGTTGCTCCTCGTCCATCTCTCTCATTTTATTAACCAGCACATGTTCCCCTTGCTCCTCACTTCTCCGGTTTATTAGTTGTCTCCCTCTCCTCCGGACTAAAATTAAACATGAAATCTCTTCTTTCTCTGCCAAATCCAATGTCTCAGAGAAACTTGCTATTTTACAGCTGGTCTGGGCTGTGGGCCTATGGAGAAGCGCTCATTTGGTTACCATGGAGACCACCGCTTCCCCCACAGACGATATCCGACGCTTTGTTTAAGCATAAACACATCTGTGTCGTTCGACACTTTTCTTAAGTCAACTGCAATCTTTCAAGCAAAGACAGCCTTTAGCCTTTACATGTACATATCTGACCTCTAAAAGGAAGCGCATGAAGCGAGCCTCCTTGATTTCCTCGTAGGGCCAGCGTCTGCACCTGGCTGGTGGCAGCTCTTTACTCAGTGTGGTGGATATGTAGGAATCTCTCACACTGTCAGAGGAAGAGAGACAAAGAGGAAGAGAGATGGTTGTTTGAGATCAGCGAGAAGCTAACATATGCTCATTACGTGTTTCAGCATAACTGCACACAGCTTCACCTGCTGGGGTGGTGTTTCCTGCAACAAACGTCTCCAGCAGGACTGAGAGTGAATCCCTCACACAAGAGCAGGCTCTCCTTCCCAAACAGCAGCACCCCCTCTGTTACTCTGAGGCCGCTCACCATCACTACACACATCTTAGCCTGTACCTGCAGAGAACGAAAAGACAGAGGAGATTGATACATTAAAGCCCCATGTGAGGGACTCAATACACATCAGCACATTCTCTCCTGGGACATGACATGGCAGCGACGCAGGCACTTCAGGCTTTACTTGATTGATCATTTTAATCACATATTTTAATCATTATTAAAAAGACACAGTTGAACACTTCATTATCAGAGCTGATTGATGGGGAGGAGCAGGCCCGGCCCCCTTTTTCAGCCGTGGGACTGTGTTTCATCCAGCGCCAACATGGACCCACATGCTGCTTTCAGCGCTGGCTGTAGCTAATGCTAACTGCATTGTGATAATGTGCGGCTAATTCTATTGTCTCCCCTCATTTCACAGTGAGTGTGTGCACCTGGCTGTCACTCTGTGTTGGCCCCTCTGCAGGCCCTCTGGGACACAGCGCCCAAAAACCATATGGGGCCCCAACATACCCGCAGGCCCCTCACAATTTATACTAATCAAATCAGACCCCCTACCCCAAAGACACACAGTCACATGCTTTTTGCAAGAGGAGGCCCTGCCTGGTCATTATTAGGAGAATTAATCACTGCCACACACACAATAGGAAACCTGCTAAGTGATCAGAACCTCGTATCTGGATGCACACATGAAGACTCGCTATGATTGATAATATCACTTGCCATGTGACACCGTTAAAGAAGAGTCTAGGTGAGTGAGTCTCGGCTACAGAAATCTTACATTGAGCTTTAACACGGTCAGATTTTAAGACATTTTCATCAGTAAACACAAACTGGCATACGGCCTACTGTCCCTGACAATAACTAGATTTAGACAAAAATTGCTAAATTTATTGTTATCAAAGATTAAATACATAACAATAAACTTGTTTCCTTATCTCCTGACTGTGCTCTGGACAGATATGCGTTATCAGTCTGCGGGTGATTTAGCTGATGATGGGAAGAAGGAGAGAAAAGGAGGACTTTTATTGACTGTGAGCCTAATGTCAGACCATTGATTTCTCCCCACACACATTACTGTCATAATCACACTATTGGCGCTGGCAAGCTAATTATGAGTGGGTCTCCCTTTGTGTGTGTGCGTGTGTGTGTGTGTGTGCATTTTTCAGAGCTAATGACTGTGTTCATCTGACAGGAAGCTCAGCAGGACTCACACACTGAACCACTCCAAGACAACAGGACACACTTGCACACATCACACACACTTACTAAGCGGATGTAAGACAGCTTGCATCACCTCCTACTGTTTTTATTAATACTTCTGTCAGAAACATTAAAAGCCGCGGCTGGTTGCCGGAGCGATGAGAGTCCCTGTCAACATGTGCTTTGGTTTTCTTACCACTGGAAGAATGAGAAGAGCTGAGCTGGGCCTCGACATTAAAACATTACACTAATGAGGAAAGATGAAATTCTGATAGCAGCGCTGGGCTATTGGAATCCCTTAGTCTACATCAGATAATTAAGATTGTGAATATTAGCAGGGTGAGAGGAAGTTGCCTGTGTTTAGGCGTGTGGTTTTTATCCCAGCATACCAACACAACTTCCTATGCTACAGTACCTCCGCTCCAAGGTCCAGCTCTTGCAGGATGATGCGGATGTCAGGGCAGTCTTGTGTGTGGGAACAGGGTTCAGGTGTTGAGGGGTCAGTCGGAAATTCATTGACGGCAGGTGCCTCATTCAGAGCGGGGAAGAAGGTCAGACGGTCACAGTCTTGTCCTGTCTACTCTTCATCCTATTTGGCCTCTGCTCCAACCTCACACAGTATCTTGGGCTCTTTTACAAACAGAAATAAACTTTCTCACTGAGCCTGAATACAACATCAACATTGTAGTAAAATAATATTTTAAATTTTCAACGACAAACTCATTTCTTTACCTGCTTCACCTTCTGTCCCAGTTTTGTTCTCCTCAGACATGCCCATCCTTAAACCCATGGACAACGTTCCTTGCACCTTTTTTAACAACATATGACAGTATTAAAGAGTTAAAAACAGACTGCATACTGGTTGAACACTAAATTAATAAATCCAGCTCTAAACTAGAAGGCCATACCCGTTTGGATCGTCTCAGAGCTTTCCTGCGGATGCGCGATCTGGTCCGGTTGGGTCCTTCAGCAGCATCTTGCACCCAGTCTCGGCTCAGCAGCACCCCAGGGCCAGGCCCGAACACAGCTCTCTCCCTCAGTAATTCAGCCTCAGTGTGCAGCCACTTGGAACTCACTCGCTCCCACTCGGTGGCTTGTAACTAGGGCACAGAAACAGGCCGGGGATAGAGGGAATTCGTGAGACAGAAAAACATTATTACAGATGCTATTCTGCCATGTTGATCACATTTATTTCAGCATGTTCGCTGTACTGTTTGTGTCAAACCTGCAAGTGGTTTGTCCTCATGTTCTCAAACATGCTGTGGCCTCTCTGTCGATGTGACTCCATGTAGGACAGAAACTCCTACAAAGAAACGAAAGTGGGTGCAAATGAATTGAGCAGGCGGCACAATCGCTCTTCCTCTAGCTCATATTGCACACATACAACACACATCATGTTCACAGAGATTGTATATTCATAACAGTATTGTTGTTTCCTCATGCAATTACAATGTATTCACACAATTACATCTGTTCTAAATTGCATTCACTGGGCAAAATAAGCTAGTGGCTACAGTGGCTTACAATAACCCTGTCTGGAAATGTAATCATTTGTTGGTGTGATCTAATTAACATAAACATTAATATCACTGAACCACGCTTATAGTCGGGGGCAAGGTAAGTGTGTGTGCGCGTTCACTGTGTGCGAGCGAGAGCGTATGCGTCGATTAAAAGAGAAAAGGAAATAAAAAGCGGAAAAACCCAAAACAGAGCCGTATCCACACAACAGGATGCTCATGTTCAGCAGACACACTGGGATCATATTCTGACTGTTAACTGCTTCATTAAGCCCATCATCACAGCAGTGCTCGCTGAGAGACTAGTGAAACAACATGTGTCCATCCTCACAGCTGACCCAGGAAAGCCATTTAATTGACTGAATAAACATGCAGTAACTCTTTATATCGAGTCTTATTTACAGTTGCTTATTCTGGGTTTAGTTGAATAACCACATGACTGCAATAATTGATTTCCAGCAGAAATAAGCAACCACTCCTGTATTGCAAAAAAAAAAATCTACATGATTTCAGAATAAACCCATGCATAAAAGTTAAGGACAAACTTTGACAAGCCCTCTGGGGAATAAAAACTGTTTCTCTAAATGACTGACTGCCTATCCAAATGAGAAGTTGTGCAGAGAAAGAAATAAAGGAGCAATTTGAGGGGAGATTATAGAAATATTACAGACAAAAAAGAGAGTAATAATGAAGTTTGCGAACTAGAGCCGTGTTGCGACAGATAAACAGAAGTCGGCGTCATCATCTCCTAATTTCATTCCTTTATTTGGACAAACATAAGTAATATATAGCATTAATTACCCTATTTAGCAGATAGGAACCTCATTGGCTTTTTAAATGCTGCATTAAATACATAACTCATCTCTTCCCTCTGCAATTAACATCAGAACATCACACTCATTTCCATTTTAATGACTTCCCAACAATACGCCACCTTTGATGATAAGGCAACATAATGTCAACTTCATTCTGGGCTGGCAGTGAATGTGTAATGAACTTAACGTGATCATTAGTGCTGTTAATTATCTTTCTAATATGAGGACACAGATATGATTATGGAAACTGCATTCGCTGATGAAATAAATCTCTAGAAGGATTGCACTGAAGCTTGACTGAGGACACAGCCTGCCTATCAGTCTCTGTATTCCCATTCATTACCTACAGAAGGCTTTAAAACTCTTATTTTGTTCAAGAAAAGTAGATATCTGAGACTCGGAAACTATGCTCAGTGCTCTGCGAAAATACATTACTGTGGATCCAGTGACTGAAAAGAGACTCCCCACAAGCTCATGACTTGCCAACCAAAGGTCATAAGTTGATGATCCAGAAATTAATTAATGACTCGCTTGTTTCTTCATGAGGATGAATGGAAAATGAGCAGACCAGCTGACCGCTACTGATCATTTGAATATCGGTTTTATGAACACTCGCTGCGTGCTGCAACCGACCCGAAGCCGAGTGTTGCAAAACACAGCAGAGAGAGAGAGAAGGCAAACATCCCTCCCTCTTCTTCTCTGCTGCCTCTCAGACGGAAAAAACAATTTATCACCCTCTCTGATAGCCTGTCAAAGATTGATATGATAAAGAATAACATCAAATGAATAATGTTTTCATCAGATTGCTACCACTATAATTGCCAGCCCGATTTCTGTCAGCAAGCAACGCGCACAAACAAGAACACACACACACACTTTGTGGGGGTGAGGCAGACACACAGACGCGGTAATTTCATGCCTGTGTGCCTGAGTAATATGTCCCCGCTCCCTGCTCCAGATGGCTCGACGTCTTAAGCGTTGTGGGGGAACTAATGATGTGGGCCACGTGTTTCGGGGGGAAAAACAACAATAAACGTGTCTTTAACCTTCAGCAGCAAACAGTGTGTTGTACTGAGTGTTCCCATGGATAGGCCTAACCGATATCAATTACTATGCCCACTCAGGGGCAATCAGCTGTGATAA
>JAQLOL010000003.1:13114355-13131561 GCA_029783665.1 Naso thynnoides
GCCTTTTTTTTTTTTTTTTTTTTTTTTTTTTTTTTTGCACAGACATGGTCAGACAAGCATGTATTGTAATTCTACCTTGTGAGTTGAGATGAGTGTTGTTTTCCTCCTCGTGGCTGAGCATGTGGATGATGTCCATGATAAACTCCAGCAGCTCAGTCTGGAAACTCTGCCTCTGTCCCAGCGTTGCACCATCGGGGGAAAACTGTCACATTTAAGCAGTTTATTAGTTAAAAAACATTATTAAATCTGAGCGTAACGATGGATATGTGATGGCTCTCACCTCTATCATGCCTGATAGTGGGATGAACACCTTGTCTAATGTTTGTTTTGTGAGTGTGTGCGCGCATGCAGGTCAAGCTTTACTATCTGAACACATCACGATAATAATCTGTTGTTCTTGGCCTACTCATGTTCTCTCCCTCCTAGTGGAGAATTATTTTATCAGCAGCACCTCGGCTCTGCCTTTTTTAGTAACTGAGCAAAGAGTGGCACCTTCTGGAGAAATGAGAGTTTTGCAGCTTGTATTGAAGAGTCTACTCTAAACTACTGGTTGTATCTGTGTGTGTGTGTGTGTGTGTGTTGTGTGTGTTGTGTGTGTGTGTGTGTGTGTGTGTGTGTGTGTGTGTGTGTGTGTGTGTGTGTGTGTGTGTGTATTCACCTCCAGCAGCAGGATGAGCGGATGTGCACTGGTGTTAGCACACACATTAAGAAGACTGTCCATCAGCAGGATGCGAATGAAGTCACACACTGGCTTCCTGTTTGATTGACGTCTGTATGTGACGTCATCTTCGCATGTTACGCTAGGCTCGACCGCGCCCTGAAGGAAGTGAACAAATCAGTGAAAAATTAACAGAGATACGAGAACGGTTTGGGTTTTATAAATCCAAAGAACCAAACAAACCTCTGAACTATCTGAAGGGAACACGACTCCAGCAAGAGCGTGAAGGAACTCTGGCGATGCCCACAGTTGGTCTCTGGGCCGGAGGTTATGGAGCAGACAAAGGAACTGCATCACACTAGCTGGGAGCTGGAACTCCCATGAGGCTACACTGTCTGGCATGTGCTTTGCTGGAGGAACAGGCTGATAAAACATAAGAAAATGTATTAAATATGTTAACTTGTGGTGAAAAGCACTAAGAGGATGTGAAGTTAATATATTTTTACCTGAGTGACGACGACTTTGACTAATTCCAGCAGGATTATTGCAGCTTCAGTGCAGAGCTGCTGCGCAGGAGTGTCTGCTTGACTGTCAATCAGTGACTGCAGGACATCATCCAAATTCACCTGCAGATGAAAAATAACAAAGCATTATGACAGAGCTGATAACAAAAATTATTAACAAGATAAAAAACACTACTCACCTCTTCCTCTGCTGTCTGACGGGCCCTCTTCCCCAGCAGCAGAGCAGCCAGGGCTTCATACACCTGAGGCAGGTGAGACTGTCTGATCAGCAGCCCCTGAAGAACATCGAAGCCTGGGCACGTGGTGCTGGAACACTCATACGACCAGGAATGTGCTCGAAGGTTGTCTGGCAGGGGAATTAATGATGGAATTAATGGCCTTTGGATTAAAGTTAAGACACTTAAAATATTCTAATAGATTTAAATCTAAAATAGCTGTGAATTTAAGATCTTCAATCACATTAATAAATGAGTAATTTACATATTTATTTTTAATTTCAAGTCTTGATGAGGTTCATGTGTGCAAAATCATGTTAGCTGATAATCTAACTGCTGTTCATTGCACTAAACTGCATGTTTCCTATATATATTTCATAGCATCACAGTGTGATTCCAGTGAAAGAAGCAAAGTGTCAACACTAAGATATTTCTCTACTTCTCTGTGAGAATTTTTATTCAGCTTTATTATTTCAGCTTTTTTGTACCCATGATAGCAAAAGGCTCCTCCATGCCATCGATGAATGTTGCTGGGAGTACCCCTTCTCTGAAGCTGCTTTGCTGGCTGGGACTCTCCAGAAAGTGTGTGAGCAGGATGAGACCCAGTTTCAAAGTGGAGGGGTGAAGGTGCGGCTGGATAAACAGCAGGAACCAATCGCTGCCCAGTGCATCCAACAAGGCCTTCTGCACACTAGTGGTAAATGAGAACATGATGTATTCATTTAGTTTCTGTTACTGCGATGACATTTTAAACACATGAAATCCTGAGAAAATCTGTTTTGTCCCAGTTTTAGTTTAGCTGAGTATTACTCACTCCTTCATTAGTTGGCTGTCTGAGCTGAGGATTTCACAAAAAGAGAGTAATATCTGGTTTCGGATCCAGATGAGGGTAGCTGGATCAGAACTCTGAGCTGCAACAGAGACAAAACATCTGAGTCAGTACCTGTAACAACTCATGTCATCTGTGAGACATGCTATGAACTGTATACAATGTGGTTGTGCTGTATGTAATACCTGGTGTATCCTGTGAAAGATCAGTATCAGTGATGCTGTCTTCATTCGTGTTTTGAAGAGGAGGGAGTGTGTGAACCAGGAAGAGTCCGAGTCTGACCAAATAAAAAAAAGTTTAAATACAGAGATATTCCTAAAAACTTAACTTATCCGTTATCTTTATGTGAAATCTGTACCTGTTGATGTCCAGAGGTGTGAAGTGAGCTTTTAGGAGGGACGTGATGACATCAGAAATGATCTTAACCTTCTGAATGGTCACAGCAGGATCAGAAAGCTTGAACAGAAGGTTTGGCAGCAGGCCCATACTGTGCATGGCCACTGCAGTACTGTTGTCACTGCTGAAAGCACAGAGAGAGAAACAGAGAGAGCATTTACATCAATCAATCTGTTCCCACAGACAGAAAATCTAATCCAACAATCCATGCACAGGTTGAGCCATTCTCCTCTCTTCAGCCTTTGTGACTGATTCTGTTGAACATTCCTGTGACTGTTTCAGTTGTTTACCTCCGTGATATTGATGACAGGCTGCTGCAGATGCTGACAGAAAAGCCGATAAGATCTGTTGACTATCCTGAACAAGACCCTCTTTCACTGGATTATGTAACCTACCGGTCATGTGAGTTACAGTAACAGTAAATTAGATTAAAAGCTACAGCAATCTGAGGGGAAACGGTTACACGCTCATAAGCTGTGGAAATTACCTTGAGGATTTCAGGACTCCAGCAAAGTGGTTCAGAACCGCAACATCCAGATTATCTGAGGTCTTCTGCCACACCTGAAACATGGCACAATGAGAGAGCAACAAATCGCTGACAATTAGCTTTGATAAAAAATAATCCATCCACAATACACTGCCTAAAAATCATCCATTCATTGCATTCTCTGAACTTTTGTGTGAAATTTGGCATGCTTACCTCCAGGTCACACAGCAGAGCCTGGAAAGCAGGTGTGTTCTGTAGGCAACCGGACGCGTATCTTATTTCCACTGAACTCGAGAGATACAAAACCAACTGAAAGGTTCTGTGGCTAACCAGACTGCTCTTCATCTTCAGCAGAAAAGCTAGCAGCTAGAAGCAGAGCAAATTATGTATAATGTAAGAGCAGATCAGGACGGTGAGGCAGCATTTATCAATGTCGGTTCAGACATAATGTGCAGCAACGTCAGTGATTTTAAAAGTTCAACCAGACCTTGTATCCATCGATGCGGTTCATTTCCTGTTGCATGGCAGAGTTGGTCTCCAGCACAGAGACAAGAACTTTAACAGCTGCGTACAGAGAGCTATCATCCGGCGCCATAGCAACGAGACTGAGAACAACTGCAGGCCCACCAACGTACAGAAAACCATTGGATGCACTGCTGGGGGTGAACACACGCACGCCTAGAACAAAGAGGATGTGACTTTGACAGATATGCCCTAAAAAATCAACTTCAAATAAACTTGTCATAAATAATAAAAAATTTAAAACATTTACCAAAATGCCCAATCAGGGTTGCTCCTATGGTGCGAGCTGTGCCACTCAGGTGCTGGCTGATGTTTCGAGCCAGAAGCACAGGGGTGGACTGATCCCGAGATGTTATCCCCATCTGTAATCACAAACAATGACGGCTACTTTATATCAATGCAACAAACACATACATTCAAAATGGACTCACCTTACCTCTTTAGCAATCAGCCTGCAGTCCACCTCATTGTAATCCTCTCTGATCTGTGCGACAGTCGTTAATGTGGAAACTGCCAGGTTGATACCGAAGGAGATCCTTTCCTCAGGAACCAGCCTGAGAGGCAGAGACTCAGCATCTGGATCATGGCCTCAACACAAACAGAGATGGGATAAAACTCAAGTCAGCAAAGGAATGTGTCACCATAAATATCATTATTCAGAAAAACTAGTTGCATTTTCAAAAGTATTTACTGTCCATATATTTTAACACAATGCACACAAGTAAGAATTTCAAGTATTTAAAAGTTAAAGTTGTTCTGCATAAGTAAAAAAAGTGTTTTTATATCGAACATCATCTGTTCTGCAAAGATAATAGTACATGCATGGAATGAGCACCCATACTTCGGCATCCTGGGAAGATAAATATTACAACACAAAATAAATAACTCAAAAAAAAAAAAAAAAAACTGACTGTGTATTTACCTCAGATAATCTGAATAACTGACTGGCTGATCAAATCTTCATTACTAACACAACAACATTTTGTTGCAGGTTCATTTGTTACTCATAAACCACAGTTGAATACATTTATAGATACAGCATCAAATGCTTTTATCAAGAATGATCTGCTGGAAGTAAAATAAAGAACCAAATGTAGAAATCTGGTGAAACTCTTGCACAAGATATTGCAACTCACCTACACTGCGCAGAGCGAGGAAGTTGCCCATGTAGGCAGTGCCTTGTGTGTACATGACACCCACAGCCTCGGGGCTCAAAGCCTCTTCAAACAGGTAAGCAGGACCCACTCGCCACACGAGAGCAGCGTGCTCCTTCCAAAGAGCCGGTGTTCCTATCAGTCCGTAAACATCAATCACAGCTGTGGGGTCCATGGAGACATACTGACCAGGGAATGGCTGAATATATCTCATCTGACGGAAAACGCAGAAGATGTGATTTGTGATTAATGCCACATTCGATACTGAATTAGTTCAATCAGCTCCTCACTCGCCCTCCTCTTGTCATACCTTTCCTGTCCCCACTGCCTTGCCGTTGAAGTAGGCCGAGGTCAGACAGCTCTTCTTCACCTCTTTGGTCATGACCACAGTCAGATGGTGCCACTGACCTGGGACCAGCATGCTGGAGCAGCGGAACCTCAGTGACATGGGCAAAGAAGTTGGGGAGCAAACTTCTGGCTCCATCATATCTGTCAAACACACATTGAGAAAGACATTCAGTACATCCCTTCAGCTTTAACTGACAATGTGCTGACACACTTGACCACCTTTGATTAGAAAAAGCTGACAGCTGTGATAGAAAGAAAGGAAGCTAGAAAGTTAAACAAATTCTTTGAGTATCTTGTCAATCAATAATGTGATGTCAACTTCACCAAATATAGACTTCTATGGCTCTTACCCAGGTATGTGAGTGCTTCCTCCTCTGTAGAGATGACCAGACAGCCGTCATAGGCTGAGAAGGAAATGGACAGACAGATGTACTGTTGTTCTGTCCGGGACATGTGGCGAACCACTGACAGGAGACGGATCGGGTGGGAATCACAGGCCGAACTGAACCTGTTGATCTGGAACCAGCAGGAGAATGAGAGACCAGCTGTGGGGGGAAAACCACGGCAGTCTAAAATGCGAGAGGGAGACAATTAGACAGTTTATTTAGATTAATTCACAAATATGTAAGTAAATGACATTTAGACTCATTTTTTACCTCCTCCAATTCCACCTGTTGAGGTTGAATCAGCTGTTGCTCCTTTCACTGTGGCCAGAGAGGGCAGGAAAAGGCAGCTGCAAAGCAAGAAAATAGCGAATGAATAATGTTACTACATTTTTTAACAATACATATCGATTCTCACACATTTTTTCCCACATTTTTTTTCAGCACTTAGGTTATATGATTGCTGAATGCACAGGTGATGATTGATAAGTTTGTGGCCTAAGGCAGAAGGAAATGGGTTATACAGCTCTTGTTACATGCCATAGCAGTTCAGCTTTTTGAGTGTTTGTGGAGAAAGTTTGAAGTCATTGATAATTGCAGAACTGTCTAAGAAAAAGGACAATATTAGCCTTTGTGTGGTCATTCTCCCTCTCTGTCTCACAGCTGATCCAAGAGGGTCCAAGATGACATGAAGGCGACACTAGGAGAGGGTGCTGCTTCTTACAGCATGGTGCAAAAGCGGGATGCTGAACTCAAACGTGGCACCGAAAGGAGACTGCACCAAAGCCTATGTTGGCCATTTTCTCAGACAGTGCTGACTCGCAATTTTCAATCACAGTAAACAGCACTCTAATTGCACATGTAAAATCTTTTGTTAAAGAGAGATGGTGCTGCACATGTTTTGGCACGTCCTTGATTAAATTCTGAGCTTCATTAAAATCATTACTCTCTCAATAATCATCTTTTTTTCATATCATATGACCCCAGTTTTTGTTTTTCCATCACTTTGTGGTGCAAAAATAACTTCCACCTTGTTGTCTAGTCTGTTTTATACTGCAAGACACCAAAATCAAGTTAAACAAGGACTCACCCATATCCACTCTCGCTCATGTCAAACTCTACAAAGGCAGGTGAGGAGGAGACTCGGTGAGGTCTGAAGGTGCGCGGTGATGTCATGGACACCATGCTGATGATCTGGTGGACCGGTATGGCAGAGCAAACAGAGGATTCACTGAGAGTTTCAGAGTGTAACAAGCTGAAGGTCCGCTTCAGTTTTTTTACGTGAGACCCTGATGAGGTTTCTGCGTCTGTACTGTGACCTGGTTCAGTCAAAACAAAGAAAATCCAATGTGAGCCCAACTTCACGTCTATGTTTGACCAAATTAAACCTGACATAATCAGTAAAAGAAGACACAAAAAAAAATAAGTTTTTATAATGAAACAAGTGTTTACCATTTGTAACAGGAGCTTTTCTGAGTGTGTGACAGTCTAGTTGCATTTGCATGGCCATTTTGTCCGCCAAGCACATGAGAGGGTCCCCTAAACACAAGAACTTTCTGAGGAGGAGAACGTAACAAACCCGTCAGAGACAGAAAACTGTAGCACAAATAAAATAGATCTGAAATTAGAACATATAATACCTGAAGTCTGCATGTGTGATGGCCTGTGAGGAGAGCTTTTCCAAGATCCGTGTAACAGGTAGATGTAACGGGTGGTTTGGAGCCAGCAGCATTCGCTTACAGTGGACCAAGAGTGTGGAGACCAGCCCCCCCTCACACATCACCTGGCGGTTTCGCTCAGATTTAACCATGGCCTGGATGTGGTGTGCCAGTGAGAACTGGACCTCCATGGAGAGCTGTTTAACAGGGACAGAAATATGTTTTATACATGACGTGTGTTAATAATATTTAGTAACATTAGGGAGTGTAATGTTCCGGCTTGGAAAGGTACCTGTGGGTCCTCGGGAGTAAAAACTGATGGAAGCAGAGTCATAATGACTCGTATTGCTCCTGGATGAAGAATGATATGATCGCAGGTGAACCGACTGGAAGCCAAGCAAAAACACAACACAAAGGTTTTTTTGTAGGTTTTTAGAGGAAACTGATCTTAAAGGACCATGTCTGAGGCTTTTACCACCTCCAACCAGTTAGAAATATTTACCTGAGCTGAGACTCTGAGCAAACTGAGGAGACACTGGCTGCTGTGTTTCTGGTTCTTCCCTGTGTCTCCTCCACTGACTGGGACACGTGGACAGGGGGAGACCCTGTATGCTCTCCTTCATGCCCTGCAGGCCCATTTAGTTTCTCTTTATCTTCGTCACACCTATGGTCAGGCTCCAATCCCATGTTTAACTCAAGAGGAGAGTAAGTTCCTGTGGCAAACTGGTCAAGATAGGAGAGCAATCTTAGGCATGTCCTAAGAGTGACAGGAAGATTTGGCTGCAGTGTGGTGGGAGGAGAGGAGGGAGCCTCAGATGCCCCTGCTAACTCAACAAACTGGTGGAAGCTCTTTCCGGGACCCTGGTTGTCCTCTGCAGTCTTGGGGCAGTAGCTCTCCTCTCCGTCAAACTCCTCTCTCTCAGGGCTTTCAGTGTAGAAGCAGCCCACCTGAAGTAGGGCTTCCCCAAGCCTTTCATAAAAGCCACCAGTTTCAAAATGGTGTGCATTGACTGTGTGAAGGTGCACAGCCAAGGCCAGAATGTGGAGGGTGAGGAGGAGGAGGTCCAGCAGTGGCTGATACCCAATAGACCTCCACACTTCTCCCTGGGGAGGGTCGGACAAAGCTCCTTCCATGTCGATCACCAAAGACAGCAGTCCGGTGAAGCCCCCCGCTCTCCTGAAGGCGTCCCAGCTGTTTGGGCTCTCCAGCACCTTCAGCACTGACTGGGATACAGAACAAATTAGTTATGCAGACGATCTGAACACTGTGCATGAGGGATCACCAACACAATCACACATATAACAAAGACAACACTTAAAGAGAATGCATTTATATAAACACACATCTCTGCTCAAAGTCTCAGCTTTTAAAAAGCATCTTCCTGATCAATTAAAAAAATGTCATGAAAAATAGATGAAACATATAGATATATCATAAATCATCTCTGGTAACTAGTTTTTGGAGGTGAACAAAATCACATTAGCTTTATTCAATTTAGAGACCTAATCCATCAGGCAGGTAATGTGTGCGGCACAACGCACAGCAAAATGTGATTAGCCGAAACTGGAGTAATCACAATGGCTCTTAACACTTGCCAACCCAGGTCGGACCCAATCTGATTGCCACTTGCTTTAACCACGTTAGCACAAGGAACACACACACACAAGCTCAGGCATGCATGCAGAAACAGGCACACCCATACACACTCAAACACGTTGAATACACACAATATCTGCAAGTAAGTGCTCTTCTCACTGCCATCTATAAAATCGGACACATACAGTGGGTGTATAACTTAGTTAAGTTAATCAGATCTCTGTCCCATTCGCTGATCTGATAGAGGTGGTAATCTTCGGCATGCCACAGCACAAGGCTGCTAGCATAATCGAATCGGGCCAGAGTTAACAACTAACCCTGTTTTAGCAAATCAATCTGCATTCATCCATAATCTAATCAGGGTCCCACATACTAGGAAAATAAATTCACTAGTTTATAATGTTTTAAGTGCGTTACAATTTGTTATGATTTGATGTGGAGAGGAGACTATGTGTGCAGTTCAGCTGAGATCACTGCTTATCTGAGTGTTTCTGATGTATGCGGGTGTATGTGACATGTAAGCACCTGCAAAAGGTCTCGCTTCAGTCCAAGTTCCTGCTGCGTGGACGAGCAGAGGGCTCCAATGGCCGTGCTCATGAACTCCTCGGGGTTAATCTCAGCTAGCTGCTCCAAAATGCTCAGAGTGGGACCTCGATACTGATCCTCATCCAAAAAGATCTTTATGTAGGGAACCATACCAAGGTCTCGCACCAAGACTGGATTAAACATGCAAAAATTAAGTACACAAAAGCAGCTTACACCCAAGACCAAAATAAAAGGAACACACAATGATTTAGGATGGTGAAAGAGTAAGAGATTTTATAAGCAAGGAAATGAACATGAGAAAAAGTGAATGTGTCTACCTGTGTTTTTGATTGAACGCAATGTGAGGACTGACACAACTTGAAGCATGCAGGTTGTGAGCAGCCTCTCGCCATCCTCCACGCAGGGCAGCTGCTGAGGATCTAAATAGCATAAAAAGGTAAAGAAACAAGACAAGCAGAAATTTTACAGGTAAAAATGGGCTGCTGAAATCAACATCAATATGAAGTCACAATAGCTCACTTTGAAAGTAAAAGTAATCAAGAGCAGGTTTGTTGCTCAATCCCACATTCACTGTAATGATCGTGCAAAACAATCACTCTTCGTCTGCTCTTAGTAGTTGTTCGATCTTGTTTACATCATGAGCCGATAAAACAAATATGTTGCTTCATACTTTTTTGAGGTGAAGAGACAACTCCGGCCTTCCTGAGGATCTTTGCTCTCCTACGGAGTTCTCCGAGCAGCAGCTCCAGCAGACACAAGTCACTCAGAACCTCAGCGAGCATACCACTGCACACCATCATCCTACAGAGAGGAGACAGGACTTATTCCTGCATTGGTGAAACAATGGCTGGATACAAAGCACCTTTTCCAGAAGATCATTCATTCATAAAGAAATTCAAGGGATGGTTGCTAACTTTGTTGACTAAGGTAGAAGGAGACAACTTATACACCTCTCGTTACATATATACCATCACTGCTTGTAGACTATATTTATATTTAAAATTCTAAATTTATCCTCTTTTAGATGCTCTGTGTACACCTGAGTGAAGTGTCACACTAACCCGGCTTTGGATTTTTTTTCTGTTTTGGCTATTCTGACTAGAAGAAGATGATAAATTACGGATAAAAATATTTTGGTAACACTTCCTATGAAGCCTGTCTCTATAATGCATTACAACATATCATTAACATATATAGCACACTATTTTGTATTATGAACACATTTTACTGCATTATATGTGGTTATGGTTAGGGTTAGAGTTAGGGTTAACCCTAACCTTGCTTATAGCTATGATTATACAGCACTATTTTTGCATTATAACACATTATAAGTATGTTCATAATGCATTATAGATGGATGCTTTAATTACAGTGTTACCATTATTTTAAGTAGAAGTATCTTGATCAATTCTGGGTAACATGTTACCAACTAGCACAGCTTACCTGTGAAAACACTTGATAGCCACGACTCCAAACTCTGTCTCCGCCACTCCCCCAGCCCAACTCTGCTTCAGCACACTCAGCAGTGCCCGCAAGGTCTCATGGGGGATGTAGTTCAACTTAAATACCACCTGTAGGAAACACAGCATTTATTCAGACCTAGTATGCATGTGGCATCAAAGATAAAGCAGACACAGGGACTTTGCTGTCAACATCACAAGTCATACCATCTCCAGCAGTGAAAAGAACAGCTTTTGCACAGGCGCTGGTTTACGCCACACACAGGCAGCCAGCTGAGCCATCGACTGGACAGTCCACTCCAAGAGGAAAAAATTGGCTGTGTCCCTCTCCCATATCGTTTGCAGGGTTCGAAGGAGCTGGCAGCACAGCAGAGAATCCTGGGAACGCAGCAAGGAGGCCTGCAGCAGGTGGAAGGCGGGCAGGTTCTTCACTGCTGACCCTAGATACAGAGGTATAAGATGAAGAATGGAAGAGTGTGAGTACACTTGTCAAAGAAGGTTTCAGCTCATAAAACAGGTCATAGTAAACACAACATGGTTGGTAGAGAACGCATCTTGTACCAGTCAATTACATAAAATACCACAAAACAATATTCGCCTGAGGTCAATTTAGCCTAAAGATGTTTTGAATTTAAAGCTCAATTTATCAGATTTTGCTCTGGCAAGGTCAGAAAGACAGAAAAATGAAAACCAATAAATTACAAACATCCTTTAACACAGAGGCCGAACTGAATCCCATAAACCAATTGAGTTACACTTACATAGATAGATTGAAAACAAACAACATAACGTGCATAAAGGCAAAAGAAAAGCTGCATTGTCAAAATATTTAGAGGCGGTCTTAGATTTTTGAGCCGAAACACACTCGTGTTTGATGTGAATAAGTAAATACCTGGTTAGTAATAGGATTCATTTTCACTTTGAGTCAGAATTGCATCAGAAGCAAATAAGATCAGCACAAAAACGTCCCAGGTCCCTCTGCTGGAAAGAGATCTGCTCCTTGATGTGATGGATGGGTGCAGAGGGTGTGTGTCTTTGTGGAAGGATGTGCATGTTTATTATGGACACTATTTATGAGTGTTGGATGGAGGCGTGCGTGCATCTATGATAGATGGCTGGTTGCTGTAGGCCAGTGGTGAATGGATGTGGGGCATCTTAACAGAGTTAGTAGGGAAGCCTCCACTTCATCATCCCAGACATAATCACCTCAGCTTCCTGTTAACCTGAGGGGTGTTGTGCACTGCGGCGGGGTAGCAGTGGGGGAAT
Source organism: Naso thynnoides (assembly GCA_029783665.1). NCBI lineage: Eukaryota > Metazoa > Chordata > Actinopteri > Acanthuriformes > Acanthuridae > Naso > Naso thynnoides. Next base: position 13,126,399 of record JAQLOL010000003.1, read on the forward strand.
GGGGAGTCAGGGTGTGTGGGAAATCAGGAGAAGGGGATGGGGCAGTTTGGGTAGGTTATATAAGGGCAAAAGTGCAAAGGAGGGATGAACTGTATGGTCATTTGGGGGGGTGCATCCCCTTCCCTAAGCTCCATCTTTGCTGAGCTTTGCATGTTGATATAATTAGATAATTTGGGGTGTTTATCCTCATGGTACCATCAGCTGTTAGAGATAATTAGGGAGGGGTGGTCGGAGAACAACAATGCAAAAACTTTCAGTGAGAGTTGACTTGACCTACCTTTGGTGAGTGGCGGGTCAAACTTGAAGCCTGGAGGCTGAGGGTTGTTGACACAAAGAGCCACTTTCAGCTCAGTTTTACCGAGCAGGGTGAATGATGCAATGAGAGCCAACAACTCCTCCACAGGCTGGAACCGATCCACAGAAACACCTTTCTCACAGCTTAGGATGGTTTCATGATAAGACACAAAACAGGGAACGTAAATGAAAATCAGAGAGAAAGAAAGATTTCTAGAAGGGAAGAGTTTATTTGCAAGAACAGATATCTCCGTTTGTGTTTTTTTAAACATTATGTCTTTTTATTATAGGCTGTTATAATTAATTTATTGAATTTTTTACATATAAACATGTGCTTATTTAGCCTGGCAAAAATTTTATTATATTAATTATATTTGTGTGTGTGTGTGTGTGTGTGTGTGTGTGTGTGTGTGTGTGTGTGTGTGTGTGTGTGTTCACAAAGACAAATCAGAGAAAAAGATGTGTCTAATTTATTTTCAGAATGGCTTTTATCTGTTTTTTCAAATGAACTCTTCTTAGACCATGAAATTCTACCTCTTTTCTAAGTATTCCTGTTTATTAAAAAGTCAAATAGACATAACTTTTGTTTGTCTGATGCCATTTTATTATGTTAAACAAGAATATCCTCTCTTTGATTGCGTCTCATACGCTCCCTATTCTAAAATCTCAAAATCTTTTCATTCTTTTTCTGTTCAAGTCCTTTAATCTCACCGTTTCAGGATGTTCTCAAGGGCCTCGTAGCCGTTGTTAGTGTCAAACTCAATGAAAAGGGCTGGATTCAGTGTGTAGGTGTCTCTAATGAAACTAAAAACAGCCACAGCCACTTCAGCCAGCAGGGGTCCTGAGACATTAGCACCAATGTGCAACAGGTTCTGGATGCAGATTCGCACACAGTTCTTTCCTAAAGAGAAAGACACAGTCTTGGTTACTAAAGAAGGAAAAGACACATACTGCAACACAGCAACAACACTTCTCCTGAGACTGTTTGCAGTGGTGCAGTGTGTGTTAGAATATAATCCTTGACTCTATTCTTGTCTTCAAACAGGTTTTATGAACTGATATTGCATGACTGCCATAGCAAAGACCTTTATGCACGCAGAGTTATGCAGGGAATGCTGGCAACTTCTTCATGTCCCTATGAAATCAAAGTGAACTTGTGTGCACCAGAACATTTAAGTGAATTATCTACACTCATCCAGACGTCATGTGAAACATACTTGCAGTATTTCTCTGCTGAGATCTGAAGTCATCATGTGTCTTGGTATAATCAATTCATCCCTGAAACCAAAATATCTGTCTACAAATAATGTTACCTGGGAAAATCTGATCATTCACTTTCTGTGCAGCTCATCGTCCATGTATTTAATACTTGTTTTACTGTGTTTAGGGAAATCTGTAAAAGACTCTGTTCTAACCAGGAAGCAGAATAGTCAACTGACTGTAAGATAAACAGAAACGTTTCTTCATGCCAACAGTTTTCGGTTACGTCACCTAGCAAGCTGGGGACAGTGTTGCTTGTTGCTACAGCAGAGACTGCCTTGAGGACACGGGACGCCTGATGCCTCCAGGTGGCACTGGTCTGGTCCCACAGTGATGTAAGGCCAATGATAAGGCACTGAAGTTCCTGAGTTTCCACCAGTCTCTCCACATTGCAAGGCTGCCTGCAGAGCTGAAGGACAACCTGGAAAAAAGTAAGGAGAAGAAGCTTGAATGAAAAATAGCTGCTTTGATGAGGAGGGAAACTTTAAAAAGATTTAACAAAAATGTAAAATGAGATCATTGCCTCATTGACCTGTGTTAGTGACTCCTGAAAAGTCTCTTCTATGGCCTCACTCTCCCTTTTAGCTGGAAGGCAAACTAGCAGGTACAGACATTTCACCAAAGCAGCAGGGAGGCCAGGGTTTATACAGGACATTATATCCTACAAACACACAAAAAATAACATTAACATCTTGACAGACATGACAATCGAAAGAGAAGGAAATTCAGGCAAAAATGTTCATGTCAAATGCGCATGCATGTATTTATGACACTAAAAATTATAGCCCCTATTGTCCTGATTGGGGAAGTTTGACGCTGTGTGAAGGTGTGTGTGATATTTCGATGTCATTCAAGGACCTTACAAAATGTTAATGTCATGTACTTGAGATTGCTCTAGGTCTTGAGACCAGAACCGCTTTTTGAAGGTCCCGGACTCGTCTCAGAATCGAACACACAGAGACTCTGGATTTTTAATCAAGACCAATCCGGACTACAACAGATTTATTTGTTAAAGTAATAACTGTGATTGGATGTAAAACTTTCTTCTTCAAATGGAGCCAATAATGTAAGTCATTTCTACTTTTACTTTTTGATTTGTCTAAGTTTGGCAACCTTAATCACAGAGAATTCATAAGGAAAACAGCATACAAAAGAAAACACTCCGCAGAGTGCAGGTTCTGCAAGGCAGTGCTTACCACCTTGAAATCAGAGGAATATTTTTTAAATGCTCTTAGTCTTGTCTCGGTCTCGGCATGATCTGGTCTGTCAAGTCAGTCTTGGTTTGTGTGGTCTTGACTACAACACTACATAAAATGGGGTGATTTGAATGTGTGACTCCAATCAAATGTAAAAAGATTGTCAATTCAACAACACTAATTAGATTGAAACTATAGAAACCTGAAATTTCTCTTCCATTCGAAATTTTATTATCACTCACTGAGCTGTCGGCTGTAAGCAGCCGCAGAGACTTTAACAGCAGCCATCCTTGGTTGTCTCTGCATTCACAGTTTGCACCCTGCCTCTGGAAGAATTTCACCACCTCATCTCGAGCCCCCTCTGAAAACACAAAAGACTAAGGAGTCATGAACAAGCCAAAGACAATACAACAAGCAGCATGTAAACAAACAGCAAGTCTGCTTACGTGCTGTTGCTGCTTCCCCTTACCATTGATCACTAAAATTTTGCTCCACATTTGAGTCAAGAATATTTTCGTTCAAGCAGAAAGCAACATGAATATCTGGGAGGAGTTTGGGTGGATAAGTGTTCTCAAAAACGTTTCACTTCTATTTTTCAGAGCGAAAATTTGCATAGGGTTTCTATTTTGGAAAGTGTGAATAAATGTTCTAGAGGTTTTTTTAATGTCAGTGGAGTGCACCTACAAAGACCATCACAGATTTGTGAAAAACCACACTTTCGTAAGGCAAAATAGTTGAGAAATACAAATCAGCGATTACATATATCATGTTAGCTCTAAAACTTGAGCCCATAATAGAGCTTGCCTCCCAAACTAGAAGTATCTACTTCCCTAAAGACAAAAAAAACTTCTCCTTCCTCCAAAAAAATGCAATCATACATCAAGAACCAGCAACTGAGGGATGGCGATTAGCACAGAGGAGACCGAAAACCGCCAAAACATCAGCAGATCAATGCAATACCAGACCAACCGACCGCAGACAGGAACTGTGTATTTCGAAGTTTTTGTTTACAGATTGCATGTGTTTTGGCATTCTATCTTTCTTAACATGACATGGGCACCATTTTTAATAACGTACAGTACTCTTAATGTACTGCGATTTACTTTATTAAATTTACTATAACTAAGTGGAAAAGAACCACAGCACACTGAAAAAGCAGAAGTAGACAGAGGAGGCAGAAAGTCCCTCGAGCTGGAAAAAACAGCATGGTTGGATCTGAGCAGTTGTTTTTACCTGCAGGCCTTTCTGACAGTCTGTCATGGATGTGGTGAAGGACGGTGTCAGCGGTGAGAGCTGCAAGCCCCTTTATGTTCAAGCCTTCAAGTCTGCCACCATCCTCACAGACCTGGGATCAGGGAGGAGAGTCCATAATGCAAAGATATTGCAGAGCAAAAAACGCTCTGGCCTTCAAAATTAAAACATGAAGTGTCTGTCAGTGACTATGACAAAAGGCTTTATTGAGTAATAATGTTTTAAATATGTCTCAAACATGATTTTTAACTGTTGCAGAGTGGAAACATTGGCATAAAATAACTATGCAATTACATATAACATACTCTGAAGGTTTCTAGCCTGCAAAATTCGATGCATTATAAGATGCAGTGAAAGAATGTAACCACATTCTAGTTGGATCTCTTCTTCTTTAGCTAATGCACCTTCTATAAATAATAGAAGCCAGCGTGTATTATGTGCTCTTTTCAGTTCCATAAGAGGATATCGCATTTCACTGAGTTTGCTGTTCTTAAGTGAGGCCCTGCGTTCTGGTCAAATCTCTGGTCATGAGGCATACACACACACACACACTTATACACACAGAAACACACACAAACCAAAGAGTGATTACGTCTGCAGCTGTAAGCCCCATCAATGGTGTTACGCTACACACACACACACACAGATCACTGATGGAATTTTCATAGTTTGTGTGCACGGGTAAAAAAGGGAAGTAAGGAATGAGGAGGTTTCTTCATCGCTGTGATGCAACTCAGGCACAACTGAGAAAATTCTGCTTTTCCAATTAATCAACCGAGGCCTGAAGCTGTGGATCTGAGACGCTCTTGTGTTTCATATGGCATTTCAGTTAACTGTTTAGATTCACTGAGAGATCATACACACACGTGTGTTCAAGGGACAGTGAGGGGATCAGCTGAGGGCCAAACATCTGACTGCCGGCACATGCTGTTTTAATTGTTCATTCAAGCGGTCTGGCACAGTTTTGGAAACCAAGGTGTCCTGAGGCACTCAAAAGACCTTTTCAAGGTTGGGTATTAATTAGAACTGTGGTGCCACTTTAATTTCTCTTGCCATGATCTATTAATGGTACTGTTTCGAGAGGAAAAGTCATGCCCTGTGCCCTCATATTATATATATATATATATATATATATATATATATATATATATATATATACTGT
>JAQLOL010000003.1:13132265-13155302 GCA_029783665.1 Naso thynnoides
ATCTCCCATTTATAATGTTGCCCTTTCATCTATACCCAGGAGAGTAAACAACTCAACCTCAGACGACTCTCAACGATCGTCGTTCACCAGGGCCACATGTGACTCTAACGACTGTTGTTCTCCAGGGGTCACAAGACCCCAACGACTGTCATTCACATGAGACCACAGCAATGGTCAAGTGAAACCAGTGCTTTCACAGGCACTTTGGTGAACACACCCACGGAGGATAAATACCTGGGTCCTGCTCCACCGTCTTGGTCAGACTAGTGCGGACTGGTGAGACTGATGCGTATGAACTGATGAAGCCTCTTGGATGAGAGGCGAAACGTCTTCCTAGACAAACACAAGTCCACTTGCCTACGATTCAGTTTGCCCAGAGAGCTGTCTGAATAGGCTATTCTTTATTGTTCCGTGTTGAAACCTACAAAAATTTAACATGCTGTAATGTACTGAAAATGAATTCCATCAGCCTGGCTGTGTGGACAATCTAATCTAATCTTCAAAACCTTCCAAATTATGCACCTGACCGGACACCAGACATTTTGCTGCATTTTAGCATCAAAACCACAGGTCTTAAGAGAAGGAGTAGGGGGACTAAAAACGATTATTGTGGCAATAATAACTGCGATACACAGCATTAACATGACCATTTTAATTTTTTTTTTTTAACCTTTAAAATTTGGAAAAATTCTAAATGTATATTAAGAAAACATTAAGAAATTAAAGAGGGAATGGCAATAAGACATAGGCTACTCATTTTTACTTACAACCTCTGTTGAGTCTTATTCATAGGAGACACATCTTGATAATAAATAAATATATAAATAAGCTGATGATAAATCATAAGGTATCCCTGCATTAATAAAGAATACATTTTTTTAAATAAAACTGAATTAATAAGCCAGCTCTGATCTGTAAAATCTAACTTGCAATGAAGCCTTGACTGTTCTCTTTTCACTTGCATAAATACTGAGGATTACATTAGTTTATTCACAGCAGACACTTTAACTCACGATTATAATTATGATTATGCGATTAGCTGAAATTCACCACGATTGAATTTTTGTGAGTGTTTTTATTGCGATTAAGCATAAACTCAATAATTGTCCCATCCCTGGTTAAGAGTGGCAATAATGATGCAGCCACCGTGTTGGCTAACAACGCGGCTTATCTGGGCACTGAAATTAAAACTGACCCACAAGTAATGTAAAAAAACAAACAAACAAACAAAAAACTTTATCTCAAAATGAAGGCACTTTAAGGCCTTTTCTCTACCGTGCCTGCAGACTTTCAATACAAAGAATGAAGAGCTTGAAGGCATCATACACATGAATCACCCACGAGAGTGTGTTGTCTACCATGTTTTGGCCGTGTTATCTCCTCTGCAGGCCTGTCGTGTCGCCTCCAGACGATAACATTACACTCCAGCACCGGCTCTGAGGTTTGGCTCCTCTCAAACCGTCACGCTGTTTCCGCAGAGCTCTGTTGTGCGTGCTTGCGCGGCCTCTGAACACTGCAGGATGCCACAACTCAGTCAAAACTCATTTCAGCGTTACAGTTCAACAGGCCAGAGCCTGAAGTGACGAACAATCTCAAAGCAGGTTACATTTCAAACTGTAATTCAAATAAATAAGCAAATTAAAAAAAACGCTAAAATGTAGAAATAATTTCTGCAAATAAATCTGTCCAGCCCTGAAGTGTTTATATTCAGTGTGACACACCGCTAATAAACTTTTCAGGCGTTTTCTTATTCTAGGGACCACGTGTTTTGCTGACCACACCGGTCATGTGACCTCTCGCAGCCAACCAGCTGTCCAGGGCGTGCTCCGCTTCAATCACTTTCGCAGAATGAAAGATCCGCGTTACTGTTGCAGCGAAACACGATCGTCCGTCTCGCTTTACGTTTTGATGTTGTTGCGCTTCGCCGGAGGAGCTGACTCGGTCTCCGTCGCAGTTTCCGTCGGTGGGAAGGACAACAAGCCGCCGGTGTGCGCGCATCATAATGCACCCGATGCCCGTGTGCTCCGTTAGCGGCGGAGACATATTTGACTGTATCCAGAGAGGAAACATTGAACAGTGTATACTGTTCATCCAAAACGATCGGTCAATTCTCAAGCAAAAAGGTAAGCTACGATGGGTTTTTAAATCAATCTACGTCCGGTCGGCTTTGCTCTTTTATTTACAGCATGTTTGTGAAACTACAGGCCACTTCCTCTGTTCCACTCACCATGTAACGGTAGATAGTTTTATAGCCTTTACCAGTGATTGTTTTTTTCTGCTTTGCTCATTATATTTGTCAAAAATCTGTTAATAATTAATATTTTTCCAAGAGGACAAACACCTGTATGTCTGTCATACTCATTTCTTCCTCTAACACTTGTATCATATAACAAGGTTAAGCATCGTAATGACAGTCATACAATACAGCACAAAAGAATTTAACGTCTGATTTTGCGTTGTTTTACTTGCAAAGGATCCCTTTAAACTTTATCCTGCAGCTGTGTGCCCTGATGTGATTTTGTCCCCATGCCAACAGGGAACCTAACCTTGCTGCAGCTCCTCTGTGAGACGAGCTGGCACAGATCGAGATTGACAGATCCTGTGACAACACAGCACACAAAGTCACATTGTGCCAAAAATGAACCCGACTCCGCAGAGTTTTAAGGATCAACAGGCTGGCGGGCCGTGCTTGCATGCCGGGCTGATGTTGTTAGTCACAGATCCTGCAGGTCAGTTTGAACATCTGCATCCTCAAACCTTAATGTGTTGTGTCTGTCTTCATGCAGGCTGGGGTGGTTTCACCCCGCTACACTATGCTGCGCTCCATGGAAACCGCGCCCTGGTTGACCTTTTCCTCAATAATGGGGCTGACCCTAACCTGACATGTGATGCGGGACAGACAGCCTTTCATTTTGGCTGCAGGTGAGGAGTAGTTAGTGTTGAACAAACACGCACAAAATCTCGATGATGTGTTTTTTTGTTCTGCATTTGATTTTGCATGATAACGGTTTGTGCCGTTGACTCCCGTAAGGCAAGGAAACATCTATATCATGCACCAGATGATGCAGTATGGAGCTGATCTGCGCCTCATAGACCTGCAGGGGAAAACGTCACTGCATCATGCAGTCACTGGTGGCAACATGTGAGTGGAGGAAACAACACGTCGCAGCTTAATTTGATGTTTTTGTTACGCAATTGTTTAGCAAGACACACACAAATGCTTCAGGCATGCACTAAATGTGAGTTATCTTCCCCAGTGTTGCAGTGCACTATTTGTGGGAGACAGGAATGTTCCGGTTCACAGACACAGACATGTACCAGGTGACACCGCTTCACCTGGCTGCATCCACAGGCAACACTGAGGTGGTTCGGTATTTGCTCAGAGACCAGGTACGTATAGTCTTCACTCTCAGCCACTCTAGTTTTCCAGCAGTAAGATAAACTTTTACGTTTAAGCCCCGTTTAGGTAATTTTAACAGGGGCATTGAGTCAAATGAGAATAATTCAAAAGCATACCTATTGCTGCCACACTCACAATGCAACAACATGCTGTGCACAGTAATTTTATTCAAACTTTGGCTGCTTTTAGTCACTTTAAGCTGATTGATTTTGTTCTCAAGCCCACGCATTTAAAGTTAAGTGTCACTCTCATGAAACACTTTGGAGCCAGAACTGTAAGTAGCATTTTTAACAAATAAGCTCAGATGAGCCAAATCCCTTTACATGACCCCTGCAAAACCGCATAAAAGCTGAAATAAGTACCTGGCTTGTGGAAAAAAAGAAACAATTCCTTCAGTATCTCATTGCTGCTTGTCTGCCTGATGTGAATAAAAGGCAAGTATTTGTTTAGACTTGGTAAGCTTCAGGTGTATGAGGTCTGTCTTCATTTAAGACGTTTTTAAATCTGTCTGCCCAACAGTGGTCCCAATCCACACACGAGTAACCACAGCCAAGGATGATCCTAATCCATACATTTGGGAATGTGACAAAACCAGTTAAATCTTCAGACGATTTGTGCAGATGTGGTTATTTCTCATCTCAGTCCTCCTCTGTCTGTGTGTCAGAGATGTGCTGTGGATGCAGTCGACCAGCAGGGAGCGACAGCGCTTCACGTTGCGGCAGAGAGGGGAGGCGTGGAGGTGTGCTGGACACTGCTGCAGAGAACAGGCTGCGGGGCGCTCTATCAGAAGAACCACAGCGGCCTCACGCCACTGGAGCTCAGCAAACAGGGGAAAACGTTCAGGTGAATGTGCTGTCTCTGGAAATCTCTGGAAAAACACTGAGCAGCACGCCACTGCATGCGATGGTAGCAGCCCTCAGTGCCCTTAAACATCCTGTATGTTTGCATTTCCAGATTGCTTTTCCTCTCTTGGGACCCTGATGCTGATTAATACATTGCTACACTGTGTGCTTTTTCTATAGACATCAGCAGCTCACCAAGCTACTGAGTCGGTACATTAATGAGCCTATACACCACAAACCCAGAGAGTCTCACGGTAAATATCAACTCTGTAGTTTGCTTTAGTGATGGTGATTATGACGATGGCTGTGTGTGTATGTGTGTTTGGAAATGTGTTGAGTGTTCATACGTCTTTGTATGTCTGTATTGTGCCTGTCCTCCGCAGTTCTGTATTACTGGACTCTGTTTTTTCCAACCCTGAGTGGAGCTGCCATCCTGCTGATAGCAGCCATGTTGGGAGGGTATGGGGGGCTAATCTGCGCTTTGCTCTTCCCCTGGCTGGCTAGAACAATCTTCACACAGTATCACCGCATGACCACTTACCAAAGGTTTGAGGAAAACTTGTGCATGTTTACCAAAATGTCTACACATTTCACCGTCTGTTATATCTCTGTTTTAATAAAGCTTCTGTCTTCCTTCCAGGTTACCCAACCCGATCTACTTGGGAACCCTCACCGCTGGCGTGTTCCATTCCCTGCTCTGCTTCTATGGAAAAATATTGCCTAATATCCTTAACAAATGTTTCAGACCTTAAGTTTCACGCTCATGCTTATATTTGCATCATCAAGGTTTTTTCCCCTGCTAGCAACGTGACATAAGAGTCCCAGTGTTGGTTGGTCTGTTGGTCCCTCCCACACTTGGACTCCAGCCAAAGATCAGAGTGCTTTAAAACTTGACATTGATAATCATGATCCTCGCTAAATGACTCCTAGTATAACCATCAGGTTTAAACAACACTTTGAGCAACATTTAGATCTCAAATGAGGTTTTTTAGAAGTGCTGGTCGGATTCTCAAGAAATTTGCCTCTGAATGATTGCGCCCCCCGGGAGAAAAATAGCAGTGTTTTTTATCATCCTCTGACATTTTCTGCAGTTATACAATCAGGCTAAATTTTTCAGTTGTACTCAGTGAGAATCACATGGTAACTAACTGTTAAAGCAAAAAATGTAACGTTGACCGTGACCTGCAGCTTCAGAAAAACAAAGCACGCAAATATATTTTAGTGCGACCAGCTCATAATTTTAAGGAGAAAGTGTCCCCTGGTTTCCCCTCTGACGTCCTACGACTGCTCTGCCTGTCTGCAGCCTTTATTTAGTAGAGCTGTCCCCAACAACTACACAGTGCTGCAGCTGCAGCTCCGGTCTGCAGGCAGCCTACATATTGCTTTCAGTAACCTCTGTGAATCACAGAGCTGAGGCAGAGCAGTCGCAGGACATCAGAGTGAAAACCAGAAGACATTTTCTCTATAATACGATGCGGTTTTATGAAAATTGCTGTTTTGTGCGATATATCAACGTGCATCTTTAATCGTCATTTTTGAAGCCGTGGGTCGCGGTCAAAGTTACATTTTGGTGCTTAAAATGGACATAATATGGTAAAATTCAGTGAGCACATTCATGCTCTCACAAGATAAAACTCTTTGTGTTTTGGACACTCCAAAGCTTCCTTGTGAGCATTGTCAACTGACCAGTGTCTCGCTCACCCAGATATTGATGGTAAGGAACATTTAATGCAGGATTTTATATAGAAGAGTGACAAGTATTTATCCTTAACCCTTTGAATGTGTGTGGCCAATCAGTGCTCTGGTCCAGGTGTCCATGGTCCACTTCTCTCTGGTCTTCGGGTTGTTCTGTAAGGTTCTGACTCAGGACCCGGGGACACTGGACAGAGCAGACGCAGATCCTCGGTTCTCTTGTATCGCTGACCTGGTGGAGAGCAACCAGAGTCCCCACAGGTTCTGTCCATACTGTGAGGTAAGACATTCAGCACAGGCCATGGCTCAGGCATTCCCTCATATCTACTTACCTTTGCCTATCTTACGCCTGGTAGAGCTCATTTCAAAGCAGTAGGTGTATGAAAAGTAGAAAATAAAACCCAAGATGCTTTTGAAAGGTTGATTGAAAAGTTAAAGATGGAGCAGATCTTGTTTGTCTGTTGCTCTCCTCATAGTTGTTTCTGCCCGACTTCACCAAACACTGCAAGCTGTGCGACGTGTGCATTAAAGACTACGACCACCACTGCCTTTTCCTCAACCGCTGTGTCGGCCGGGGTAACCACCGCCTCTTCCTCTTCTTCATCCTCGGCATGGTGATCGCCCACCTTCTTTTTGTTGCTACAGCAACAAGTTACCTGCTGGACAAGATGCCAGCAGGCAGTCACAGCTGGTCGTCGTGGCTCACATTGTTAGGGGAGGAGTTCTGGGTCGTGGTCATGACGAGCATGAATGCACTGACGCTCCTTTGGGAGGTGTGGCTACTGACTGAGCAGTTTGACGCCGTCGCCACGGGAACGACCACATACTTCAGACAGTGTGAAAGCTCAGCACGACAGAGGTCGCTGGGACAGCGCTGGGTTACGGTGCTGTCGTTTCTGCTGGAGGGTCGCAGACGGCTGGGCAGCGGGCAAACAAGAGAGGACAAAACTGCCATAGACATTTAAAACTGTCTGTCTTTTATCCAGCTGTTGTTCCATCATAGCTCACTTACAGATGTGCATTCTCGGTTTACAGAGTCTTTGGTGTGCACTCAACCTTGTGAGAATGTCCCTTTTAGATTCAATAACTCTCTAATGCCATATAACATGTTGCACTTGAATGTAAAAAATAATTCTATCTCAATGTTCTTTTTTAATATACAGCAGGCTGTAGAGTAGATTTGTCCGCAGATTTGTCGGCAAAGTGGCTAGCAGGGTAACTAGCACTAAGAGTTTAGATGCTCCCCTAGTTTTTAGAGACCTCACCGAATACCTGTTAATGAATTTACTGGTTTAAAGTGGTCTGTGCAATTTGGTGGATAATCCCTAAACTGTGTTTTAGCAGGGAAACGCCTCTGAATGAATGCATGTAATAACACCTGTTTTTATATTTCATGTCAAAATATATATTTTTTAATGTCATTTTCAGCATAGTTTCAAATCAGGGCTGCTTGAGGTGGGCCTCTCGTGCCAAAATTAGTTTAACAAACAAAAAACCCCCATTAAATTAGGGATGAACTCGTGCAATAGTATCGGTATCAAAAATGGGAAAAATGTATAATCTGATATAGATCCAATTATTGGCCTAAACTCTCCCCGGAATGCTTCCTTAAACTATGCGTGACATGCCATCATGTGACTAATTTAAATAGCTAGGCTAAGGAAAGTGCTTCCATACAGATGTGTTATCTGTGGCTTTTTTTGTTGTTGTTGTTGTTGTTTTTGTCATTTAAGATAGGGAAAAAGGCTGTATCAAATTGATTTTGGTATCGACAGATATTCAGTGTTGACTTATCAGTATTGGACAAGAGAAAATGATGTTGAGCCGTCCCTACATACCGTTAAGTTTAAAGCAATGCAATAAGAGTCACCGTTTTATTATTTTTTTAGGTGAATGCTCTTTAAATCTGTTGGATGCCTGATTAATCATTCATGTCCCACCATTAACTTAAAGTTATTGCTCTCAAATAGCCCATTTCTACCAACATGAACTGGTTCTGTTCTAGTTTGCACACCTAATTTTAAACATTTTGCACATTTTGACCACAGTTAATTTGGTTCAAAAACAACAAAGTGGGTTCCCAACTGGAACCCAAAAATAGTAGGTTTTCCTTGGGAATCGAAGCGGGCATATGAAGTTTTACAGGTCATTGTGTATTGCCCAACGCCCTCTGTTGGTGACGTATCTTCTGTCACCATAATTCTGCTAAAACAGGTGGAAGGCTGGTTTGCTAGATAGCACCAAGGTTTCGAGAATCCTCAACAGAACCAGTTGAAGCACCAGAGCCAAAGTGGTAGAAAAAGATCCAAAGGGAAAAAGTTCAGGCGCCCCTGGTTTAAATTAAGGTGTGTCACAGTGTAAAAGCATAATTCAAGGTTGTTAAGATTTGTGAAGTCAAAACATTTCCGAGCTCTGTGATTAGCTGCTGATAATGGCTAACAGCAAGCGCACTGAGAAGCTTTGTTCCTAACATAATGTCATTACCTCTCTGACCTGCTCCCAGTCATTTGTGCCACGACACTTCCTCTGCTCTCGCTAATGAGACATGCTCTTTTCATGCCTTCAATTAAACGCACTCATTTCCTTTGTGTCCCTCACGACCATATTTCTAGATTATAGATGATGTTCCCCACACCCCTCACAGGCTGGCGTGTCTGGACTATGTGAGAGGCTGCGTCACATGATATTATTTAGTGTCCATTGTGTTGCCTGTCATGCTTAAGATGAGTGCATGTAAGCCTTTGAAACTGAGTGCTTCTACTGTATTTCTCTGTCTTTCAATCAGTGTTATTGTATTGAAGTATTTCCATCATATTTTTTACACGCTAATGTGTTGTATGTGTTGTGACAGTTTCTTTTGGTTTTACAAGATAGTACCTTGTTGTTTTTCTGCTGTAAGAAATGTGTTTAATAAATAACTAAAATCTGCCATTTTAGAAAAAAATAAACTAGCTTCCTCTTTTGTCTGGCTTTGTAGAGAGAAAGTAATAGATTTTTTCAGATTCAAAGCTTGTGACCTTCCCTCTTTTACATAGGCAAATCAGGAACAGCCGGAGCATTGATTTCCATTGTTGTAAGCAGGGAAAATGTACAGTGTGAAGCATCTTCAGGAGAAACTCATAATATTTTTTTAAACAGAAGTCAGCAGTTTTCACTTCTCCATCAAGGCAGCTCACTTCCTTTACTTAGAGACAGACTAAAAAAGAACAGAGGACGGCAGGAGAGCGTCGCACAGCTATGTTTTATATCTCTGTATTAATGCAGCTGCTCAGGATTATGTGATGCTTCCTTGTGCAGCACAGAGCATCTGGCTGCGGACTGAGAGTCGTCTGGTCTGCCCGTCCGAGATGACATGGCAAGTAATGTTCGCATGACTGTCTTTATTTCCTTTTTTCTATCAGAGTCTGTTCACATCAGCATTCTTCAGGCACACGTCATTGGTGTCTTACTGATGACAGCCATAGTAGTCCCTTCTCTTTGGGTATGTGAATGTCATTTGATTTGTCTCTAAGTGGTTATCAACTAAGTGGAGGACTGAGATTTTGAGTACTGCCATTGTTTGGACTCTGAGTGTCCCTGTGTGTGTGTTTTGGCTCCAGAAATGGCTCCAGCAGAGAGGGATATACTGTGCAGACGGTGTCACTGCCATGAAATCATTCAGGACTTCTCTCTCTGGAGACAAACCAAAAGAATTGGCAGGTAAAATTCTGTTTTTTGCTCATTTGAGAATGTTTGTGATGGTTCCTGGATATCGGAACCCCATTTTCAGATATTTATCTCTATGAGCTTTTCTCTGTCAGGGTAAAAGCTGTGTGATCATAAAAGTGTCAGATTCTATAAAGTTGATGTACTGGGATTCCTTCATAAGCTTCATAAAGTCAGTGTGAAGTCATGGATTGATTCTTTTTGAGCTGAGTGTTTCCTTCCAATAAGTAAACTCAGTCAGCTCTCCTTTCCAGCAGTGTCTCTGTAATGCATTTTCATCTCATCTGGCCTCTTGAACTATCAGCTTTATCACATCCACTTCAACTCTACCAGGCAGAACAGGAACAAGAACATCGCACCCTTGAGTGCTGTGGCTTTCGCCATACAGATTGCTGAGTGACTGAGTAGTGTGGCATTTCCCCTCCGACTATACATCATAGTCTGAGCGAGTCTGGATGCTAAATATGAGCTTCCTGCAGTGGAGTTTTGTCAGTTTTAAGCACACGTTCATGTACATTTATCACAAATCTGCTAAGGTTCATAGGTAAAGACAATGCAATCACTTTGCCTCTTGCTCTGCATCAAACATTAACTGCTGAGAATGGTGTCAGTTAAATCAAATGTATTGATCTGAGGTTGTACTTCAGGTACAGTGGAGACCATAATCAAATCTCCATGTGCAAACAGCTGGAGGGATTGTGAAGACTGTGCAGAGATTGGGGAGCCGATGTAAAGAAATGGGTGACAAGACAGAGGACACACAGCCAGACATATTTATAGACAGTGAGACATTGATACTGAGAGTGTGCAGCAGAAAGACAGAGAGCAGAGAGAGAGAGAGAGAGAGAGAGAGAGTGGGCAGGGCTCGAGGTATGTGAGAACAACAGCACGCCGGGCCAGTGGGACAGACAGGGGGAGTGAGACGAAAGGAAGGAGGGGAGGAAGAGGAGAGTGTGTGGTTAAGTGCTTGCAAGCGTGAGTGTGTGTGCATGTGTGTGTGTGCGAATCAGACAGAGATAGTGTCCAAGTGCAAGACAGCGAGCCGGGGGAGAGAGAGAGAGAGAGAGAGAGATGCTCGGAGAGGATGAGGAGTAACAGGGCGAGGCAGCAGCGAGAGGAGTGAGCGTGTGTGTGCAAATGTGTGTGTGTTTGAGGAGTAGTGTGTGAACAGAGGGATGCAGTCATGTCTCTGTGAGAGGGAGCAGCACAGCAACGGTAACCATGCTGAGCCCCAAGATAAAACAGGCACGCCGGGGTAAGCACACTCCCTCCTCCCCTTTTCTCCATCCTTCCTCTGCACTCCATCTCTTTTCTCTCTTTCCATGCTTCTCTCTGTGGTCCATCTCTGTCTTTCCCTCCCTCAATGTCTCTGCAGAGCTCCATCTGTCCTCTTGTCTTTGTGATAATGTACCATCAATATCGTTGCCAAGTGCTCTCATTGATAATGACATCCAAAAGGTGTGGGAACGCCATGTTAGCACTGGATCTGCACACCGGTGTCACTCTGCATCTTCCTGACTATTGTTATCAGCAATGACCTGAGTTTTCTTGCATGATGAAGTGTTGATGCTTTTATCTTCTCTGTGAAATGCTCAGTGAGAGTTAACGGGCTCTACTACAGGGTGATGTAATCCCTACTGTCTCCTGATTATACCATCCTCATTCCTAGAAGATTTGATCCTGATGGGGATAGTGTGGGTTGGAGCAAAAATGGCTGCTGGAGGGGAAAATCCTCCAATAATGTTCTGCATCCTGACCTGTTCACACCTGAGCACATCTTTATTGACCCAGAGTTTATTGGGTTAGGTTTTGTTCAGCATGGGTTTGAGCTGCCGACAGATCAGAGGTGCTGAGAGGAATGCGGGGCTTTCTGCTCTTGTAAATCACAACAGCTGACTGTCAAACATAGTTCCTCTAACACAGGGTAAAATCCACTTGTGACCGCTACCGTCGGGATGCCGCTTATACATGCGTCTCACATGACTGTGTGGAGATGAATAAGGAAGCTGTAAATCACAGGATTGACTCCTGGCAATGAGATTATCACGACGCAGCGTAAAGACGCTCGCTGTGCTCCTCGTAGCAGGTGGTTGCTGTAGACAACCGACACACTCACTGGTTCAAGTTGCCTGGGGAGTTGTGACAGTTGGCAGCTTCTTTCAAGGAAATGGAATATTTGTTTTCAATATCCATAAGTGTGTGTGTGTGTGTGTGTGTGTGTGTGTGTGTGTGTGTGTGTGTGTGTGTGTGTGTTCAGGCAGGCTTGACGCTTCATTTACCCCCTGACGCTGTCTTATTCTGGACCAGCCATAAAAAGAAAGATCATAAACGATGATGGGGAGGAGAAGTAGTGCCTCTCCCTTCTCCTCTACGCACACAGTTGGAGCGTGCAGCAGCCACTTCAGTTTGCTCACCACGTTTTGTTCGCTTGCCATCTATCATTTGCTGTAATGGTATTCTCTTTTGATTAGATTCCCAGCTCTGCTCTCCTCTGACCCTTTAATGCAGCATCATTCAGGGCAAATTCATACAGCGTCACAGGGCTGAATCTGCACTCACAAGCTTGGAATGTAAGACCAGAATCCTAATGCAGTTAAGAGTCTTACAGGAAGAGGTTATTGGTTTTGATGCTTGTCCTCATTATCTGTGTGGCTTAAAAACTGTCAGTATGGGGACATTTGAATTGATAATTAAGGGCATAACGAGATATGATACAGCACCCTAGCATCAAAATTACAATGAAGACTTCATGGGACATTGAAGACAAATTTTCACTAATGAGACGCAGTTCGAGTTGAGTAAGTATTAATACTGTACCACGTTCATTATAATCATTACCAAATATTGTTATGAACTCATTTTTATTTAAGGTAAAAATACAATACATATGCAAAAAGGACATTCATTGATGTCTAAAAATATATAACAATCTACTGAAACATTCCAACATTAAACAAAATGATTTAATTAGTTGTATGAAATAAGATGAAGAATTTAACAGTGGTGGTGGACTGTACTGAACAATATGTATTTACTTGACTTAGATTACAATTTTCTTACAATTTTAAAGTACTTGTACTATAGTTATGTTGTTAGATTTTACGTTCCTTGAGGGGAAAAACGATTTTTTACTTGATTTCATTTGACAGCTACAGTTATGCTACACAATATGATACATAATTCATAATGATCTTGAAATATGATTATTTTTAACAGATTAAACTACCAAAAAAAAGTACTGAAGCAGTTTAAATTTTCTCTACTGCAACCAAACACAATAACAAGCTAAATGCTACAGTAGAGCATAATTAATATGATTATTATATAATGACTGATTGTCATACATTTACTTAGTTACTGTAGTTTAATATACATTTGACTGACTGTAAATAAATGAATGTCTGTCCAGGTTACTGCAGACAAAAGCATTCATTCAGTCTAAACCAAAATTATTCATTTATTTGCCAGTTGATCTCTGTCCCGTGTCCTTGAAGAGCAGCAAAGTCCTTCTCATCATTCTTTACTTTTGACTCTGCGCAGCACTCGCCTCATTTTATCTTTGATTTACTGTACTTCTGCTTTCGTATTTGAATTATACATCTTAATTCATACTTCTACTGCACCACAAGTCAAAGGGAAATATTGCACTTTTAACTCCAGTACATTTATTACTGCAGTTATAGTTAGCAGTTTTCACACAGATTCACATTTTACATTCAAAATAAATGCACTGTTAAAAATTTAACTTACTCAAAATTATATTACATTAGTCCAAATGAACTCCACCTCCACCAGCTACAACAGTAATATACTGTGTCCACATTACTGCATCAGCAAAAATAAGTCAGCAGTATAATGCATGTAGTTAAACACTCACAGGGGCCACTCTCCTGCAGTAATATCACTGATCATCAGCAACATAAAGGTTATGTATCATATATTTTATAATCTAAAGCAGTTACCTTTGAGCAACATTATTCCTAAACATAAAAAAATCTGATCTTTGCACACTCATAGTTCTTTGCAGACAGTAGATTCAAAACAGAGTTCCTCTCTGAGATTTCCAGCCTCTTTTTAAAGATACAGAAGATGTGACCATGCCTGCTGTATTTATAGGTCCTGCTCTGCCTGCTTCTGCTGTCAGTGTACAGCTCTGTTAATGAATGCTTCACGTGGACTCAACTCTAGTCTTATCCCTTCCCAGCAGTCATGACTCTGTAAATGAAAGACGTCCAGAAAGAGGAGAAATAAAATGAGAAGTCCAGACAGAGAGCTGATAAGCAGGAGAGAGGAAACAGGAGGGAGATTTCAGTCCAGAGCCTTGCAGATACCTTCCCTGCTGTCCTCAGCAGAAAGCAAGATGCAATTAACAGGAAAAAAAGACGCCATTGATTTCTCTCTCCTCTTCTTCTGCCTTCTGTTTGTCTCTTTCCCTCTTTCTCTCTCCCTCCACCTAAATCCCAGGGGATCACTCTACTGTTGCTGTTTCTGCTCTATATCTTTGGCATACCTATGCTAATATATAATCCATGCTTAAAGTCAGTCTGTAGCAGTTAAAGCACAGCTTGATCCAAAGCAAAACTCCTCGTACAGCAGAGGAATTGAAAATAATACAAGCCCCTGTTATTATCTGAAAGGCATAATCAAATGTAATAGAATAAATGAATGTATATAATCTCAAAACAGGATGTCTTTGCTACAAAATGGAGGCCATGCCTTGGTAGACTGATTTAAGAGGATATCTGGATGCACGGGTGTAGCTGCACCTGAATATTTGAAAAATATTCAAGATTGTCTCTGTGAAAATCTTGAAATAACATCTGTCTTTATTTAACTTTCTATTTCTCGATCTCTCTCATTTTGATGCTTTTAATCCTGCAAGCTCTTTGTGTGTGTCTTTGCAGCGCGGTCCAAGAGCATGGTGCTCGGGGAGTTGTCTCGCATGTCCCGGCCGTGCTCTCCTCTGGATCAGGAGAAAGCACTGAAGGCCGGCTGGCTGAAGAGACAGCGGAGCATCATGAAAAACTGGCAGCTGCGTTGGTTTGTGCTGAGGACTGAAGCCCTGTATTTCTACAAGGACCAGGATGAAACCAAGGCGCAGGTGACGCTCATGCAAATACGTAAACACATACACAGAACCTGGTGACACCTGTTGTTCTAGGACTGCTGAGTGATTGCATCCTGGCCTTTAGGGAGTCAAAACATTATGTGTTCTCCAACTCTGAAAATAGCATATTGATTCTATTAAATCGGGTAAGAAATAAATTTTTGCCCTCAATTAAAATGAAGCATTTTTCTGCATTATGTGAACATGATTTTTAAAGCTAGACACTCGTTTTTATATTTCTGGTGTCAAACAATAGCTGGATAAATATTCTCGCTTCCATTCACTCAAAAACTATTACAGCACTAAAACATCCCCTCACTCTCCATTACAGCCGCAGTTGCTCTAACACACACCCTGATAATGTGGTAACTAGCCGCCCTGTGGTTCTGCTTTAAGCACTTAGAGGGTGACCTTTGACCTTCTCTATGCTGGGAGGATCAGAAACGCAGGAGTACATGAGGAAGCACCAGAGGGATAAATAGATGAGGAGATGTTTCCCTGAGTCATCCCTCCCTCCATCATCATTACTTCCCTCCACTGGACGGATGCCCAGAGCTCAGCATGCTCAGAACTCTGTGATGTTTAACATGAGTTACACGTCCAAGTCCAGAGCTACTAATTGATTTCTCGTTTGGCCCTCAAGTACTGACGATACAAGTGTCCTCGTGCCTGTCCGTCTGCCTGTCTGCCTGTCTGCCCGTCTGCCCGTCCGTCTCACACCTTCCTCTCCTTTCTCCTACAGGGTTGTATTCCCCTTCAGGGCAGTCAGGTCAATGAGCTGCCTGCCAATCAGGACGAGCCCGGTCGCCACCCGTTTGAAATCGTTCCAGGTGAGTTGGCACAGTGGCAACTCTGATATGTAAGGCAGTGAGCATGTAGGAAGTTTTGTTCAAGTGATGCTGAACCATCTGTTTATTTCTGAAAGCCAAGCAGAAAAACACTGGAGTCCACCATCGGATATTTATTTCAAATTTTGTCAACACTTTCTATGAAGCCTGTCTCTATAATGTATCATAATACATTATTTACATATATAACTCATTAGAACACATTATAATATAATAATAATATAATGCATTGTATGTGATTATGGTAATGGTTAGGGTTAGGGTTAACTCTAACCTTGCTTATAACTATGATTATACAGCATTATACGCACATTACAGTGCATTATAAGTGTGTTCACACATGCTTAAGCAAATCTCAAGTAATTTTCCTCAAACACCAAGACCAGAACTTAAAATGTTTTTGCAGAAAGAGATATCAACATCACCACTCATTGCTATTACCAGCAACTAAATTATCATTCGTGTTCAAATGGTGATGAAACCCTGAATCATGCAACATCAGTGCACACACCAATACCACAAGAACATTACTTCAAAGCCAGGTTTTCCACAAATCCCAGAGTACCTCTTTGTGTTCTATCTGTGGTCATGCAGCAGGTCATATCCTCTTTGTAAACCTTTCTGACCCCAAATCAAAGAGATGAGTGGAAATACTACTGAGTAAATCATAGCTGCATATGAGTCACAGGCTGTCACACATGCATAAAATATGCAGAACAGCAGAGGGGATGTGAGTGCCACAGCCGTGTGTCTGAGGGTTAAACAAGGACTTCATTCACTTGTGCTCATGGCAGCGTGGGGTTGGCATGATCACACTCAGACAGTGGACAGTATGTTCAGCTCATACGTCAGAGAGCTTGGTAAAAGAACGAATTTGGAAGTTGCACTTGGTTTGCCTATTTTCTGGCTGTGGTTGAAGTGCCTCAGTTTGGCTCTCATCGAACAGCATCTTGGCTTGTATCACCACAGATTCACCTGCAAGCATTCGTTCTTTTTGAGGGCTGCCTCTGCTCAGCTGTAGCCCCTGTTTACCACTGACAGAACAGGTTCAGCATGGGTCTATACTGCAGCTGGTTGGCTAACAGCCTGACAAATTATCCTGAGGAAGACGTTTCAGTTAATATTGGTAGTAAGTACATTTTTCTCAGCTTTGATCATAACAGAAGGATGTATATGAAGAAATACTGGAGTTCTCCTATACTGAAGTGGTTTTAAAGCAGATTAAAGTGTTGAAAAGTACTGCATCTCTCCCTTTGGCTTTTTGTGTTGACAGGATTGACAAGGTCTTGGTATATAGTTTCCATTTTGCAGAAGCGACCCCTAGATTAGCACATAGCATTGCATCGGATGTCCTGTGCATAGAAACAACTGTCTGACAAAACTGGCATGTTAGTTGTCTCTGTTCTGCTGCACTGTCTCAACATTTGTTGATCTGTCGGATATTATATTCAATATTCTCTTATTATCCACATTTAGAATTACATGAATGTCAGCAGCATTAACAACTACATCAGGTCTGCAAAGTGGCAAATGGAAAACATTGCATTAGTAGATTATGCATTAGACTCTTGCAGTTAGTGTTTTTAATTATGTATGTGGCCTTTGTGTGTTTGTGCACTTCACAAAGGACTATTACAGTATTAATATGTTCTAACTCATTTACTATGGAAAAACATTGACAGCAGGTTACCTGAGTCAATATTGTATAATGCTTTAGGTAGCAATTTTGAAATGTACTGAAATGCAGCAATATTGCAGCATTAATTTCAATAGTTTCATTTTTCAGTACTAAACAGTTTAGAATTGCTGATTAATACATGTAGTTATGTTTTATGATCTACATGTTTTCCCTAAAGTTGGGTTAGGCAACATCTGGAAATATTGCTAGCTGTAGCATGAGACTCCTAAGGAAGCAACTGAGCTGCTCCCACCCCTCCCTGTTTTTGCCCTAGCTAGCATTTTTTTTTCATTTGTCGTCACTCTCTCTTTTAAGGCCAGTTTACACTAAAGATTCACAATGAAAAGAAACAGTTGCAGGGTCAGCATGACTCAAACCGGCTGACGCCGTTGCCTGTTACTCAGCTTGTCAAGTCACCAGAGGCCAATTTTAAAACTTAAGGCACATCATTTGTTTCAACAGCCAGTCAGATCGCAGACATCACCTGTCACTAAGTAATGCAGCGTCGAGCAGCCAATAGGAACGTGAGCTCTCTGAAATGATCCGTGATTGGCTGAAAAGACCCTGTCATGGTCTGAATAAAGAGCCAATGAGAAGTGCAGATGTCTAGTGTTCTTTCAGACCACCTGAATTAAAATATGCTGAAAGGTTATTATAGAATTTCTGCCCAATGATACCAAAAATAAACTGCTTTCCTCAGCTTCAATTCAACATATTTTTAAAGAGTCACCTCCAAGGCAGCCACTGTTTTCAGTTTATTTCATACAAGAAATAAGAATCTTATGATAAATTACCTTCAGTTTTTAGTTCTCTGCGGGTCAACTGCAATTCAAATGAGAGGAGAGAAATGGCTGTAAGTTAGGAGAGACCCAAATCTTTGACACAATATTGAGCTTTCAAAATTAGTTGGTGGTCATGCAATCTGCATGGAAATTAAAGTCAGTGAGGTAAAACATGCAAATACACTCGTGTGCTCTTTATTACCACGTAAGTCGGTGTTAAAGTCACTTTGTAGGGAGAGTTTGAAAGTGAACCAGAAAAAGTCTGACTGAGGGATACGGTGTGGCTGCTGGTGTCCACAGGGAACCTTACTCTTTCTGGGTCATTTCTCTCACGCACAACATACTATGCACCACAGTGCAGGACTATGTAATGAATGTAGGTACTGAATTAAACTTACACAACAGCGCATATGGAGTCCAGACTGCAGTCAGTCGAAAAATATGCTTTTTGAATCAGTTTAATGAAAGGGGTTTTTTTTGTTTGTTTTGTTTTTTAAAAAAAGGTTAGCACATTTTATTTTAGTAGTTTTGATGCTTTTATCTCCATCTGTAATTGAGCAGTGCTTCCACATCTTCAAAAGCGATTTCAAAGTCTCTTAAAAAGGAAGAGATTTCCTCACAGTGTTATCAAAGCTAAACTGAACTAAACACAAATGTCAAACTGAAATGTCAGACCGGGTGGTATCAAGCTGCGTGCATTCAGAGGAAGCAGAGGCAGAGCTGCACGACTGAGTCTTTGTACTTAACAGGGGTGCTGGAGCTGATAAGGTTATTGAAAATACGGATATTCCTAGTTGGTGAAGCCCATTTATTTACAGGTAATACTGTTTATGTGATGGAAAGCTGAAGCTGTTCTGTATTCAAAGTACAGTGGTGAAGAGATATGTTAGTCATTTTATATCCTATTGATCCAGGAGATAATAAAATCTGGTTGTGTTTTCAGGGGGGGCTGGAGAAAAGGATCGAGTCGGTATAAGCCATGAATCATTCCTGCTGATGGCCAATTCTCAAAGTGACATGGAGGAATGGGTCAGAGCCATACGGAGAGTCATATGGGCTCCACTCGGAGGAGGTGAGATCTCTAAACACGTTTACACAAACACGTGTCCATAAAGCACCATTTTTAAAAAGGCATTTAAACCTCTTGGGTTCATATAAGGAAAGGAGCTTGTAATGACTTGAATGCTGTTTATATTGTGTGTTGTGATGATGCAGGCGTCTTTGGGCAACACCTAGAGGAGACAATGATGTACGAGGCCCAGTGTGGCCCTCAGCGGCTGGTCCCTGTGCTGGTCGAACAGTGTGTTTGTTTCATACGAGAACATGGGCTCGATGAGGAGGGCCTGTTCAGGGCCCCCGGACAGACCAATCATGTCCGAGAGCTGCAGGATGCTTTCGACCGTGGCGAGAAGCCAGTGTTTGACAGGTGATGCCCTGGGAGTGGGCATTTTATCCATAGCAGTGTGCCAAGCAATAATCTATGCTCAATAATGTTCTTCATGTCCTCTGTCTTGCAGTACCACAGATGTCCACACAGTGGCATCGCTGCTAAAGCTGTACATACGGGAACTACCGGAGCCTATAATACCATTCTCCAAATACACACAGTTTCTGTCTTGTGCTCAGCTTCTTACCAAGGATAAAGCACTGGTAGTTACATGTCTGCTTAACACTCTGCTTATACATTTGCAAACTTTTAACTTGGCAATGAACTTCTTTCATTTTTGTTCAAGGGTGTCTTAGAGCTAAGCAAACAGGTGAAATCCCTTCCTCAGGTCAACTACAACCTCCTTAAATACATCTGCAAGTAAGTCAACACTTTCTTATCTCTATTACATTTCGTCGTAGTTGTTAAGTGAACTAATGTGACTGTGATGGTTGTTGTTTCCCATTCACTATCAAGCAAGAGAAATCATTCATAACACCCACATCCTCGTCATCGGGGGAAGTAACATCATATTGACTCCAAGTGTGTGTAATTGCATGTTATCTCTGCCTTCTGCATCTATATAAAGATCATCAGCTGAGCCCACACACCAGGCAGAGGCATGACTCACTCATCATTAGTTTGAATCTTACTGAACAAAAAATTATACAGAGCTGTCAACCCTCATGATTTTACATAATCAGGGGGAAATATGTTCCGCTTTTGGTTTGTTCTGCTCAGGTTTCTGGATGAGGTTCAGTCTCACTCCAATGAGAATAAGATGAGTGTTCAGAATCTGGCCACTGTGTTTGGACCCAATATCCTTCGACCCAGAGTGGAGGACCCAGTGACCATGATGGAGGGTGGGTTATAATGTTTATTTTGCTTACCAATCCATACTTACAATGCCATGAAACATTTCAAACAAGTGTAAATTTGTGTGTATGCCTGTTTGTCATTACAAACAGGAAGTTCACAGGTGCAGCACCTGATGACTGTGCTGATCAGTGAACACACTGGACTCTACCAGAGGGAGGAGCCGGAAAACGAGACCAAGATCCCATCGCAACAACCACAGAATCCTCTCCAACGGTGCAAAGTGGAATGGCTCTCACAAGAAGGCACTGACCCCCCACCCTCCTCAAACACAGACTCCAAAACCCCTAAAGAGAAACCCCAACCTTCCACCCCTTCCACAGACAGTAAGCAGACTGCACCAAGCCCAGTTACAACCTCAGAGAAGTGTGAGGATGGTCAGAATGAAGAAAAAGGCAAAAGAAAGACAGAGGAGAAAGTGGATGGAAAAGCAGATAGCAAAGCTGAAGGGAAGGGCGGAAGTGAAGTAGCTGTTAGCCCGAGTAAACAGTCTAAAGCCCTGCCCTCTTGGAGGTGCTCCTTCAAGGGCAGTGCAGCATCAGGGGGACCAAGGGGGAAGATTGGGGGGTCAGCAGGGGATGTGTCAGCAGCTGGTGGGACCAACTGGCTGATGAATGGCCTGTCGTCTCTCCGAGCTCACAGACGCACCACTTCTTCAGGTGAAAGACTCAAAGACTCAACTCTGTCTCTGAAGGATTCAACCCTGTCCCTTAAGGAGACCGCTCTTGCACTTAAGGACTCACAGAGAGACTCTGATGAAGACTCACCTCAAACGTCCCTGTCCCACAGAGCTCTCCACCAGTCCCATAGACTGTCTGCCTATGACAACGTTGCCCCCTCCAGTCTAAGCCTGCCTGCTGACACCGCCTCCATCTGGACATCCTTTGAAATCTCATTGGCTGAGCCAGAGGGAAGCGATAAGGCAGTAAAGTTAGGGCAGGGTCAAGAGAGACCCGCAGAGGTGAGGGACACTACTAATACTCCCGATCACAGTGCAAGCGGCCCTGAGGACGATCTCTCAGGAACAAATGAGGGTCTTGCCAACATGCTGACCGAACTCAAGCAGGAGCTGAAGAAACAGAGGACGAGCTACGAAAGCTGCATTCGCAAGTAAGTATGAGACACTTCTGTCATATAATCCAGTAAAATCAGCATGAGGTTTTACTTTTAACCCCTTTGTTTCTTCTTTGAGGTTGGAGGAGTCCTGTGCTAAGTACCAGTCCCAAGTAAACCACCTTGAGGAGGAGCTGGACCAGGAGAAGAAGAAATTTCACATGCTAGAGATACGACTAAGGAACTCGGAGCGGGCTCACCAAGACGCAGAGAACCGAAACGTTCTCCTCCAGAGGGAGATGGAAGAGTTCTTCAAAACCCTCGGAGATTTGACCACAGGGGTGACACAGACCAACTAGACCAAACCGACCTGCCTTCATCTGGTCCATCAGAGGAGGAGGAGGAGGAGGAGGAGCTCTATTACTGGGAAGATCTGCCAGCCCCAAAGCTTTGAAGACCAAATACCTCTAGTGCAGTACTACTTGCCATCATGTCCTCTTTAGTACAGCCGTCTTGTGCCTACACTGACCAGTGCCGGTGCCAAACGAAAACTCCTCTGGACCTAGCAGCTCTGATTCAACCATTCCACCAAAACCCTTACTACTGTACACCATGGTAATGTAACTGATTGTTTATTGACTAAAATCCTCTGTTAGGGAGCAGAAAAAGCCTTATATGTGAGGTTCAGTCTTCCCATACATACCCTGTTCATTTGCCCTTGGAATCTTAAAAGAATGTTACATTTGACAATGAAAGAAAACACAACACAAGACATTAAAATTCAACTCTTTTATTTGCCAGAGTTGAAGTTTGACAGTTTCCATTTCTGATGTACTGTATATAATTAGTCTGTTAGTGAGGCAAAGATCCAAAGGCTAAAATTCACACACCTGGCCTTACCAAAACACAACACAGCAGGTTCACTCTCTGCTGTCAGTGTTTGGTCAAACCATCAGAGGACTGAACCATCGTCAGAAGTGCTGAAAGGCTTTCCTGTTGTTCCTCTAAATGTACCTGCACTAAAACCAGATCTACTCAGAGAAAACTCATATGTAGTCTACTCTATCTCTTCTATTTTTGAGGGGATAGATCAGAGAAAAAAACACAAAAAGGGGAAACCACAGCAGTCAGTTTGAGATTTGGCCCAAAGAGGGTCGGGACATACGTCGCAATCCCCAAAGTGCATTCTGAGAGCTGTTGTAAAGGGGTTACTGCCCAGAGTGCCCAACCATGAGAAGGGCGAAAGGACAGGTTGGGAATTTGAGCCATCAAATACATCCAAAAGGTATCATGGCAGGTAGCAAATCTGTTTCCTGACTCTCAGAAAACATTCATACATCTACGGTAAAATGTACAGATCAATCACTGACTCTACTAATCTATGAATTATATTGCACAGAAATGAAAATGAAACAAAATGCATATGAACAGTACTTCTGAATGAAATGTACATTACATACAATAGACACCTTCTAGCTTGAAATAAATAAAGCAAATAAATAAATAAATAACACAAATACGGAGAAAAAAAATGGATCTTTTTGCATTTCTTTCCAACGATGCGTGCCACGATGTACAGACTGTATCATCAAAAAACGTGTTTGTGAGCTTGCCTGTGTGTGTGTGTA
>JAQLOL010000003.1:13167797-13178856 GCA_029783665.1 Naso thynnoides
GGTTTGAATTCTCCCTGCACCCACCTGACAGCCCTGGATGCTTGTTATTTATCCTTGTCCCTGCGCAGATACCCGGGGCCCTGCAGAGAGAAGCTGCGCGCAATAGCCCGGCATGGATAAACGTCCCAGCACCGACTCCCCCCGCAGCCAGCAGACACGGCCACTACGGTTTCTTACCCCTTGTTCGAAGAGAGCCCGCAGTGTTATGATCATCGTGGGGGGAGCAGCCCAGCAGCAGCAGGCTACAGTCCGCTAGTGTGGCCGAGGTCGTTCGTCCTTCCCAAGCTTCCTCTCTATAGCGCACCTACTGCCGGGGATCCACCGCACCTTTGGGCGTCAGACGGATTAGTTAAATCGGTGTAGCTGATCTCACGCCACCCGCTATTGGTGGCTCTGACCTGTCGCTGTCAAACCGCGAGCCAAATCCAATTAAGTGTTTAAAGGCGAGAGGCTAAGAATAGCGCCAATTACAGCAAAAAGTTTCAGATGTCCAGCGTGCTGCCGCCGGCGATAGCAGCAAACGAATGGGGCACCATGCATGTATAGTTAATGTCACCGATGAATTACCTGCCGGAGCGGAGCAGCCTTTACCGAGAGGACGTCAAAGCGGCGATGCGATGATCACAAGGATTATTTTGGATCCGTGGTGGGAGCACTGAAGATAACACAAAGCATCAAACCGCTCACATCGGTTACATATGATACCAGGTAATGCTCCTGTTCTTCATCATCTTCCTCCA
Source organism: Naso thynnoides (assembly GCA_029783665.1). Classification (NCBI taxonomy): domain Eukaryota; kingdom Metazoa; phylum Chordata; class Actinopteri; order Acanthuriformes; family Acanthuridae; genus Naso; species Naso thynnoides. The sequence goes on from JAQLOL010000003.1 coordinate 13,168,538, forward strand.
TCCCACAGTGCTGTTTGGCAGTTAGGAGCATTGAGTGTCTTCATGTTAGATTCTGTTCAGTGTCCAGAGAGATTTCAGGCGATTTCACATCAGACCCTGACGTTACATAGCATTACCAAGACTCAGATTGCTAAGATTGTGCTAAAATTGATCTTTAAGAGTCACAAACTGCATAGTAAAGGCTTTACATTCAGGCCTGTGTCCACAAACATTATAAATAAATAAGTAAATTTGTAAATAACTGTTTGTTGGAGGCTGCTTATGCTTTATTTCCATAAATTAGACTGTCCACATGAGATATTATACTTTATTTTCATAGTACATGTACATTGGAATGGGAATGTATTGTTACTTTGGACTGTATTAAGGTTTAAGAAACCCAGATCCTGAAAAGATACGTTGTCCCAAATTACTAAGGATCCAGTGCAGCTTCCGCTCTGTCTGTGTCAACATCATGTGGCCGTCTGCTTAATGGATCAGTGAGGTGGTTTTTGTCTGTAACAGGATAACAAGACTAGTTGTTGACTGGTTCATTCAACCATGGCGTGGATGGATAACGATGTTTTTATTCTTGATGGGCCAAGGAGGAAAAAATTTGTTACTGGAGGCAACTGGTGTGTAAAATGGACCTGCATCAGATTATTAGATGCTAAAAGGAGTTGGTTCCAGATGGAGATCATGCAGTTGTGGGATATCTGCATCTGCATGAGAGATATTTTTAAAATACATTTCTTTATGCTTTAGTGTTTTCATCGTTATTATGAAGTTTTGTTATGAATGCTGTTATTCAGGTAATCCAGATGCAGTTATGGTAAGTTTTATACTAGGGCCAGACCGATATGGGATTTCTGGGGCCGATACTGAAAATAGGGAGTATGAGAATTCCGATATCTAATATATTGGCCAATATTCTATACAATATTTTGAATGTGGTTATCAAATTTGTGTGACAAATGTATGTAATTAAGGCAGGATATCTAACAAACTTTGTTCCAAACATCAGTAAATACTTCACTTATGAGAGATTAAAGAATGAACCGCCCTCTGCTGGACAAACTACGTGATTACACCATTTTTACATTACATTTACACCACCTAGTCAAGCATTTTTTTCCATCTAAAAATCAAGTTTGAATATCGGCACTTATCAGAGAACATATATGCTGATACCGGGCCCTATTTAATACTGATGGTGAGGAAAAAGCAGGAGAGGTCAAACTGGATCTAGCCACTCAAAACAGCCAAACATAAAGGTAAAGTTGTTATAAGCCAAACACAACAACACACCACAGTCTGTAGTTGATGTAACTCAGTTTTTTGTGTTGGTCTCTGCAGCAGAGCTTCACCTGTAGACAACTTTGAAGGGGAACAGCTGCAAATTCTTCACAAGAGCACCTGGCAGCTTTTCTCCTCTCTGCTTCGATCCTTTCCATATCATAGCAACAAACCAGTGTGCAGGGTTACAGTGGGATTATATTTTATATTTGTCATCAATATAATACAATAGTTTAATCACTGAATTATCTGACCTGATGCAGTTTAAGGAGAATTTACAACTTCCTAGTTTCGTTGATGTTTTTTTTTTTTTTTGCCACACACTTAATCTTGTATTACTTTCCTCGGATTCTGTTGACAATCTGGGGGTCACAAGCCGAGGATGAGTGCAGTTTAAGTGAAGGGTTTAATCAGGCCTAAAGTAATTGGGTTAGTGTGTGTTGCTGCGGTTCAGTGCTTTCTGTGGTTTGCTTAGAGTATATCGTATTGCTGCCTGGGGACATTTAAAAGAACAGAAAGTCACAATGACCGTATGCAAGGAAACAAGCAGATTCTATCTTCTGCAGTTGTTTGAGAAAGTGTGGTTGAACCTCGTAAAGCACGTCTGCTTTTGCTTAGTTTTAATCTCATGTTGTCCAAACTTTATCTGAGGTGCAGCAAAATGTGTTGCAGTTATTTCTGCCCTCTGTGACTACCTTTTACTGCAGTCTACCAAAATAATGGAAATTTCAAGTCAAATCTCATTGGTAGCTCATCTAGTTGAAATAATGACTAGGGCTGTGTACTGGCAAGGCTACGATATGTGTCACCATACAGGAGTTACGATACAAAATATTGAGATGTATTTCAATATCACAACGGAGGCAATATATTGCAATTTTTTTCAATCTTATTTTATGAAAACTGTCAGTGTAAAGAACACACCACAATAAAATGTGAAAAGAAAAAGTACTTTTTGTGCAATCAAAATATCATAGCAATAGTTTCTGAGCAGTAGCTGTCGGAGGAGTTAAAAAACAAATTTTTGGGTGAAAACTGTTAATTAAAAATTGATACAGTATTGCTGAAAATGGATACGATATTGGAAAACATATTAGTGAAATCGATATGTATCAATATTTGCTTACACCCCTTGTTTTACAACAGAATCTGTCAGAAAAAAGGGGAAGATACTGTTCTGAATGAGACAGACATGTAACAGTTCAACATTAATGCGTGTATCTATGTCGTCTAAGACGTTTTCAGATAGATTCCATTTGTCAAACTAAATTTAACTGAAAAAAACTGAACCAACACAGACAAAATGGCTTGTTATATAACTGTTGTGTTAAAAAAAAAAGACAATTATCTAAAGTAAAAACGCCTGTCATTCTTCATGTCTTGTTGCGTCCTCTGTCTGTCAGGTCATCTCTCCACAGTCTCAGCTGCATGTAGCTGTGATGTAAAACCTTCACAGTATGTGACAACAAACTAACGTGGGATCATGACACAGTTGCTGCGATGCCAGAATCGCAGCTCCCTCAGATCAGGCCTCTGGTTAGAAGAAAGCCTATTATGAAATGGGAGGGGCAGAGTCGGCGTGAGGTAGTGACACTAATGGTCTTAGATAATCTATCAGAGTTTAGTGCACAGAACTGTGTTTTCCTCGCCACTATCTTTCATAACCGTCTCCAAAGATAAAACACAGGCTAACAGTGATAAACTCAGAGGGATGTGAAATGAAGCTGGAACACGAAGTGAATGTGACGAGAGGTCAAAGGCTCTAATAAGAGATGTTTTGGGTGTCTTGTTTGTGTGTGCGTGTGTGTGTTTGTGCGTTCTGTATGTTTGTTACATCCTCAGGTGCGTGCTTGGAATGTGTGCAGGATGAGCAGCACATTTGTTACATTAGCTGAAGTATTGGAGGCTCGAGGAGGACCTCTGCTGGAGGAGGAGGTCTGGTCGCTGCTGCTGGGCACTGCAGAGTCTTTGGTGGATGTCTCTTATAAGGGTAAAGCATTCTAGATAACTCCCTCTTCCTGTACGCACGCACACATCACACCTTCATGCTCGGACCACACAGCGATGTAACTGCAAAGTAAATGCAATGCAAAAGTTTCAATTTTTCCTGCATTTTGTCAGTTTCTCACAGTGTGACTATAGTTTGGATCTGTCCTAGCAAAGTCATATGTATATAATGGACTTCTTACTTTTTTGCAGGTCACAACAATATGTGTAATATAATAAGCCCCACCTCCTTGCTGCTGTCAGCCACTGGTACCTTAGCATTTAAGAACTGTGGCCTATCAGATGAGGTATCCACCTTCACTGCTCCAGAGATGCTGCAGGGCCGTGCCAGCTCAACCAAACCTGCCATAGAGAGGGTCAGTGCATACGCCCTCAAACCTCTAATAATAATAATATAATATAATAGCTCATGGGAAAATTGATGACAGACTCATCAAACACTGAAGAGAATCCGTTTTTATATCAGTTGCTTTAAACAATTGGCAAATTCAGCTACCATATCCTAATGTGTCTTTTTCATTGGGATGTAAAAATCTCAGTGTCAGGAGTTGAAGGACGTCTGAGGTGTAAGCACGCCATCTACTGGCCAAGCAGAGGAACCTCGGTCCTGAATATTGCACCTCAGAGCCCAGATTTATTTATACAGGGTAGAGAAGTCTTTTAAGTTACTCATAAGGAAGGTTTTGGAATGTTTGTTTAGACAGGAAAGTCAACAAATATGTGTGCGCTCACACCTTCAACTGATTTGCCTCAAAAATGCTTCTAATTTGGAATCACAGTATTTTTTTACGTATAGAACCCATAGACAGAAAGAAAAATTAAAGCTGTAGGGCATGTGTGCATCAGGTGTTGCATCCTCAAACAATGTATTATTTGCAATCAATAGAAATACCAGAAATACCTTAAATTATTTTTCTTTTTATACAATTTCTGAGATGATATTACAATTTTTTGAGGGTAGAAACTACTTAAACACAGTATCAGTGTGATTCAAACAAAAGACAGTCCAGCCCCTCCAAATATGAGAAAATGATAGAAATGAGGAGGGAAATGATAAGAAGTCTTTATAGTTGTGGCTTAATCATTACAAAGTCGACATGTTTCGCAGGCTTGCAATACGAAGCGAGCAAACGTTGCTCGCTTCTTTGAAAGCCTAATGTAATGATTTAAGCAACATTTAAGGCTTTTTAACATTTCCTTCTTCATTTCTCACACTTCTCATATTTCGAGTGTTTTTATTGCCATCTTATTTCAAATACTTGTGTTTGTTCCCTGTCTTTTAAGAGAACCTGACACATGCTTGATCTATGTCGGAAGCTGAATTAAACAGAGCAGTTAGTCATCTCTTTTCAATACTGTATTAATGCTTTTTTTTTGTAATTTTTAATCATAGTTTGGACAATGGCTCTGTTATATCAATTCTCTGTATTTGATTCAAGATTCAAATGACTTTGTCACATATGCTCTACATAGAAATACATACAGTGAAATGTTGTTGGGTCAAACAATGCAAGTACAAGAAATTATAAAAGCTAAGCCATAAACAAAATATTGGATAGAAAATACCAAAGTTGACAAATACATTAAAAAATATATAAATATAGTAGACATGATTATAAGTTAAAAGTGAACAGTACAAAAAGTGTCAAAAGTATGTAAGCAGTAGTCATGTAAGGTATAATGTAATATACATAAATAATTTACCTTGGGGTTATTGTTCTGTAAGACTTTGTTGTTTAATAGTATTGAATAATAATGATTTCATAGCTTCCTAGCTGACCACAAGATGTTCTGTGTCAACTTAGTCTTTAAACTTTTGACTTAAAACCTCATGATATAATTAAAATTTACCACAGGCACACAGTTCGTATCACTTATCTTAGTACTAAACGAGAAAAACAAGGTTTGATGGGTGTCAGCCTCAGTGGGCGCCCCATGTGAAGAGGTTGTGTTCTTGCTGCAGCGGCTGCAGCGATCAGTTCCACCCCCAGCCAGTGTGCTGCGTGTCATTCCACCTCTCTCTCTCCCCCATTTCCTGTCCAAATATTCAACAGCTCTGTCAATAAAGGCCTCAAAAAGCCCCCTAAATGTCTTAAAATATGAGGGATTTTCAAAAATCTATCACAGTATCATTAAGCACAAATACAAGTAATACATGACTGTAAAAGTAAAAGTTTTATTGTAGCATTAGTTGGTTAATTCTTGTCTCATTATATCACTATGTGGCTGACCGGGTCATTTCATTGTGCAGATGCTGGTGTATTCACTGGGTATGACTCTCTACTGGTCAGTTGATTTTCAGCTACCTCAAAATCAGGTGAGAACCCTGAAACAATGCTCTAATATTTAATTCAGTACCATCAAAAATTCTCACCTCCACTAATATAATGATGACTCTCTCTCAACTCTCATTGTGCTCAGCCAGTCCAGTTGAGTGACCATCTAAACAGCCTCCTCCTCAGCATGTGTGAGGACCTGGCCCACCGCAGAGTCAACCTCAACTCCATCCTGGAAGCCTGCGAGTCTCAGCATAAAGCCTCCATCCTGCCGCCGCCCACCTCAGTCATCAGACAGCTGGTGGAGGAGGTTTTTCATGAATCAGTGAGTTTACTTTCCGCCTACAGTGTGTCTCTGTCTGTAAGCATTTCAGCCTCTCTGCAGGTCATTGTGAATGTGTCTGGATTTAAAGATACACTGCATGCTAACGCACACAAAAATGGTTGTAAATAGATGTTTCCTTTCCTCCAGATGGACCAGGGTTCTCTACCAGACAGTAACGCCCCTTTGAGTGGCAGGAGCCAGATGATCAGAGAGAGACTTCATGGTGGGACTGCATGTTACACTCCTGATTAATGTGACTGTGCTGCAAATAAAATTAACATTATCCCATCCTGCTTTATTGCTTCTATTTACCATAGATCAAAAAGACCTTGATTTGTCATTTCTACACAAAGTAGTTGCAGTCATTGCTTTTTTGATTCAAGACGTCGTACGAGTAAACAGGATTAAACAGGGTTAAGATTTTCTTAACCTAAAAACAAGCACAGGATTACGGCAGGTTGTTGCGAGAGCCAATAATCAGATACTGAGTGTGTGTGCTTCAGGTCAAACCCTCTGCTCAAGTGTCTCCCCATCTCAGGGGAGCACGGAGATGGACAGGACTTAAACATTAATGTCATCTTTCATTTCCTGACAGGAAAGAGAGGGCCATTTTCAGATTTCAGCGACGGAAGTACTGAAGGAAGAAGATACTCAACGGACTCTGACTCAAAGTCAGGTATGCATGTGAAACCACAAACCATACTGTATAAAGACAGAAAGAAGGAAAACCTAGCTGCTGTAAAACTCTTTTCTCTCTGCTGTAACTCAAAATTTGTATCAAATGTGTCTCATTAATGTGCATTCTAGTGGTAAAATACTTCTTTTGACAGTGCAAGAGCTTATTGTTATGTCTCTTCTCTAGGGAGTTTACCTCAGAGACCTTGGAGACGAAGACCAAGGAGCTCTCCCACTCCGTTGTATCAATCTTCTTTGGACAGGTTTGTACCTAATGCATGCATACTTACACACAATCACCACCGATATTGTGGTCAGAAAAAGATTCTGCAAATTTTGGAGTGTTCTATGTGTGCGCGTGTCAACATAAATAGATCCACCTGCCTCTCCTTTCGTGCTCCCTGTTTGTCTGCACTGACTTTGAGGGGATGTGACATTTTCTCTAAGTTTGACTTTTACCAACTTGTCTGCACAACTATTACACAATGTGTCCTTCCTCTTTGCCCTCAGGCTCCCCCGTGGGGTTCGTCACAGGGACAGCAACTGCAGTTGGTTTGGTAGGAGCCCCCACCATGACATCTCTCCCAAGACATCAGGCAGATCCCACAGTCCCTCCATCACCTTCAGCGAGTCCTCAATGAGCCTGAGCCAGAGGAAAGCAAAGGTAAGATTACAGATTTTTTGATGTTTGTTCAGTGAGGGTTAAAATAACACAATATTAAGCAAAGCTGCTTATTAATGTTGTAATTGTTTGTTTTATTAGGCACTGGGTCCTGAGTTCATCAGAATGCCAGATGAACAACAAATTGTTCTCGAGCTTCCAGGATCTATTGTGGTAAATCCATAATTTTCTGGCCATCTTGTCTGTTTCTGATCAGTTTGAATGCAAATAGCTGCTTTCAAAAGATTGTGACTTGTCTTTTCTTGCATCCTAAATGTTTGTTCGCGCTATGGCATGTACAGTATTTGCATATTTACGTACATGCGTGTGAGTGTGTCTGTGTTTTTTTTTTTTTTTATGTCCATGTGTGTCTTGTTGTTTGTGTGTTTCCACCACAGTCCAGAAAGGGACGCTCTTGCTCGTCTCAGAGAGAAGTGGCTGTCGTGCTGCCCAATGGACAGTGTGTTGTGGTCCGCTGTGACACTAAGTCCAAAGCAAGAGATGTGTTTGACATGGTGGTGGCTCATGCAAACCTGGTGGAACACTTTTACTTTGGTCTTGCCTTCCTAGATGGTAAGAAGTCCTGAACTGTCTTGACTGCAGTGTTTGCATGTTAACTTGTGATATGATGCCCTCAAAATTGACCTGAGGGTTGCACTGGTGATAGTATCTTAATTAAAATACATTTAAAGTTTCTAAATGAAGTTTAATTTTGGTCTTTAAGCTTGTTTCGCTGTGTCAGCAATTTCTAAAGTCTGAGGTTTGAGAGGCTTTTCTTTATTCTGCAGATGATGAATATTTCTTTTTGGAACATGAAACAAAAATCTCCAAAGTTGCGCCTGACAGCTGGAAAAAAGGGCAAATTTCCTCCTTTTTGGTGTTCCTTCGAGTCAAGTATTTTGTTGATGATATCTCCTTCATTTTGTGAGTAGAGAACTGGCGTTTTACTCATACAAAGAAAACAAAATTTACGAACTACATAGTTCAAAATGTCTCTCTTCCTCGTTTCCTAGGCACAGACTGACTCGTCACCAGTACTACTTACAGCTGCGTAAGGATATGTTGGAGGACCGGCTTTACTGTAATGAGGAAACAGGCTTGTTTCTGGTTGCTCTCGCTCTACAGGCTGAGTTTGGGGATTACATGCCAGAGGTAGCGAGGACAAAAAATGTTCACTTTATGTCTTTAAATACCAGCTTCATCTTTCATCTTCATTTCTGCATGTCTCTGTGTGTCATTTTAGTTGTATGGTAAAAATTATTACCAGCCAGAGCATTATGTGTCCAAGAGGATGCTTGAGAAGCTGGCCCTGCCCACTGTCAAGGAAGAATTGCCAAGACTACATGCAAGTCATGCCCAGATGCTCCCTGAAGAAGCAGAAATGGAGTACCTGAAGGTGTCTAGACGACCACTTCATCCATTCACATACAATAATACAGATTATCCAGTGGCTCACATTACCTTACAATGTGCTGAAGTGATAAGGCTGTCGGCCTTTATTATTGTTATTTTTAATTTAATGATACCACTATCTACTGTTGCACTTCCTGTGAATCAAAATTACAATAAACGCCTTACATTTTAAACGTAAGGCCAATGCCCTCTCACACAAAGACACACAAACCATTTTAAAAATATGTAACCCTCAGATTGCCCAGCAGTTACCCGAGTATGGGGTAATGTTCCACCGTGTGGGGAGAGAGAAAAGGCCAGTGGTAGGAGAGTTGGTTTTGGGAGTCTGTGCCAAAGGAATCATCGTGTACGAGATGAAGAATCACGTCCGGACTGTCACCCGACGTTTTCTGTGGAGAGAAACGGATTCTATCTGCACTGGGGTAAAAGAAAAAAAAAAGTTGCATTTCAGTCGGATTTTTGGCTATATGAGATATAACTTTGCACAAATCATTTTGTTATTGTACTAAGGCTAAGTGAAGACTTCTGTCTGTCTTTCAGCGACGTAAACTGATCATAGAGTGCGGCGGACCCAGCGGAAAAAAGCATGGTTTTGTAACAGAAAGTTCAAAAATAGCACAGTACCTGCTGAACCTCTGCTCAGCGCAGCACAAGTTCCACAGTGAGATGACGTCAAGGCAACTCAACCACACCATGGTATCAGGTGGGAAACTTGTAGTGATGTTGTAGATATATATATTTTTTTAATGTTGACATTACTGATACACAATAAATGATCATAAAAAGTTAAACTGTCCTCTCTTTCTCCAGATGAAAACATGGATAAGTACATGTCTGTCTACCAGGGTCGTAACCTGAACCTGAAGCGGATGTCCTGCTCAGAGGGCATGTTGAACCATGTAGGTTTGACTCCTGGTCAGCCAGACGCCATCTCAAAGTCCTGTGACGACCTGACCGCCAAACTGGAGGCGCGGCTCCGGCAGCAGAGAGAGATGAGGAGGGAGATGAGCAGAGAGCTGAACAAGGAGCTCCCTGAAACAGGAGATTTCAGGGACATGAAAGAGCGACAGTGTTGGAGGTAGCGTGATGAGATTAACTTTCGAAGTCCTCATGCAGAAACATGTTCAACGTGATACTATTTAATGCAACTGCGCACATGTGTTGTAGCACTCCAGAGTCGATTCCCAGAATGATGTCCAGTGTCTCACTGCAGAAGCAGGACTCTGACGCCTCTTCCTCCATACGAGGTAAACGTTAACACGTACAGAGGTGTTGCAAATAAAAAACAAGCAAAAATTCACAATAGCTGCAACCAGCAGCTAAAAATGTTACAGTTGTCTAAGGCATCACATGTTATTATAAAGTTACTACCACAAGAGTCTACAGTCTACGACAAACAGTAGAAGAGTTATGGAAGGGGGATGGGTCTAAAGTGTAGGGACGTGGCAAGACATGACCAAATGTGTGTGTGTGGGTTTCTACAAAGTTTCTCCATGTTATATGATTTCATTTAGAAGTTATGTGCCTTTTTGTTACAGGCCACACCCCCTTTTTTGCCATTTGGCCCAAACTGTTTGCCCAACCAGCGTCCTTCGGCTCACGACCAACCTTTTCTCTAAATCTTGTGCAAGTCTGTGAATATATTTGGAAGTTGTGCGCCTTTTTTGCAATAGGCCACTCCCAATAC
>JAQLOL010000003.1:13178956-13197024 GCA_029783665.1 Naso thynnoides
TGAACACACACACACACACACACACACACACACACACACACACACACACACACCCACTTGACCTCCATGCCAAATTTCAGCCTCCTAGGGCGAACAATGTGGCTGCCAAAGAGTGGGGAATTTTTGTGGACCAACCAACCAACCAACTGACCGACAGAGTGACCTATAGAGCTGCGTGTCACGCTAAAAATCAACATAAGGCATCTTTAGTAAGGTGTTAGCTACGCTGAGCTTCATGAAGTTTATTCTTTATTTTTCCAAAAGACATTTCCCTGTTTGGAATTTTGTTGTTTTTTTTTAGAAAGCACTGTCCAACATGCTGCTCTAAAATGTCCTTTAGGTGTTTGACTGGGTTGAGATCCTGACTGTGTTTGTCTCAGTGTGCGTTAACCCTTTGCTTGACCTTTGTCATGCTGACTATAGAAAATGTCTAAATGATTTTACAATTATTCATTTGCCATATGTAAAATGTGTGCTTTGCAGTTGATACGCCGACCAGGACCCCACCAGAGAGAGAGATAGTCTGTGTGAACCTTAAGAAGGATCCCAAACTGGGCTTTGGTGAGTTTATTAAGGTGGACTTAGCTGTGAACTTGTTGTAAAATTGATGAGCCAAGTGTATCTGATTCTTTCTTCACTTCCTCTCTGGTCCTCTTTCAGGCTTTGTGATTGTGGGCGAGGACAATACAGGTAAACTTGACCTTGGGATCTTCATTGCTTCCATTGTGCCTGATGGGCCTGCGGACAAAGATGGACGAATCAAACCTGGTACGAAGCACCAACAAGGGGAACTGGACACACACAGACACTTGCTCACAGCGTTACATTGCTAGAAGGTTGGCTGTACTTATTACTTATAGCGAGAACTTTGTAATGGTTTCGTGTTGTTTTCAGGTGGACGTCTTATCTCCCTAAACAAGACTAGTTTGGAAGGAGTCACATTCAGTGACGCTGCTGCCATCTTACAGAGCAGCCCTGACGAGGTGGAGCTCATTGTGTCTCAGCCTAAACGTAAGATCTGCTCTCTGTTTCTGTTCTCTACGGTCTTAGGAGTTCATGTGTTGCAGTGACACTTCATACAATCTATGTTTATGTGTACTGATGTCCTTTATCCCACCTGTTTTGTTTTCCTATCAGAGTCTCTAAGGGAGAGTAAGAGTTCCTTGAGTCAAAGTACCCTTGGGTTGGCGTTGGAGAGGGGCTTTGGGTCGCAGACCACACTGAGCGGCACAGAGTACCGTCCTGCCATGGAGGAACTGGAGGAGGCCATCACTCTGTCCAACATGGCAAACCCCAAACAGGGCAAGAAGCTTCACATTCCTGTGGTGCGAATACATGATGCCCAGGTTAGAAAGACATTCAGCGGATACTCATTAGAGATCAGTGTTGCAGTGCTCAACATTGGTCTAGGTCTTGAGACCAGTGTTTGGAGGTCTCGGTCTTGCCTCAGAATCAAATGAAAAGCCTTTAATGCATCAGAGCTACAGACTTAAAACAAAATAGTAAATGATAAATAAAATAAAAAACATGCCAACATGTTTCACTCTGACAGGCCTTCATCAGGGCAGGAGATATACTGTATATATCAAGGGTCTCGCTCTTGAATCAGACTAGGCCCCTTAAAGTCTTGGTCTTAACTCAGTCTCGGCAGACTCTGGTCTTGGTCAAGTCCTGGTCTTGGTTAGTGTGGTCTTCACTACATCAGTAAAGATAACTAACTTGGTTTCAATGCAGCCAAAGTAGTCACCAGGCCCGATCTGATAAAAGAGTTTAACCAGCTAATTGTTAAATGGATTAAGTGCAATGATTAATGTGATAAGACTCTGAGTTGTTGTCATCACTTACGTCAGAAGTGTCCTGAAAACACTTTGTACCTATTCCTTATTTTTGTCTTTCACAATGTAAAACTCTTTTTTCTTCTCTTTGCCTTTTTGTTTGGCTGTTTTTCAGGACGTGTGTTCCAGGTCCCCGTCCATCTTGAGTTTAAAAACTGGGGAACAGTTTGTAGTGGAGCTGAAGAAAAGCAGTGGCAGTCTTGGCATAAGTGTTACTGTGAGTGATTTTTTTTCCTTTCATATAACTACGACTTATAATAGCTTTATTCATATAGCAACTTTAAATAGAGGTTACAAAGTACTGTGACCAACAAAGTAAAATGCAGGATACTCAGATAGACAATTTATGAGAGTGAGCAAGACCAGATTAAGATGACGTTAAGATAAATTGAAAACAGAAGATGGAAAAAACACAAAATGGAAGTTTAAAAAACAAAATTACAACACAAGCATTACAACTGTCATGTGACTGTGTTAGTTTTGCTAAGTGTACCTAATGAACTGGCAATGCATCTCTTCAGGAGTTTATATTCTTTCTGATGAATTTCTCTAAAAAAAAGTCTAAAACTATTATATCTTAGTGGAAAGTCTTGTGACTAATTCTAGTGTTGGCCTATTGAACCCTAAATAAACTTTGCTAAGAATGAATGACATTGCTGCCTTGTGTGTGAGATCAGCTCAGGCGAAGTGATTTAAAGAACCAAACAGGAAAGGTTAAAAGGTAACAAGCTACCATGCAAGGTAACTTGGATTCCTGCACACTGAGTCGGTTTATTCTTCCAGGGTTATCTGAGGCCGGTGACATTGATGAATCACGTCTTCATTGTTCTTTTTTTGCCCAAAGGGAGGAATAAACACCAATGTGCGATATGGAGGCATCTACATCAAGAGTCTGGTGCCTGGAGGGGCTGCAGAGCAAGACGGGCGCATTCAGATTGGTAATCTTTTTATTAATCATTTCAATATTTGATCAGATGGCTGCAAAATCACAAAACTCTGTAAAAGTTAAAAGGCAGAGAAATGTGTGAAGAACTTGGAGTCCAAGACAAATTTCCCCACAGGGATAATAAAGTGTATCGCATCATATTGTGTCGTATTTGATGCCGGATGTTTACTCAATTTCTGATTTTTTTTGCTCAAAAGATCATACAAAAGAGAATTTTTTTTCACTTCTTTAAACAAAACATTAAATAACTAACAATTTAAATGCACAGAAGAGGAGTAACAGGGAACCTGTTATTAATGCACTGTCAATGATAATGTTGACCATGTTTTTTTTTTTTTGTCAGTCATTTGTGTGTGGGCGTGCTGCTGCAGCCTCTGTGCGAGGTCTGTCCGCTTCATTCATGCTTCAGTGAGCGTGAACAACTTTTAAATTGGTTGACATGCCCATCAACCACACACAGACACACACGCACAAACACACACACCATTTATGTATTAATGTTGCTAATGATGAAGAGATTTGTTTGTGCATGTGACAGGCGACAGACTGCTGGAGGTTGACGGGTCCAACCTGAGGGGCGTGACTCACCATCAAGCTGTCGAGTGCCTGAAGAGGACTGGGGAGGTATACACACACACACACACACATAAACATGCATATGCAAGAAAAGACAACTAAACACAAACATGCTTTTCTTTTCTTCATATAATTGCATTAAAATTAGTACAGTATGACTGTCTGAAAACAATTTATAAAACATGTTCAGTGTCAGGGTTACTATCTTTGTAGGTTTAAGTCATATTCCCTGTTCTAAATCAATGTTTTTTATCTTCAACCATGATGGTAATCTTATATAAGTAATTCTACTTACCTTAACTTGAACCATACAGGGTTAAAAGATCAAATAACCTCCATGTAAGTCGCTTTGGAATACACAATTTAATCATTTTCAAGGACTTGTTGGACCCCTTACCTTCTCCACAGTACTCTGGAGAAGCTTTTGCAAAACACTCCATCAAAGCTGATTCTGAATATACACAGAAAAAAGCCCCACATATGGAGATACTGTACCCTTTGAAGCGTAAATGACTGAACATATACATAAGGGGGTGTATGTACATCTGTTCCCCATAGGTTGTGAACCTGCTCTTGGAAAGAGAGCCCACAGTAATACTGGAGCCCAGACCTGACTCACCCTGCCCCCCTTTGGCCCACAGTCCATCACATACACAGCCCCCCAGGACTGAAGTCTCCATGGAAACGACCTTGAGTGGTCGAGCCAAGGACTACAGCTTTGTGACTGATGGTAAGAGGGGAGACGAAGGGGCACATCTTCTCAGAAAAAAGAAAAAAAAAAGAAAACAAGAAAAGGCACACACACACACACATATACACACTTGTGCACATGGCCCAGAGGTGACTGTGAGTCATCTGACAGCTACATTGTGGTTGCTGTCAGAGTCATCCAAAGCTGATGCTCCCTCAGTCCCCCCGAGACTGCATGCACTGAAACCTTGAAGCTGCCTGTTCAGATTCATTAAAGGGACAGTTCCTCATCTCCACAAAGGTTTCTTTGCTTCACAGGAAATACACCAAAGAAAAATGAGACAAGAAAGTATTTTCTGCTTCTATATTTTTTGTTACTGGAGATATTTCTGCAAAATTAGGAGGGTAGGAAGATACTTGCTTTTCTTGGGATCGATGAGTATTTTTTGATCACAGTGTACCAAATCACAGCTCACATTACAGATTAAAGATTACACAACACAGAAATGCTCCAAGATTTCCCTCTGTCTTCCCTATTTCCTAGAAAACACGCACGAGGTGGTGCTGAAGAAGAGCTTGTCTGGCCTTGGCTTCAGTTTTAACATCTCGCAGATTCACACAGGGCCGGACCGCGGCAGTGTGGTCCGCATCAAACGTCTCTTCCCAGGTCAGCCAGCGTTGGAGAGCGGCCTGCTGCGAGAGGGAGACATCATCCTGGCGGTAAACGGAGAGCCTGTCAAGGACCTCTCTTACCAGGTAGGGTTTAGGGTATTTGAAGTAATTACTAATCCTTACATAATGATACTAGTAAACTTCCAATTCCTAGATAGAGCTAGAGTTTTTCTGTTGTGGTTGTAGTTTTGTTTCCAACATAAAAAAGTGGGTGCACCATGTGTTCAAAAATCTTAGAAGAATAAACCGCTTTACAAGGTGCACTGATGCCTAAAAACTGCTAGACTTTAATCTCTAAAGGCAGCAGAGTAGGTGTTTCTTCTGTCTATAAATTATTGTGAAAAGGCTGGTGAGTGTGTGAGCGGCTCCACTCCTCTTTCTTAAGATCCTGACCACGTCATGGCTTCCCTAATCTTTTAATCTCATACTACCAAAATAGCAAGGCGGTTGTGTCATAGCGTTTGATGTGTCATTTAATCTTTTGTGTACTGCCAAGTAGTTACAATGACATCCACACAGGTGCATTAAAACAATTAACATTAATTAACAATTGGGATAAATTATGTTATCGGGATGTTACAGGTATCAGCCAATACTGGCTTCAAAATTAAATATCGGATATCGGCCAGCATGCCGATATCCACCAATATAATAACTGATATAATAATAGGCTGCTGTTTCTTTAATTAAATGCTCAAGTTGACGCCACGCTTCACATGTTCCCCGTGGACAGACTTTATGTTTACTTACTTTGTCACTTGTGAAACAGGCCAAATTTGCCCTAGTTGTGGTTATTGTTATAACTGTCTCAGGAGGAGCATCATCCAGTTTTAAGTAGGATATGTCCCACTTGTTTTGTTAAAAAGCAATTGTCAGAAATAAATATGACATGTTTTACATAACGTAAATTCAAGTATTTTTCTTCTTTTGCATGAGGAAAGAATATTACAGAATTTTTAAGCTTTGTATTTTTTGCCTGCATTTGCCAGCAGGTCAACATGGTAAGAGTATGCATAATAATACCGTATGTAAATTTCTCTACAAAAGAAATTTGGTCATCTCTTCAATTAGATGTGGGGAAAGAATATACAGATATGTCGGTATCGGTATCGACTATTGGCCAAATGAGTTGTAAAATATCAGCATATTGGCACAAAATCCAATTAACAATTCAACAGATTTGACACATTTTGAGTCTAGCTGTCCCAGGTTCTCTGTATTTTCAATAATATCTAAGTATTTGTTAAAACTCACAGTTTTTTTTTGTTGTTTCAGAGGGTTTTGTTCCTGCTGCGTGGGGCTCCATCTGAAGTTCACCTGCTGATTTGCCGACCAGGTCCTGGAGTATTCTGTGATGTAGATGACAACACACTGGTGAGCTCACAAGCACACAAACGCACAGAAATTCAGACCCGGAAAGACCCTGTAATCCAAACAGACTCTCTTACCTCCTGTCTAACTCTGTAGAGTCCTGCACTCTTTCGTGAGATTCGATCTCGTTCCTTGGACATCCGACTTGGAGAGGACTACAGCCAGCTGCTGAAATTTCAATATGATGTCAAAATACCTGCCCAGAAGCAGGCCCCCACCCAGGAGGAATATCTGACCCACACAGCAGAGAAAAGCACAGAACCTCCTGCAGCTCCAGCACTCTCAGAGACTGACAGTCTGGACAGTGAAGTGCAAGTTAACCAGCCTCCCCCATCTCCCCCTCACTCACCACCGTCGCCAACCTCACCCTCATCACCTCCGTCACCAGTCTCACCTGCCTCACCTGCTTCACCTGCCTCCCCAGCATCACCTGCCTCGCCAGGCTCTGGCTCTCCACCACCAGAGTTGCAACAAACAGCAGGGATACCAGAGGAAGAACACGAAGTAGAAGCAAAGGAGAAGAATAAGGATGGGAAAGAGGAAGAGGGAGCTGCAAGGACAACCAGCTCAACAGTGATGCCAACAGATGTCTGTCCAAAGACTGCTTCCAATAGTGTGTATACCAGGTAATGTTTCAGATAAAGACACAATTCAAACTGTTACAAATCATTACATTACACAATCTTAACCTACATATTTCACAGAGAACACAGCCACCAAATATACAGTATGTGTTGTTTTTTTGCAGTGGAGTCAGAGAGGAGGCAGATGGAAGTGTGACCTACTGCCTGATGGGAAATGGACTGACTATCATGGCAGATGAAGAGTACCTGACCATCAGCTCCACGCTGGAGCCTCCTGTCAGCCATCCCTCCAGTCTGGCCACTCACACGCCAGCATCACACCTCACATCCCTCCACTCTCAACCCTCCAACAGTTCCACCAGCTTCAGTTCTCAGAATCCGGGCCTCGGCCCTCACCTCCCCACAACCACCATCTCACCCCTTAGCCTCTCGTCCGACACCCTGACCACTTGTCCCCTTGCCCACCCATCTCAACCGCTTACAACCCAGCCGCCGAAAACCAAACACCACCCAATCCAGCAGGGGCTTCTTCCAAGTCACTACAAAGTCATCTCTCAGAACGGCAGGCCTGTGGTGCCTCCACCCCAGCCTCCTGCTCCACCGCAAACCCCCATCACAGCACAGGTCATGTCTTCTGTGCCTCCCTGTGCCAGTCCACCTGCCCCAACGTTGCCCCCTACAGTGCTGCTGCCTCCTGCTCAGAGCCACACGCAGCAGAGGGAAGAACCAGAGAGGAAAGAAAGGCAATACAATGATGATGATGATGAAGAGGAAGATGACGAGGAGGAAGAGAGTCGAAGAAAGGCAAGTTGGTTGAGATGTTTTGTGCTCTTTGCTCATTTTACCTGTGCCAAAAAAAATTTTTTGGACCCATGGTAGATTTTTCTGCCATTTGAAAATGTTTCCATTACGTTTGCTGAATAGTTTGACTCAAAGTCAATGAACATGTAACTAGAGTTTGCAGGTTATTAGCTTGAAGTGGTGGGTAGCCAGGTTCAGATGGGTAACAGCTTGGGGGAATAAGCTGTTTTCGAGCCTGGTAGTGCAGGCACAGAGGCTCCTGTAGTGCCCTCTAGAGGACAGGGGGGAAACAGTCTGTGGTTGGTTTGGGTGGGGCCTCTGCTAATGCTGAGATCTCCACCTAGGCAGTGTTTGTGGTAAATGTCTTTTAGGGCTGGGAGCTTGGTACTAGTGATGTGCTGCCAACCTGTTTGGCTTTCTAATTCTGCAGTTTCCGTACCACACTGAAATGCAGCTGGTCAGGATGCTCTCTATGGTGCAGCGGTAAAAGTTGGTGAGCATGAGTGGAGACAGGCAGGCACTTTTTTGCTTCCTCGAGAAATGCAGGGATTGTTGGGCATTCTTTATAAAGGAGTGAGTTTTTTATGTCCAGGAGAGGTACCTGCTTATGTGGGCTCCAAAACTCCACTTCAACCCCCTTGATGTGTATTGGGGAGCGGCTGCAGCTTTTGGACCTCCTGAAGTCCACGATCAGCTCCTCTGTCCTCTGCACATTGATGGTGACGTTGCTGGATGTGCAACATGATGTGAGGTGTCGAATCTCGTCCCTGTAGGCCAAACCTCTCTCAGTCTCTCTGGAGCAAATTTGCAGCAAATGTTATGCATGGGCTATAGAAATCTGTGACTGTATGTAAAGGCTTTCGTGCACAATGTTCATCACATTCTTCAAAGTATTTCAATGTTAGCTTTACCACACACTGATGGAATTGTCCTTACTGTAAAATTAGTTGACAATAATCCCTGTTTCCCACCTGTCAGGGATTGGTTAAAGAGTTTGAGCTGACGGTGGTTCTGACCAAGTCCAGGAGTGGGAGCTTTGGGTTTACCATCACTCGAAGCAAGCTGGATAACTGCTACTACATACAGGAAGTATTGGACAACCCAGCCAAGGCAGATGGACGACTCAGAGCAGGAGACCGGCTCATTACAGTATGCACAAACACACATACACACACACACACAGTACATTTAAAGCATAATGTTTTTGTGACCTGTTTGTAGTGTATGTGCTATCAAACTGCTAACAACTCCCTCTCTGTGTGGCGTTTCCAGGTAAATGGGCACGATGTTACCAACGTGGCAGACGATGTTGCCATGACGATTCTCAGGTCATCTCCAAGGAGACTGAGTATGACCCTGGGGAGGGCAGTCACCAACCTGGTGGCCCCGCCGTCATGTGACAGCTTGCCTGATATAGTTATCTACAAGACACCTTCAGGACAGCTGGGTGGGGCACTCTACATATTTTCACACGTTGAAAGACACAGTCGTCGTCATCATCATCATCATCACTTGGATTATTTGATTGTGTTTTGTGCTTCCTCTCCAGGTATAAAGCTGACAGGAGGCATCGGCAGCAAATGGCAGGGCATCTACTGTCTGGAAGTGGTGCCAGGCTCTCCAGCCAGCGAAGAGGGCAGCGTCCAGCCCAGTGACAAGATCCTCTACATCTGTGGCAGGTGCACACTGGGAATGACCCTGGAGGACGCCGTCAAAGCCTGCGAGATTGCCCCTCGTAAAGTTAAACTCAAAATCCTCAGGTATGTGCCCTTAAAGGAACAAGAGATAGACACTGAAAAAGGTTTTTTTTGTCTTTGAATGACTGTAACGTTTATGTCTGTCTGTCACAGAGAGGACCAGCCAGTAACTCCAAAGGCTAAGTGGAATGGTAAGGGCTTCTGAAAGGTTTATGGGATGGTTTCTTCTGCTTGAGTTAACCCAAGGACACATAAACAGGATAGTTTGGTTTCTATATGCGCTGATGGATTGCCTAGAAACCAGCTATGTAACATCAACTGAACAGCGATGATTTGAGTTCAATTATTACCAGAGAGTGCTCTCAGTTCTAAGAAGACAAACACTTT
The DNA here is from genome assembly GCA_029783665.1 of Naso thynnoides. Taxonomy (NCBI): domain Eukaryota; kingdom Metazoa; phylum Chordata; class Actinopteri; order Acanthuriformes; family Acanthuridae; genus Naso; species Naso thynnoides. The sequence continues at coordinate 13,188,516 of JAQLOL010000003.1, forward strand.
CTTTTGATTTGATTAAGCTCTTTTAATGCAAATGGTTGTGAATTTTCTGAACAAGTTTTTCTTTTGTAGGTCTGTTTGACTGGAAAAAGGACAAGAAGTTCTTTGCTCGTTTTGAAGAGCCCGTCTCTCCAGAGAAAGACTCTCCCACTGAAGATGGTGAGTTGTTTCTTTCTCTCCCTCATTCGCGTGTCCTCCTCCAAACTTTCACATGTTCCATCAGCACCAACTGGTTTCCTTTCACGCTTTTGGTTGTTGCTCCTTTGTCTGCGTGAAGCCGGAGCTCGGTGCTGAAAGACAGTTCTCTCTGCAGCTGTGTGTGCGTGTGTGTGATCTGAATGCTGACAGACAGATCCTGGGCTCTCACAGCAGGATTAATAATTAGCAAGCCTCAGGGCCTCCACTGGCGTGTTGAACTGTAGGCCTTCAGCCATCACACACACACACACACACACACACACACAGTCCATACAGCCAGTGGTCCACAGGGCAGGTAGCTCAGTTGCCAGGTGACACTGCATGCAGCAGTAAGGGACAGTGGAGAGGGTCAGTCTGAAAAGAGCAACCTTGTTCACCTGTCATAGAAGAGACGCACACATCAACACTTCTCTTAAAATGGACGAAGAGGTGGGAGGTCGGTGTGTGTTGTTTTTTTGTCTGGATCTGTTACGCAAATTTCATTGACTGAAAATCATCTCATGGATGGAAATTGATACAGAAGGGAAGTTTTTTTGTTAGCTAAAACATTTAACAGTTTTCCCCTTATTTAGCTTTTGCATCACTTTTACCAGTTTGATAATATGAAACATTTGTTTGGATCCAATAAATGAAGTAATTTTGTCTGCAGATTCATCAATAACTGTGCTTCTTTTCAGTCGAAGTGGTGTGTAGGACTGCTGGAAATTTCAGATGTCTCTCTCTCAGTCAAGAACATGATGTAAGTTTCTGAACTTATTATTTATATTTGTTGTTTTTCTGGTGTTTTTTTTTCTCCTCTATATTCCTATATTTCTACAGTCTTGTATTCTGCCTGCCCTCTATATTCTTTTTCTTTAATTGCTCCGCTTTTAATGTCTGATGAAACACACACTGTAACATGAGTCTACTGTGTGTCAATCTGCGAATCCATTCTCTGCTGGGGGGAGTCACTGTGTGTGTGTTTGTGTGTGTGTGTGTGTGTGTGTTTGTTTGTGTGTGTGTCAGGTTCTCTGTATATTTGATTCATGCATCAACAACACAATGTCAAATTTGTGGAAGATATAAAATGTAAATACGCTGGTGTAAAACACTCTTCTTCCCTTGCTGATGATTCCTCCAAAATCAAGTTTTCTTTCTCCCCTGGTGCTGTCAGAGTTGCATCATGCAAGTTGAATTTACAAAACCAGAAGGAGGCGGCCTCGGCTTTGCTTTGGTTGGAGGAAGTAATGGCAGCATGCTCAGAGTGAAGGAAATCTGCTCCGGTGGGGTAGCCGAGCAGGATGGCCGGCTGAGAGTGGGAGATATTTTATTAGAGGTAACAGGTCTTCATATATCTCGTCTGTTTTATTTCCCCTGTTGTGGGGAAAACCCTGATTCTCACTGTGTATATTCAAGGTGAACGGTGTCATTGTGTCTGGGCTGAGTCACAATAAGGTGGTGGACATCCTGCGTAAAGCTGAGGGAACTGTGCAGCTCACCATCTGCAGAGACATCCTGCCGCTGACCTACTCCGAGTCACCTGCACCGCCCAACATGTCGGCTCAGACTGAAGCTATTTTGGCTGAGCAGCCAGCCCCCGTGTCCAGCATCGATGCCCATTCCTCACCTGACGTCATGCTGAATAAACCAGTTCAACGCCCCCCTGGTGCGATATGAGGCAACTTTATTTCCTTTTTGTCATACATTTTCAGAAGATAATATTGCTAAAATAATGAGCTGTCTTCTTGAGACTTAAGTCACATAAATTAGGACTTGAAACTTGACTTGTTTACTGTGCGACTAATTTTACTTGAGACTTCACAGCCTAAAAACTAGACTTCAGAATTTAAAAAAAATGTCTTTACTTGGTAAAATCATGAAGCAAAAAAAAGGACAGCACCAGGCAGAAACTGTTCAGATTTATTTGAACTGTAAACTGAAAACAATTGTTTTTGACTCTAAAACACACTATAAACACAAATACTTCATCTTTGAAATGGTCAGCATTCCACGACAATTTGCAATTTGTAAAGCTTATGACTTAACATCGATTTGTGAGGACATTAAAAACAAAATATATATTTGCCTACTATCATCCTTCCAGAGGCGACGTCAGATCCTGTGGTCAGTGAATCAGGAGTGGTCCATACGTCACCACCTCCTCCACCACACCGACGGCTGACTGTTATAACAGATGAAACTGATGTTAAACAGGTAACAGAGACGCTAACAAGCATGCATACATAACTACATAAACTATAGTGTAAAATGTGACCTCCTTACTAATGCTCCTCCTGTCTGTTGCCTCCTCTGGCTGCTTGTCTGTGGAACAGGAGAGCTGTAACAGCACCCCTTCTCATCAGACTTGCTGCCCATCCCTCAATGTCACTGACATGTTGCATGGAGCTTCTGACAGGTAATAACTTCCCCAAATAGTCTCTCTAGTCTCTAACTTTAGTCTTGTGTCCCCCTCTTCCAAACCTTCTCCTCTTGCTTCTTTTTTGTTTTGGCTTGCTGAGGGTCCACCATTAACCACAAGGAGGCAGCAAAGAGCAAAAAATAAAACCTTTAAATAGCTGTTAATAGCCAGTGAAGCAGACAATGGAGTAAGAGTTAGGAAGTGTTTAGTGCTGTTACCTGAAGCCTCAAAATAAACAGTATGACAGAAGCAAAAAGACATTTTAGCCTCTTGTCTACACTGTATTGTAGGTGGAAAAGTCGCAGGGAAAGGAAGCTCAGCCTTGCATGATTTCATCCCTTCCTATCGACGAGTAAAAATGGTCTGGTCTCACCCCTGCCCCCTGACTCCCCCAGGAAACAAATTGTGACCAAACTTTTGGACCAGTCCTGCAAAGACATCCGGAAAACCCAGTCAGACGGCTGGAGCAGCGAAGAAGAAGATGATGATGTTTTTGACACCACTGGTCAGGAAATTACATCACCCCAAACAGGTGTCTTTTCCTCTACTCGTACAGATGTATCAGAGTGAAAACTGTATCTGTTGAGCCATTTAAGCAACTCATGTCCTTCTCTTTTCTTTTCTTTGCTTTTTTCACTCAGGCCCTCCCATCGTATCAGAAGAGGAACTGGCCAGTTTAGCTCTAATTAGCCCCGAGAAGACCAGCCAGTATTCAGGCTCCAGAGTCAAAGCTCTCATCCAGATTCTGCAGCATCAACTGGACCAGCAGGAACTGGTCAAAGAGTTTATGGTGTGTTTATGTTTTAAAATACTCATTTACCAGTATAATCAGAATAATTCATTGTTGTGAAATCGCCTAACAAAAGACCAGTTGGTATTTGTAAAAGTATATATATGAAGTACAGGGCTGGGCAGTGATGTAGTTTTATTTCTTTTGCTGCTCACTAGTAAAGTAAGGGATTACAATTACCAAGCAGTAATTAAATTACAGTTACTGTTCCAAGTAACGCTGCGTTACTGGGTAACGGGAAGACAATATGGTTTTTGTCCTATTTCAGACATATTGTGACGATAATGTGTACATGAATGTGCCGAAATATATTTTCCTGCCAGAGGGTTATTTGATTTGAACCATCACTAAAGTTGAAGTTCTAATAAGCTGCTGATGGAGTTGTTATGCCTAAACACGTTTTTAAATTAGCAGCGTAAAAACAAGGTTGTCGTTCCAATAAAGTGGATAAAAGTCTGGGAGCTAAACAGGTTGTGCTTTTTCGGGAGGTCCGTCGGGTTGCAAAAGTAATACAGCAGAGTAACAAGTAACGGAATTTATAACTTTTGACACAAAGTAATAAGTAAAGTAAATGTATTACTTTAATAAAGAGCAATCCGTTATACGTAACTTATTACTTATGGAATAACCCCTTGAAATGTGCCATCTCGTTTTCGAGGGAAGCCCAACTTGTTCAACAGACAAAATAATAACAAAGGGACAAAACACGCTGTATAACACAAGCAAAAAAAACCTCTTTACATAATGCATGTATTCACACTGTGATTAAACAGAACATTAACTGTAACATGTACAATTCAACTCAAAATGTGAGCAAAAACACTTTTTAAACAAACAGAGTGATGTTATGGATGAAATATTTGGTGGCGGATCGTTCCAGTCTGAGGGGGCTTAAAACATGAAAGATTTTTTTCCAATTGATTTTCTGACGGTTGAAGTGGAGAGACAACATTGTACTGAGTCTCTTAAATTGTACACTGATAAATACCAGAAACAGTTGTAAGTATAGGGGATTACTGTGATGAATGCATTTGAAAATGAGAATGAGTCAGTGAATGCGTCTCCTAGCACTGAGTGTGGTCCATTTCAGTATTGAAGGAGGACAGAGCCTACCATTTAACATTTCCCAGGTCGATCCTTACAACATGGAAACAAGGCCTTTACACATTAAAAGTAAAGAGATAAGATAGAGAGATAGGCATTATTAAGACATTCCAATATTTTTCTTCCCTGTTCTCTTGTCGATTTCAGGCTCTGGAGCATCTGAAGCCCTCTGACAACTGCCTGGTGGGAAAAGCCCCTGAGAACAGAGATAAGAACCGCTACAGAGACATCCTACCTTGTAAGTCCAAAAGAGGACTTCTGTTTACTTTTACTTTCTTCAGGCAGAATTTAAACTTTTACTTTATCCGTTGGTTCAAACCTCTGCGCTTCATTTTATGTTCCCCTATTGGACTTTTTTTTTTATTGGTGAGCTAAAGCTTGTAAAAGCTGGATACTCACAGACTTGGCATTTATAGGAGAGCCTGTTTGTTAGCTCTCTTTTAGGTGCTCAGTTTAAGCTGAGTGGAAGGTCTTTGGTGAAGGGGGAGGAGATATTTGTTTACAACACTTAAGTAATGTCTGCACAACAAATCATTTCCAACATTAGTATCAGTAATTCACCGGTGGTGCACTTACAATTTTCTCGGAGTCGGCCAAGTATATAATGACGAAGATGTCATTTGTTAACAAGCTTGTAATTATCTTGGATTTATATTTTTAGTAAATGAAGCAGCATCGAGGTAAAATATTACAGGCTGTATTATTAAGGAGCGTCATTAGGAGTTTCAGGGGGTAACAAGAAAGACTGTCGAAAAATGTAGAAAAAAATCAGTTAACATTTATTACTTGGGGTGTTCATAACGTAAATCTTAGCTCAAAACGTACATGCATAGACACATACACATACAGAAACATTTACTACTGCAGCCGTTGCGTGTGTTGGGGTGAAAGAGATGGGGAAAATTACAGTGATAGTGGAATACTACTGCACTTCATCAAGGTCCTTGTTGGCCTCAGTCTGTCACAACTGCTGTTTGTGCAAAAAGTCTTGAAAAAAAGGGGCATGTTATTTAACTATCCCATCCATCGCCTTTAACTATTTTATTTAGAATGCCTGATTTCCAGTCTGTGGCTTTTTCTAACCTCACACGCAGGGTGGGGAAGTAACCCAGAAAACATTCCTAATTGCCTTCGGTCTATCAACCCTCTCATCACCAACAAAATCCTTCACAGCACTGGTTTGTTGAGCCCGTCTCCAGGCCTCAGAGCTATTTACTTGGCTTTATTTACTGTACACTTAGAATGTGTGCTTTTGGCAAAACAACAAGGTATGCAATGTTTGTTGTTTATGATCAAGAGATGAATGGAATTTGTTTATTTCTGTTATGAATTCATGCATGTTGGGTTTTTTTTTCCCTCTGACTCTTTTCTGTCTAGATGACAAAACCCGCGTTGCCGTCGGAGACAACCAGGACTACATCAATGCCAGCTACATCCGCATGCAAGTTGGCGATGAAGAGTTCTTCTACATCTCCTGCCAGGGCCCTCTGCCCTCCACAGTCCCGGCCTTCTGGCAGATGATTTGGGAAAGCAAATCTGACGTCATTGCCATGATGACTCAGGAGGTAGAACGGGGAAGGATCAAATGTCACAAGTACTGGCCGGAAAAGCTGAATGTGCCTCTGGACACCGACAGGTACCACCTTCACCTGGAGAACCAACAGTACCTGGAGTACTTTCACATCAAGGTCATCCGCATGGTGGAAACAAAAGTGAGTGATTTGTGATGAATACCTGTCTAATGTCATTAATATAATGGTTTACTCTAAATCTAATTTTTAGCGTAATTCAACCTCTAATTCCAGACTGGTGAGACCCATTTTGTTCGTCACCTGAAGTTCACACACTGGCCTGACCACGGCGTGCCACACAGCTCTGAGCAGCTGGTTCGCTTCATCCGCTACCTGAGAGCACTGCACCACAAGGGACCAGTCACCGTGCACTGCAGCGCCGGCATCGGACGCACAGGAGTCCTCATCTGCACTGACATTATCCTCAGCCTCATTGAGAACGATCTGCCTGTGCGTAAAATTCATTTTGTCGGTTTTACTAATAAGTTTACAACAAATTTTGAACTGGTGTTGCTTTTGGAATGGCTCTGATGTCGTGTTCACATGGGAGGAGAGTAAAATCATTCGCGCGATTAAATTACATGCAGTCAATGTAAAGATGCGATAATACCCGAGTTATTTTCGAATTGCATTAATTGTGTGGCGCAAATGGCACGAATAAAGCGTATTTTGCGTTTTTCTTTCTTGCAAGAGTTGAAAAATCTTAACTTTAGCAACCAACAGTCACATTCACAGTGCAGACTCATTCACTGGAGCAACGGAGAAGAAACCTATTTCACTAAATTAAATCAGCATGCGATTATACTTTGAATATTTATTGATTAACTAGCAACTCTGAACCTGAATAAAGGCGCAGAAGTTTATCTATCTCATATTTAGTATACTGGAGGAATATCCTGGCGCCGATCCTCAGCAACAGGTCTTTAAACAGGGTCTGGGTGAGCCTAAAGTAGCACTGGAAGCGGCTGTCATTCAGGCGCAAAAGGTGGTGGAGTTCCCTAAACTGTGTGTGCCTCTGGAATCCAATGGACCCAGACATGGCAGCATCTGGATCTCAAAACGAGCCTTCTACAGCAGGTACACAGCAGAAACCCTTGTAATGTAGTCAAGCTCAACCATGTCCCTGACTTCTCGCAAAGGACTTACTCGTATGAATTAAGCAAGTATTCACAAAACTTCTAGCATAGAAATTCACGCAACTAAAGCGAGAAAATTATTTTATTCGTGCCCAGTGTGAACACACAGTAAGAATGCCAATGTCAGCCACCGTGACCACCACTTTGGTCCCAACTAAAATACATTTCCAATCATCAAAGTGATGAATGGTCCCTAGAGGATGAATCCTGCCGACTATGGTCACCCTCTGACTTGTCCTCTGGCACCAACAGAGGTCGACATTTTTTGTTTTGTCAAAATGTCTCAATAACTCCAGTCCTTTTTATCTCCTCAGGATGAAATGTAATCTTTTTAATTATTTTTTGACTTTTGCATTACCAGACTAGCATTTTTACTTTTTCCAGTACTTTGGTTTGTGACCAGTTACCTACAAAAATGAACTACATTCACATTATTTTTGGCTGTCCTTCATGTTAAGTGCTTATACGCAAATGCTAGCATACTGAACTACGATAATGTACATCATAAAATTATTCTATTCCTCAGCATGCTGTTGGTAGCATTTAGCTCAAAGCACCACTAAGTCTGCAGGCTGAGGCAGAGCTGTTAGTGTGGTTGTAGAATTTCATTCTTAATAATTTAGCATAGAAATAAACTACAATCACAGACCAGTTCACATGCTGTAGTTGTGCCTGACAACCTCTCTCTGTTTTTAGATCAATGTGAGCGACATTGTAAAAGAGATGAGACTTCAGCGACATGGGATGATTCAAACCAAGGTCAGTGCCGACAGAAGGGTTAAAGGTCAAAGTTCAAGTTTTAAAAAAAGACACTTCCCAAAGGCTTAACGTGCCCTTTGTCTCCCTCGTTTCAGGAACAGTATCTCTTCTGCTACAAAGTCTGGTTGGAGGTTTTACAGGGCATTTTACAGCTTCACGGCAACCAATGGCAACCGGAAAGTCCCAGAGACCACAAAGTAGTTTGAATGTTTCCACATCCAGTTCACCTAAATGCAAAGCACAGACTGGTTAAGTAACTAAACTATGTGCAGTCCATCAAAGCACTGACTGGTGTCACCTTTGACTCTGGCTGTAGTTAGTTCAGTTAGTTATGATATGAGATCTGTTTTGATACTTTGTGTTGAGGCCTATTGTTTAGTTACTTTGACTTCTAATTTTTTTGGTGATGTATAGCTCTCGATGCTGTGATCATATGTCAGTTTAAATTAGACCACTAATGTTGTGTTGCCTTTTCAGGCTTAGTGATTTGCCTTCTATCTCTAGAATCTTTTTTTTTTTTTTTTTTTTTTTAATTTTTTTTTTTTTTTTTGTTTTT
>JAQLOL010000003.1:13197124-13207593 GCA_029783665.1 Naso thynnoides
TTTTTTTTTTTTTTTTTTTTTTTAATTTTTTTTTTTTTTTAAGTTTGTGTCACTATTTGAATTTGTCTCAATTATTTTTCTTCAAGTACTTAAATTCTCAAACTGCATTCAGCTTTTTGGTCGAATTGCATGGAATTCAAAATCTGGTAATATTGTGTCGGCAGTTATGTGTCCATTATGATAATCATACCAAAGGGAGTATGTGTTCGTGACCTTAATGAGTAGGATTTAATTAAGCATTGTGCTATCATTTCATTAAGTGCATTTGTACCCTGGAGAAAAGGGCATTAGCAAAAGAATACTATCAATTTTTCAGTTCATCATCTAAGGAAACGTAAAGAATCAAGTGCCTTGGAATGACTCAAAGTGTTTGCTCTACATTGACCCTGAGCCAGTTGTCACGATTGGTCAGGGGCGAGGAGCAAGAAACTGTTTTGAGAGCACCTGCGGTTGTTAGACTGAATGTGCAGCTTTCAGTGTGTTTGTGGTTTGAGGTCGATGTTTGGTTTGATCTTAACCAGGAGAGGATTGCATCACATCTTTTAGTTAAATTACTTAGGTACAGTGTGCACCGCCTATCAATCTCTTTTTTGTTTGTGGGTCCATTTTATACAAAACACTACCACAATAAAAGTCTTACCACACACAGATCACAACTTGCACATCCTAGTACAGATAAAGAATGATTGAACATAACAAATGTTTGGATAAATTCAGAACTTTTCAATTCAGTCTTTTATTAAACTTTGGATGAAGTATGAATGCTAAAAATTCATATTCTTTTTTGAAATGTAAAAAATGTCCTTTAAATAATCAATTGTTGGGCTTTTATGTGCAATTTGTCATGTGACAACATCCTTTATCTGTATCCCATAGCTATTTTAATACAAACTCAGCCAAAAATGCAAAAAAATGATGAGGTTTACAAACTAACAAACAAAACCATTTTGCCACTTTAGATGTATATGGTGTACAAAGCAACAGTGCTGCATCTCTGAGACAAAGATGATTTTGAAGCACCTCAACCGTTGGATGTAACTGCTTGTAAGCTTTATTCCTTTAGCTGCTATCACACACACACACACACCAGCTCTCTTATTGCATGCAGACTCTTAAAGTGCAGAAGTCTGAGCCTCGAGTTTGACTGAATGACTTGAACATGATGAAAATGCGCAATGTAACAAAGCAATACTCTCCGCGAGGAGAGGAGAGCAGAGGAGATCAGAATGTCAACCTCTTACTGTACCTGATAACATCTTCCAAACTGTTGGGAGCTTATTGTTGCGACAAATGCAGTACTGTACCTTTGCGATGTGGATGACTGCGCGGAGCCATCAGCCTCTGCGCTGTGTATGCAACATCTTTTCATTCTGGTTGATTTTAGACGATAGGAAACGCTCCGTTATGTGCAAGTTCATTCTTTCTGAGATCCCGTCGATACGTTTTCCCCCTCAGATGTTGGAAAATGATTATTCTTAAAAGAACAAACAAAAGCACATTTTGCATTCATCTGTGAAAATGCATCTTGTACAGTCAAGCAAGTGCTTATGCAGTAGCATTGTGAACTTTAATAACCCTTAATTGCACAATTGCTTATTTATGCTAAATTACTATCCTGCACTGTACAAGCCACTATGTAACCAATAACTGAGAACAATGTAATACCTCTCTCTTTAATTAAAAACTATTCGGAAACTTGTTTGCTTGTTATTCAACACATTTCACCCCGTGACTCTGAACACAACGTAACTCAACTCGAACAACGGAACAAGAGCAGCAGAGTTGGTTTTCCCTGACGGCACACACACAACAGAGGGATGGAGGCGGCCCTAAATCTAATTCCACTGAGCCCCCTCTCCACTTTTACTGCAGGGTATACTCCCTCTCGGGTTTTACTGCAGGGTAAATAAGCTGGTCTCACAGGGGTCTTTGTGACAGCATGGAAACCCCTGAAAACACACTGCACGCTCTGCACACATATAAACCTGACGCTGGGGGGAAGCCACGGAGCAGATTTACTCTCTCACCGTGTCTCTACTCTCTCTTTCTACACCCACTGCCCTTGGGTGCTATCTCTACAACCATCCCGCTTACACACACACACACTCACACACAAACCCCCAGCCACCCACCCTCCTCCTTCCCTCTCTCTCCATGCTCCCCAACTCAGAGCTTGTTATTGCCGTAAGTTATGGCAGGAACGACAGCAACTCAGTTTTCAAGGCCCATTCACATTTACGGTTGTGTGATTTTTTTTTTAAACAGTTGTCCTTTGAATTTCAAACCACAAAACATGGGAAGAATACTGACTGGTTTAATGACAGAAAGGTGATATTGAAAAGTAGGGAGGGTGAAAATCTGTTCAGCCCCAAAGCCAGCTGATTACAGCTTTATATGAGGAATACAAGCAAGAGTGAGGGTGAAATAAGTTCCATACAGTAAGTCTGCAGGGTCTGACAGTAGGATGCTGACAGATAGGAACAAAGTTGGTGTTAAAGTCATTAACAGAGGGCTGTTGAGTCAGGACAGTGTGATTTAATGGGCTGAGAAATGTGTAGAAAAGAGCTCACATGCTCTCAGTAAATCCTCTTGCTCTCTGCTGGGCTCACAGTGTAACCAAGACATAAACTAGTTTTCTTTTTCTGTCTACTGAGTCAAAATAGGGCAAAAGCTGCCTCTCCACACACACACACACACACACACACACAACCATCCATCCATCCTCCGCTGCCTCCCTGTCCCCTTGTGTCAAAATTCACCTTGAATTTCTATCAGGCAAGTCAAGTCTTTTAAGATTCTGTGGAAGTTCTGTACTTTTTGTGATTGAAGCGTCATCCTTCTGTTATGTAAAGGTTTCGGGATACAAATGTTATGACTCAGTAACCACTTCAGCTATCGGGTTTCGTTTAATTCCAATCTTGAACAGATTTAAAGTTGAGCGAAATTTATTATAAATTTTACATCATTTAGAATTTAGATTATCAGTTATTGGACATTTTTAAAGTGATTCAGAATCATCCACATCTAAATCCCAATGCATTTAAGAATCGATTTTTTTCCCCCACCACTAGTGTACACTCAGTTTATTTGAAGAGAGCAACAATTACAGCAGTGTGAATAAACTGACTAAGTTAGGTTTCAGGTCAAAAAACTAAAACAATGAGCTAAAAAACCCCAGCAGAGCCCTGTGGGGCAAATTTTCCCTGCGTAAAAATGTGTTAGGAGCCACATGTTGAGCTTGAGCAGACGATGGAAGGAAAAGCAGTGTTGATCTACCTGTAAGTTACATAAAGTGGATGTCAGCAAATACCTCACTGTCATCAACACAGTGAGAAAGCCTAAAACACTTCTTGAAGTTTGTTCAGGATTCACAAAGTGAACGTATTACACTGTGCTTGTGTTGTAGGAACTGAACTGTCTCTATATTCCATAAAGTTGTGTTTGATTGAGCTTTAAGCAGCCAAGTAAATGAGCACTAATGTCTTTTTCTGAGTTTTTGTTGACCGTGGCCTTTGTAAGTCGACCCCACAGGCTCCTCTGTGTTGACAGCCCGCTGACAGAGACACAGTGAGCCATTCATCCCCCTTCTGAGCAGAATGTCACTTTTGTGGCTTTCCAGACGTTCAAAAAACCACACACTTGTCAAAGGAAGCTGATTATGATTACGGTCTCACTTGTAATTATCTTAAGTCAGTTATGTAAAGGGTTAGCCGTGCTCACCACGGGGATTTCTGTGGTGAGCTGCAAGAGGAGGTTAGAGTTACATTCAGGGGGTTCTTTTGTGAATTTTCTGAATTTTAGTTATTCAGTGACTTGGTGTCATTTCCTGGTCTGTTCTTTTGGTTAAAGCTGAAAACTATATAAACCACACGCTACATCTCTACACTTTATAGTTTCTTCTGCAATCATTTTGGTTCATATTCAGTAAATCAAGTTTCTGAATGACATGCACATCATACAAGTTCGAAAGGAAAGTAACAGAGGGGTGACGGGTTAAAATACTGATTCATTGTAAAGAAGGGATTGTTTGGTTAACACATTGTCTAGTGTGAGACTGACCCACTGTTTTTGTAGTTGATCCTTTTTACTCCTTGTGAGTAAAATTCCAATACTTCACATTAGTTTTAGTGCTATTGTTAACACACTATCACACACCACACAGAAGTGCAATTAAACATCCTGTCAAGATGCATATTTAGAATATTTCAGTAAGGTAGGATTTAGTTGCAATGGTTCCGGTATAACAAAAAAAATCTGGCCTCACTGTAATGATGCTAGAGAGCAGCAGGAAATTGGATGCAACAGTGTTGATAATTTCATCAAAAATAAGCCACCACTGATTTATTTTAACTACACAGCTACAACGTTACATTACTACAGTTATTTATTTATCTTGAAAAGATGGAAAAGTTAAACAGTATAAAATGCTAGGTGTTCCGATTGTTTATTGTGGAGTAGCAAATCCATTAACAGAACTCAGTAAAATCCTTTTTCCTCTACCATACTTATCATTTGACCTTGTCAAGCAGCCAGAATAAACGCAAGCACCTGTCAATAGATGTAAACTTTGGCTTTAATGATTCTCTGTAGAGGAGGGAAGAACAGTATGTGACACAAGACGACTACCTGGCGACCAATAAAAAATAAATGAAAAAATGCAGAATCTGCTTAAAGACACAGTGTCATAGCAGGTTGTGAAGTACTCTTTAAAGTTAATCTATTACATTTTCTGTACATGTACACAAAGTTTCACTTATATCTGTGACACTCAGCTCAACTTTCTAACTAATGTATTTAGTTGAAGAGATTTTCTTTGTGTGCCCCACATTTCTTTAATAAATGACACATTTATGATCTGCTTTAAGTCAAACAGAGGTGTTCACTGTGACAGTGTTTCCATATCAGGCTAAATTTAGTCAACAAAAACAAGGAACAAGGGACAGATTCTGATTTCAGTGCAAAATTGTTTTTAAAAAAATCAGTTCGTAAAATACTCACAAATTGTAATCTAAATTTATTTTGGTTGGGGTTTGGAAAAGATTTTGATTTTGATTAGGTTAAAAAAAAAGTTCAAAATAGTCAGAAAACTTAGCTGGATTTACTCTGGAAAAAATGATTAAAATTCGTGGCCATTTTACATCCAATTCGTGAATTCAGTTTCATGAAAATCTTAGAAAACTTCGTGATAGCAGGATTAATAAAAGGCTTCAAATGTGCTTGTTTTGTTATACAAATTACATCAACTTTCCATGTTACTGAAATCTGGCAAAGAACAGCTGACCATGTGAAAGGGACATTTAATTAAATGGAAAAAGAGTACTATAAAAATTGCAGAGTGCAGCAAAAGGCCTTCTTTGTGAAATGAATGGTCTGTGTCACTGAGTGGCAAGGACGATCTTCTCTTTGTCAAACTCCCTCCCGCGACATCAGAGCAAGGTTGATTAACACCTGCTTTCAATTAAGTGAGTTTCTCATCAAGCTGCGGTTGGAAACAAGAAAAAAAAGCCTCACGCATCGTCACGTCGAAGATGTTCCTGAATTAGAAAGCTATTAAATCAGAGGAGCAGACGCACAGTGTTGCGAGGAGCGTCGTTTATCTTCATTTGAGCAGGCCCTCCATGATCATCTCCACAGGGGCAGCTAATTGAAAAAGGGCTTCAGAAATGCGATTGTTAGTGGCGATAATAATTTATTACTTTCAGCTTGTGGAGTCCTGGGAGTCATTTGTATTCATTAGTGTAAATTCAAATTATGTTTGAGATTAAAATGTGACTTTGACAGGCAGAGGGGCCTCAGACAGGGACAGGCGCTGATGAGACCTTTGCTCCGGGTCACTGCCTCCCACATTCGCCTCTTACTAACCAGGCAGCGGAGAAGCCTACTTTGCCTCACCACCATCAATCTGTGTCTGATCCAAGTTGAGACGTTAGCTTTGATGGCCTCTACTTTGCGTGTGCTCCGAGCGCATTTAGTAAGCAAATTAACCTACCGTCTAAAAGACAACAGCAATCACAGACATGGGCTCTACAAAGTGGAATCATTCTTCTCTTTTCTCTTTCATTTAGTCAGTAGTCACCGTTATCATGAATGGAGGTTTATTTGTCATGGCTGACTAATATTGGCCAAGCTTTTCTCCAAATGTCAGGCAGTGATTTCTTTGACATCCAAGAGGAGGTGGCAGTTAAGTAGGTCAGTGTCATTGTGATGAATATCAACCATGGCGGGTCACTGACTGGGCTGCTCCTGCACTTGCCTGCCTGTCACAAACCACTGACCCAGAGGAGGTAAAGAAGCCGAGTGCTCCTTTATTGAAGCCTGGTAAATTACTCTGATACTTGCTATTACCACGTAAAGTGAGGAACTATATCAGATGTGCACTCCGAAAGGTCATATTTTATTGACCTGACAGGCCTCTGGCGGGAGCACGTTGGAAAGAATGACAGGGCTGGAGCAAAGGCTGATGGTTGAGAACTGTTGTTACTCAATATGAGAATGTAAAACAAGGAAGTTTGAAAAAAAAAATTAATAAACTCAAGTTAAATGCAAATTTTCTACCTTGCAGAAGCAATAGTGCAGATTTTCAAAATGTGGGAAGTAAATTACACATTGAACATCTCTGTCCAGACATTATTCCCTATTTCTTAATTCACTAAATGTATAGCCCACTATGGTATCTTTTTTAAACTGTGAAATAATTGCCTTACATAGCGCTGAAGAAAGGTTTTGGCAATTGAAGGAAAAATAGAGTAAACTATGAGGCGTGTGGTTGTACTTCAAACTAACCCAACACTTAATATTTCTGTGTATTCTGTTTTTTATTACAGCAACAGTGCTACTTAAAGGCCTCATAAACATAATTGCTGTATGATTTTTTATGCTACTACATGCCATTGACCATTATCAACATCAGTCACACGTTACATAAACTTGACCCATTTTTCCCAAAATAGTTTTATCTATGAGATACTGTGTTACATTTTGCTTAAATTCAGTAAACTTTGCAGAGGGTACCCACATGAAAGTAAATGTGACAGTTAATAAAAAGTAAATGCAAAAATGTGTTTTCATGCTAATATTAGAGCTAGTATATAGGAAGGCAGCACTTGTAAGGAACTATGTTCCCAGACGTTAATACTTTTGGCTCCTCTTTCTTGCTCACTTAGCAACCAAATAAACGCAGACGTTCTCTTCAGAAAGGTGAAATACAAGCTCACCTCAATTGAAGCAGCCATCGTTAATGTCATTAATTTAACCTGTGCTTTTCCTGCTCTGACCACTCAAAATGTCCATCATGAAACTCATCAGGTTATTAGGTGAGCTTGTTACAGAGCTGTGGCACTGTGCATACTCACTCATTGACCTGGCTCGCTCTGACACTTACTGGAACGAAGCCATTGTTGGTCACACCTGTGCTGGTCCTCAGGATGTCTGCTGTGAAACCCATCTATAATGTTTCTATACCCAGTTTTAACATGAATGGCAGTGAATAGGGTTTAAAAAATGCAGTCTGACTGTCACACCAGGTGCGAATAAGAAAATTTACTTGTTTTTTTGGGGTGATTTTGAACGCTAGAATTTTTTGCATTTACCTGCTTTATTCAAAATAGACCGGTACAGTCCTTTTGTTAACTGCTGATGACAGTCATTGCAATGCAATACCTTTTTTTAAGACTCTAAGAGGAAAAAAAGTCATACAAGATATTATTTACTTCAGTATTTGATCAGATTTTTTTTCACAACGGTTTAAGAAGGTGTAATGACAATGATTTTTCAATTAACCCTTTAAAAGCTGTGTCTCAGATCGATCAAAGTACAAAGAAGACAGAGTGATTAATCGTTATTTTGAGGCATCTCCCTCTGACACGTGGCCCACAGAGGGGTAGCCCATTTGGGACTGCATTAATCCAAACTTCTCATATCTGGTCACTTGCCCAAACGTCGGGAAATCCCCAAACTAAACTACCTTGACCTGGTAACAAATTAATATCTCGTTGAATAAGTGGTGCAGAGAAATTTCAGAAGTTCTCATGACTTGCGATGCTCGGTGCAACTAAATTAAGCTACGCGAAAATTCAGTCAGGGAGAATATATTTTTACACATGCCCTCTAAGACACCATGTATTCCCGCTACCGTTACGCTCCACCACTCATCATCCTTTTCATCCAGTCACAATCTGCCACCCTCTCTCTTTTAACCAATCAGTCGTTAGCTGTCAAATTTCAAAGTGCTCCCTCTCTGCTGTCATTCAGCTGTCATCCCAGAAAGTTTTGCTCGGCCCACCTCCACCCCTCCACCGCCTCAATCAAAAAACTGGCCATTTCAATCAAACCTTTCAATCTGAAGTTTCTACAGCATGAAGCATCATTCCTCTTCACCACCACCAGTGTCCAGGCTCCGGTGAAGTCTTCTTCACATAGGAAGCATCTAATCCATCAAACTGCTTCCTAAATGATCTTCCTGCAGGGTCTAAATGCCAAAGACAACTTTTCTGTGCACAATGAATTTGATCTCAGTTCCAAACCTGTCATTCTCTTATTAATCTATCCTGAGTGAAATATTTTTATTATGTTCTTTTTAAATCTCCTTAGTGGTTTGAATCAGAACAAAGTCCAAGATGGCTGATTTTTTTCTGCATCGACTGTCCATGCCATGGCATTTAAGTGCAGAAGTAATCAGAGCTTGGAGTAATCCAGTACCAAAAGGGGTGAACATAGGATCATGCACCCCTTCTCAAGCACTGCAGCATGAAAACAGATTTCTCTTCTCAATTACGCATGAATCACACAGTTTAAAATGACACACATTTCTATGCAAACATGGAAAACATGCAAACACACGCAGGCACACACAGACAACTATATATCTGTGGAAAATCCCAGAGTTTCCTCCTGACCCTGGTCAACACTTGACACAGGGACAGGAGCACCAGCATACATCAATGGAGCTTTTCTCTCAGGTGCAGGGAAACCTCATACGCATACGTAGACGCGGCGTGTATGGAAACACATTCACAGGGCAAGCCCCTCACATGCTCCCACGCTCCAGCCCTCTGTAAATGTCAGACCGTGAGAGAGAGGGTTTATCTTGGAGCTGTATGGTATTTTTACACCTTTCGTGCTGCCGCGCTCTCTCTCTCTCTCACACACACACACACACTCTCACACATTGGGTCTTCCACCACTGCCCATTCAAGGGCAAACCTTGGCCTTCACCACCTCACTGAGCATGACACAAAAATACCAAGAGCACTTTAGTATTAACACAAACATCAATGCTGTGAAAAATCTTTCATTTCCTTACAAAGTTTGACCAAACGTCAAGATGGAGCCAGTGTAATAAATAACGAGTAAAACTATTTTACACCTTTCAAGCAACACAGTGTAACTTCTGGAGAAAGATAGTTGATTTTAAATCTCATTCTCATGGTTTTAAATACTGAGGTTCGAAGAATAGAGTTGAGTTGGTGCAATTTAAACTCTTCAGACGTTACATAGTTTCTTTAAAATGACAAAGCTTTCTTATCACAATGCCATTTTCAGCTGTTAGGGTTCTTTTTAATTACTTAGTGATTCATTACATTGGGGAGTTATTATTTTATTGCACTGTTGTTCCACTACTGGCGTCTTTCTCATCTGCTATCTGTGTCTTTACAGCTTCTCTTTGGTTGTACCATTAGCAAGCTCCTTTGGGGGACTTATTAACTTCCTCTGTGTTACACAAACACCTTATCTGGATACACTGCTGGAGGAGAGTGTATGTTTTGGGAATGAATGGCCTTTCCTTGACTGAAAGGTAGTGTTTACATGTCTGAGTTATCCTGGACTTGGAGAACATTAATCATAGAGACAACAATTCTGAATATTCCAGCTCTTTTAATTGGGCCAGTTCTTTTGGCTTGGTTCAACAACAAGAGCTCTGATGTGTTTTGTGTTGTTTGTAATCTGTATCACACAGAAATATTAGTCCCAGTGAGTACAGGAAGCTAAATTGCTGGCTCTTAAGTCTTGTGGTAACGTGGCTAGGCTGACTTTGTTGGCTATCTGGGAAAACTTAAACAACTAATCAGAGGCCAAGTCACTCCCCTTCCGGTGGACCTCATGGGACCTTATTATGGAAAAAAGTTGTGCAGCAGTCAATTGACAGTAGATTTTTTTTTTTGCTCCCATGTACATTGTGCTCTAATTCTCAAATCTGATGTTTTTCATTTCAAAAGAAAATTTTAGAAATCAATAAAGTAGCAATTTGTCACGATGATAGTTGTCGTGAAACTGCTCAGTGAACTGCGTCTCTCGTCTCACACAATTTCAAAGAGATGCTACCATAGCTATACAAATCCTTAAACTAAATGCACTGAAACAAGAAGTAAATTACAATTGAAATAATTTATTTATATCAATTAACCTGAACCTGTTGAATATTTTCCCCAGAGAGCAAACCAATGCATACATGCAGCCATTTCTTGTCTTTT
>JAQLOL010000003.1:13207693-13218275 GCA_029783665.1 Naso thynnoides
ATTTAAATGTAAACATCATGCAAACAGTATGTATCTATTTATATTTTATTCAAAAAAAAAATGTAGAACCAGTTGGTGGTCTGGAAGAGCCAAAACTACAAATGTGTGAAATTAAAATCAGAACAAACTGAAATAAGGGTCTATCCTCAGAAACAATAATTACAATTTGCTGCACCGGTTTATTCATTTATTTATCCAAACTAAGAAGCTCATTTGAAATAATCATTAATATTACTACACTTCCTTCTACTTTCTTTTACCTTTTCAGCTAGGTAAAGCTATTTTTTCAGCTATTAATAGGAGCAAAACACATATTGTAAACCTTTACTTTTACTTGCATTTATTAAATTTTTGGAGATTATGGGCCAGAAATAATACTTACATCCAACAGAAGAATACATCAGTGGTCCATAAGCGCTCATCCATAACCATCCATCTTTTGAATCCACAGTGACTTCAACCCTTATTACAGCATCCTGACAGTAAAGACGACAGCCAAGTGATAAATTGTCTGTACGTCTTTACTCAACTTAGAAAAATCTGAAATTTGAGGAGTATAGTTATATGATGATACACAGCAATTTAACTGTCAATAAAATAATGTACCATTTTTTAAGTAGCCTACCTTACAGTACCAAAAACATTTTAGACATGGTGGAAAATCATATTGAGGTAATTGTTTCATCAAATAATTACAGGAATAATTTAACAATATATGGTGTTTACAAAATTGAATTTGATACTTTTTTTTTAATTTTAAGACATGGTAACTGTATTATTTTTATTCTTATTTTATCACTACATGACAATTTAACTGTTTGGTCGATAATCTTTTAATATAGTTAAAAGACTAGCTCTATTATTTCAAGTGTATTCCTTTGCCACCTCAGACCCTGACTCTGAGCATTTTTATCTGGGCTAAGTTTATCACTGAAGTGGGGGTTTACATTCCTCGACTGAAGTCTGGGATTTCTGTGCAGATCTCTAGAATCTGCAAGCAATCCCAGCAAGCTAGATTTGGTGCGTCACAAGTTCCAAAGCCAATCGCAGGCAGAGAAACGCAGGAATGCTAAACCGTCAGTGGACAGCAGACTTAACAGTAAAGCAAGTGAGTGTTTGCACTGGCACAAGTAACGCTGTGTCAGCCACTGCCAGATAGTGGTCCAACTGTGTAATCACATGTCATGTGATGCACAGGGGCCTTAAAACACTTTTTCCCACAATTACATTATGAAAGGAGTGGCCGTAAAACAGTGTCTTACATCTCCTACCATCATTTTAATTCATTCAGTCCAAGAACATGAGTAAAGTCAAAATCTGGGTATACAGTGTGCGACTTTATAAACATTTTGTTTAATTCCAGCTCACACTGTACGAGTAAATTGGTCGCGATATAAAGCCAACGGTAATGACTTCTGTGCTCACACTGTACAGTCCGCTCGTCAGCCACGACCAGAGTGCTCACGCTGTACACGTAAAAACAGCCTGTAGGCCCCGCAGGCTATCCTGGCTATTTTCAATTGTCAATAAAGATTGTCTGGAAAGCTTAGGGGCAGGTCTGTTTACTATCAACAACACTAACAAATGCAGAGTTGATCATTTGTGCTATCCTGTGTGCAGGAAACGTCTAAAAAACAGATGTGTTGGCACACATGGACAAACAGATGGCTTGGATACGTTGACAGGAACGTTATGGCTTGCCCATTTTGCAGAGAGAACTGGGAGTAAGTTAGCTACTTTTACTGTTGTTAATTTGATAGCTAACATTAGCTACGCTCTGATTACTGTAGAGCACCTTTTTTCCCTTGTTGTATAGTTGCATGTCGCTATGGCATTCAAACGCTCTGTTTGCCATCTCAGACAGGCACAGTGAGGAAAAAAGGCACTGACACTGGTAAATCAACTCATTGCTCGGCTTCAACTGCACGAGAGCCTGGCCGACCAAACTTTCTGACATGTCAGAAATTCATCTGATCGTCTGACTGTCTGACAACTGTCGGGGGTGAATGGTCGGCCCTGCTCACCTCGGTACATTACACGGGAAACAGCGCCCAGCAAAGCCAAAATTCGGCCCAACTCTAAAATGAGTCATTTGGCTCAATAATTGGATCAAAAACGGGAATAAATCGCACAGTGTATGTCCAGTTTAAATGAT
Organism: Naso thynnoides; assembly: GCA_029783665.1. Classification (NCBI taxonomy): domain Eukaryota; kingdom Metazoa; phylum Chordata; class Actinopteri; order Acanthuriformes; family Acanthuridae; genus Naso; species Naso thynnoides. The sequence goes on from JAQLOL010000003.1 coordinate 13,209,849, forward strand.
ATGAAGGATTAAATTGCTCTAATAACCATATAGATTAGCAGAGCGCTAAACTGTAAGTTAGCTGACATAGCCGCCAGGAGTCTCTAGTGCACGTGCCCCAAGACCCAAAATATGGAAGCAATGTGACAGATCCTGTTACTTTTATCACACAGAAGTCCAAATTTTTTGGCTTCATGCACCACTGAGCCACTTTTATAGACCGCCTAAGTCACGCCCCTCTACCTCCAGACCATGGGACCTTAATTTGGAAAAAATATTAACAGTAGTCAGTGGAGAGGGACTTTTTTTTTTTAAATCCCCTAAGTTTGTTTCCTTAATTATACGATGGTAGGCAATTTGAAAGATCATTTTTCATGTAAAGAAAGTCGAATTTTGTCATCAAACAGTAGAGTAAAACAACAATTTTTGAGAGACCGCTCAGTGAACTACATGTCCCAATTTACGTCAACAATACAGACATGGCCGTCAGCTTGGCAGATTTCACAGTGTTTTTCCAGGACGAGAGGAAAAGTATTAAAAGATGTGAAAACCATCATAAATCACGTCATGTTGTGCAGTTACTCAAAGGGGGAGCAAGGCATCATGGTTGTCAGAGGAGGGAAAATGTCATAACCTCAGTTACGTGACTGGTGTTGTAGTGTTTGTAATTCTGCATTTTCACAAGCTAATACATCAACCATTTGACGACAAACATAGACTTTCTTCACATGAACAATTATAATTTAAATTGACAAACGTCATACGTGTAATTCAGGGCACAAGTCAAACAGGATCAATAATAATTTTCCTTTCCCCACTGACTACTGTTCATAATTTTTCTATACTGAGGTCCCCTAGAGTGCACCGGAAAGGGCGAGAGGAGAGAAACGTCACGTCAGGCGGGGACACGCCCCCTTCACGCCTCATTTCGGGTGAAAACAAAGGGATCCGTGCACTGGCGCCAAAATCTAAAATTGAGTGGAATCATGCCTAAAAGCTGCTGCATTGTGTTGTGTACATCACATAACCAAAAAAAAAAGAAAAAGAACCCTAACACTAACCCTTTACTTTGCAAAAAGTAAAAAAGTTTAATGTCTAAAAAATGCATCCTTTACAGCGCTTATTAGGCAGATTAACAGAAATAAGGCTAATGTAAAACATGCAAACTATTACTACAAACTACTAAAAGTAGCCTACATGTATTACATCATGCCATATTTGTGTTAATTTGCCTAGCACTGTAAATTATGCATTTTTTAGGAATTAAACTGTTTTGCATTATACAGTTGCTTTGCTCTTCATTTTTTTATATTTTGGATGGAATTACCTTGTCTTCATTCATAGTTTTTGATGAGGGAAATCTTGGTCATGAACAGGCGGATAAAATCAAATGGCAGGTGATTGTTAATGAGTCATGAGCTGTGCATCTGCGCCACATTATTGTATAGAAAAAAACGTCATGAGAATACTATGAATATAGCTTGTTAGAGTTGCAAGTACTAGCTTGTTAACATTCCCGCTAATCAATTAGTTAACAGTAATGCCACATTGTACGCCGACCAAAACAGCAAAATAAAGTGTCTTAATGGCAGAAAGCATGTCAGAGGAACTTTACCTGGAGATTCAGTGTTGTATATGTCAGGATATGGTACCACCGGCCATTTGGTGGGGTCGGCTGAAACAACACTCACCAACTCCTATTTCATGATTTTTTTCAAAGTAACGATGACAATTATTGATTGGCAAAGACATTATATGACAGTAAGATCGTATGTGTGCTCCTACTACCCAAAAGAAATGCGGTATTATATTCGCAGCGTCGGATATTCTCAATTTACCGTCAGTCAACGAGAAGGACTTTTAGGGGCGTGGCCAGTAAGCGTCGCTCTCCTCCACAGGAATGACGGGGCCCCGCCTCCTACACTGTGTCAAGCTCTCCTTACTGCAGCTGTGGTTGCAAGCTTAAAGATGCTAACTATGCTAATTGTTCTCGGGCTAGTCACCAGGTGCATAACAGACTCCTCACCTAAGTAACAAAGGCCTTCATGTTTAAGCTTCAGCCCAAGGTTTTTTTCTTTATTTATGCAGGGAAAAAAAATATTAGAAACAGCAGGCATTTTTTTAGAAAAGAGAAAGAAAAGAGAAACTAAGCACAACACACATTGCAGGTGCTTGCTTCAAAACTTAAAAAAATAAAAATAAAAATTACTTTTTATTTTTACAAAATCAAAATATCCCTGGAAGTGTATTTTTCACCTGCTGTGGATGTTTAATCTCAATTGTTTCTGGTAAATATAAACATGAAATTGGCTGAACATAAAATTTTGATGGTAAACTATCACATTAAACGGCAGCATGCGCAATTAAGAAGCTTGACCTGAAACAAGCAACACTGAGCTGCTGATTTAGATGCTAGGTTTTGTATTCATTTAGCATGTTTTAATGCCACGGCAGCTGTTGTTTGTTTCTCTAACATCCTCAAAATGGCTGTGTATGCTGCAGGAAGGCGTTGGCAGGCTGTGATAGGGGTGACGGGGGCCGCGGCAAAGCCTGTCTCCCTCCCTGCTGTTCCACCCAGGAGCCTAAACTACTAATGGCCCCCTAATGTATAAATACCATTCTGTAGGCATTAGTCACACTTTCTCTCTTTCTCTGATACACACACACACGTATACACACAAACACACACTCACAGAGAGGCAGGTCTATAAGGCATTAGTCACAGTGGCAGCCCGCCCTTTGGTTGGATTGCAGATGAGGGCCAAGGCCAGGGGCTGAGGGTCTAAATTCTCCTGCACAAACAATGCATGTCAAAGAGGCCCATCAGAGGCATTCTCCAAAGACGGGAAGATGTTGTTTAGAGCACAAAGAGAGGGCAGCAGGACCGTGCCAGAGTCTTGTGAAAATAAAGATGTGTATATCTAGATGCACAGGTTGCTATTGTAATGTGTAATTTTTTCCTCAGTTCATACGAAGCCTGTGTGTATACACAAGCCACTGAGTCAAATATAATTAGAAAACATGTTTACTTTTTAGCAGTGTGTAGATGCAAATCAGTGCAGGGGAGTGGCATTTCTCTTTTCATTCCTGATGTTGTGAAATGAGACCACAAGTAGGGAAAGACAAGAGCACCCCCAATCCTTGGGGGATTTGTTGACAGCTAAATATCTTTATTCTCACATGAGGCATTACGGATGCAAATTGCCATTTAGGTGCATGTATGCTAGAGCAGCGAAGATCATTAATTCCTATTTAAAGCATCATTTATCAGAGTAATGTAAAGACTGTATGAAAGGTCATTAATCATTGTATATCAGGCAGAAAAAATCTTGTAAATAAAAATGTGTGTATTTTTATGCTTTTGTGCGAATGTGTGTAGGTGGAAGTGAATGCATGAGTGTGACCTTACCCTAACTTTCTGACATTTTCCCACACACATCAAGGACTCTTTGAGCTGACAGCCAAAAACGCTGATAGATTCATCATCTTCCTCCCTCCACCACATACATGATCAAATTTCTTTTAAAGCCACTGGAGGCTCCGTTTTTTTTTTTTGTTTTCAAAGTACTAGCAGGGGGGCTTAGAAAAGTCCATTTTGACAGGAAACATTAAATAAGACATCAAATTGTTAAGCATTCATGTATGTGCACACATAGAAATTGAGCAAATCCTTTGATGCCAACAATCCCAGTAAAGTCTTAGAGTTTTTAACTGAAACGAACAGATGGTTCTGGGTCAATAGCCCGTCATGCTGCTGCAAAAGTACAAACCCATATTTCAGTCTATTTAACAATTAGTGAACCTCGCAGCATGGGACATGGAGATCATTATTGGAGAGCATCAATCAGACCTCTCAAATCAACCGTGGCCATGCAACTATAACTGAGCTGTGACCAATCTGTGCCTATGACCTTTTAACAGGGGCTGTAAAACACATAAGGAGGCTTTTATTCACCTTTTTTTTGTTTCACAGTATTCTTCTATCACATTGCTTTAAAACAACCTTTAGAGAGTAAGCAATTTAACCGTCTGGTCTATGTAGACACTCTTCTGGTCTATGTTGAGACAGAATCCGCTTTGCAGCCAAGACAAAATTGAGAACATTAGAGAACATTAGTACCTTGTTTTCATCAAAAATGGTTGTGTATGGTTTGGCGTGTGTGTATTCGTGCAGGCTGTTATGTGACAGGGTAGGAATGTGTGTGTGAGTGTATTAAAATAACAGTGTTTCTCTTAAGTGGCTGGAAACTCTAGCAGCATTTGGAGGGGGATTCCATGAGAAAACACCTCACCAGGGCTTTCCTCAACATCCCTTTCCTCCACCAGCACCAGCGACTGTGCTCATACTCACTAATGGACAGTGACATGCAAACATGCAAAAGGAGGGAAACATGCTAATTTCTGCTTCCTTTGGACAAAGATGAAACTGCGCAGGAAGCCGACAGGTTGTTTGGATTAATTCCTGTTATTAAAACATCGAATAGCTGGAGTGCAGGAGTGAGGAGTGTGTATACAAAAGAAAAGACACCTGAATTAGATTCTGGCAGCTCATACTAAAGCTTTTCCAAGTACAATGGTGAGTAAGTATGTACCTGAAATTCTTCATAAAACTCTCCCTTTCTTAACACTATTAATCCCTCATCCCCCTCATTAGATCTTGTTTATACTATATATCACATACTTTTTATTTCAACATTTTGCTCAGACTATGGTCTCCAGCTGATGTGGCTGCTATGTTTTATATCTTTGTAGAAAAGGGAGCACTGCTCCCCAACATTATGAGGCATATTTTCCACTGATTTAGATGTTTCGCCTGTTTACCAGGTAAAGACCCCAGAGAGAAAAAAGGCTGGAAACTTAAACGAGGAAGCCTATTTAACGAGAGAGGGAGGGGGAAAAAGCCCTTGCAATTTCATTTCACATCACAGCAAGAAAAGTTGGCCCTACAGGGAGCATGGAAACCACCATTGGTAGTGGAACACAACTGTTTTTGACCTTGCAGGGCAGCAGACAACAATGAAGGTAGCATTTTGCTGATTTTCATTTCAAACATGAGATTTGAGATGGACAGAAAGATCGATACCTGCTGGTCATCACAGACAAATATTGAACTGAAATGTATTGAAGCTGAAGTGCAGCACCTCCGCACTAAGAGTTTCCATAATGTCACACATCCAGACAGCAACACTGGCTGATCCTGGCTGGCATGATGTGTCATGGAATATCATGGCCCATTTGGCAGCTGATTTTATGTGTAACTAGACAAAAACAACATTTCTCTCACCTTTGATTTTGTTGCATGATAAATGCAGTTGTGTCTCATCAATTAGGCTTGGATGATTATAACCCTCAGAAGGACTTAACACACACTTTTGGGCTGAATCTGTCAGTAATTGATATTTTGCCCTCATTTATATCTAAAATTAGACGTTTATGCCCACAGTTCCACCAAATTACAAGGGCTCTTTGTCATGGTACATAAAAACTTCCTTTGAAACCTTTCAGGTAGTTAAGTTGCAGGCTGGTTTATAGCAATGATGAGCTTTAGTTGAATCTTAAAGCTGAGCAAATGCATAGTTTTACATGAAAAATTACTATTTGTAAAGTAATGTGCAGTTGTAACTCTATAGGTAACACTCTCTTCCAATGAAATTTGCACATATGTAGTCAGCCAATCAGGATGTTGCCATCCAAGCTGAACTAATAACATGCCCAAGAAGTTACACAACCTGTAGTTCTTATCAGTACCCTATGGGAGTCTCATGTTGATGTGAGACACGCATGTATAAAAATGTCCGCCATCTTGGACAGCTAACTACGGCTACACCAGTTGGACAAACCACATGGCATGATCTGAGTTTCATGTCAAATCTGAGTCTGATGGTCTAAATCAGGTTCAGTGTTTTAAAAACTACATCATAACCAAGTGGAGACGCAAACTATTTTACCTGTGGTGCATAGCAAAGCTATAGCAAGGACGCTAATGCTAGCCAGTCAAAAGTGCTGCGTGTGCTAACTTCATAGCCTGCCTGGAAATGGCTTGGGTGCTAGTGATGGCCTGTTTTAAAATTTCAACTTGTAGTGGTGGGCTAACACTGAGCAAAGACGCTTGCATAACGTCAGCTGCTCACACTTTCTTCAGCTAACTTAATTGGCAAATAAATTACTCATCAACAGGTTATGTCCAGTTTATAGCAAACTATGCCTTTTTCACTAACTCATCTTGTTATCCTAATGTAAATATAAAGTTGGGAATAGTTAAAAAAATAATCAGTAGCATTTAGCATTAGCAATTATTAACCAAAATGTGATTTGTCTAAGTGGTGTAGCTGTAGCTAGCTGTCCAAGATGGCAGACTTTTAGGTGCATGCGGGACTCATATCTCTAACAGTTCTTCTAAGGTTATTTATTATTTAGACACAGACAGGTGTTATTCTGGGCTGCTACCCATTGTGTTGTTCAGTAAAAGTATTTTCTTATTATAACTACATGGTCAACAAGGGCTCTGTATATACAATCAGTCTAAACTTAGCTCTAATTGATGTGAAAAGAAATAAGTGGTGATTGGAAAAGCACACCTGTTGCCACGTCCTCATCTAACAGCCATTTCTCCCCAGTTCAATCCTCCACTCCATTACACTATCACAATGTTGCCACAATACCACAATACCACCAAAGAAGATGGCATCATCAATCTTCTGCTGTCTTTGAACAATCATGCACATACATATATATACTCACACATTCAAGGCAACTTTCTCCACTGTGCTCAGGCCCTCTCCTGCAGGGAGTTTATTATTCCTTCCACTCTGACATGTTATGTGCTCTTTTATCTTCGAATAATGCATGAAGCCTTTTTCAAATGTAGCTCAACATTTGGCACTAACACTCCGTTTATTTAGCTTTACTTTTATATGTCAGCGTGCCCCACACATTACAGAAGTCTGTCAAACCTCAGACCTTGGCTCTCTTTGTTTTTCTCCCTCCCTTCTGATTAATGACACGCAAATTCACAGAACTTTCTCCAGTTGACTTTGTGCAGCAGACCCCATGCCTTCTGCTTTAGCTTTTATAATGCTTAACTTTTTTTTTTACAGTAGGTCCTGCTTAGCAAGTGTCCAAGCCTGTGACTGGGATCTTTCCCTTCCTTATGTATTGTTATGGTGCCGGGGTGATAATGTAAAGTGTTAGCAGCAGACCGGGTCACTGGCTGCTGTTTTGAGGCTTCTGTGTTCTCTCAGGCCTCTCATTTCCCAGCTCCTCTCCCCTGAAGCACTGTGGGTGTGTTTAGAGCAAGCCCAGCAGGCCGCCCTCCATCACAAAGCCCTCTTCTTCCACAGTCCAAGGCTGCCAGCTGGTGAGAGTGTCCAGTTTAAGTGTGTATCAGTGTTTGAGGGAAACAGAAAATGTCTGTGCAAAAAAGAATGACTCTATCTACTCCTCCCCGTACTGCTGACCTAAGCAGAGAGGAAGTGAATGAAGAAACAGACTTGGAGAGAGACATGAAGAACTAGGATCTCTGAGTGAAGTAAATCAACAAGTTGGACTCATTAGACCCAGCACTGCAGGTTTTTTTATCTCCTCAGCGGGCAAGCGAGGCTGATAAAGCTTCTCCGCTCAGTAGCAGCTCCACAAAAGAAAAAAACGAACATAAAACACAAAGAAAGAAGAAAATGCTGGCTTTGGGGTTTCAGGACTCCAAATTAATTGTGGGTCAAGTCATGTGAGAGCCTTGCTGCGGTAAAGCAAGAAAATGAAACAGCTGAACTACATCACCTCTCTGAAGCAGTGGGCAGATCAACCATTCCCATGGGAACTCACATGGTCCCAGTGAACCGCCCACCATGAAGGCCTTTATCGAAAGACGCCGTGTCTCAAAAAGAGGAGCAGAAATAAACAGAGTGAAAATGAAGGACAAAGTTTCTCGTTTTCTTGAGGCTAAGTAACACACCACACATCCTCTTGACCGTGCTCAGCTGTGTTCTGGGAAAGAGACAAATGACAAGTGGCTGATGTGCATCCCCCTCAAAAACCAGTCCAAGTCCTCAAACAGCACCAGTGGCCACCAAGAGCGATGCATCTGTCAGCTGTCATCTTCCTTAAAGTCCACTTCCTTCCTCCCAGGCGTCGTTTAGCAGCCAGGTTTTGGAAGAAAGACTTGCTGGTGCTCATCACACACCCCTATGATTATTTACAATAGTACTGGAATGCTGCTGAGGCTGAGAGCTGCTTGAGATGTGGCTGTGGCCAGATTGACCGTAAAAGACACATTTACTAATGCTACAATGTCCAAAAACAATCAGACAACTTCTTCCAGGGCTGTCAAAACAGCTGGTCATGTGCCATAAGATTATACAGTGACGGACATGCGTGAAAATGGGCTCTTCACCAAACTCTGCTGCACCACTGTGTTACCCAATGTTTGTTCTGATTAAGCACTTTTAATTT
>JAQLOL010000003.1:13218375-13241128 GCA_029783665.1 Naso thynnoides
CCACTGTATTTGTGATTGCCTCCTTTTAGGTGCCAACAGGACTTAAAAGTGTCCTTGTACTGCATATTTTCACATATATATTTTATTTTTATGTGTCAGGTTAATTACAAGCCACGTCATGTATGTTTTATAACCTATCATCACTTTCAAAATTACCCTCACATCAGTCCAAAATGTCCCCACCCATATTACACTGGAGTGATCAGCAGACTTCTCTTTACGTGGTTTCCAGCATGATTGTTGCCCATATGAGACTCTGCATGGCATGAGGAGTAAATGAAGAATGTCACAAGAGAATCCTTTTCACAGCCTTGAGCTTGTGGTTGTTTGAATATTTCAGAAGGGTTTGCAAAAGTTACAAAATCACAAAACATTTCCTCAGTAACTCTTATTGGTATCCAAAATGCAGATAGTTTTGGGGTTTGTTCCAAGATACTGGCAGAGGTGGAAAGAGTACTGAAGATTTTTACTAATCTTCAAGCACTATTACTTTGCTGAAATATTACTCAATCACAAGTAAATATAAAAGCGTTTTAAAAGTATTTTAGTAAAAGAACAAATTACTGTTTAAAAAAAACTCACAGTACTAGTTGCTAGTTTCTTTTTATGCGTTGACATTTAATGAATTTCTCTTCTTTCTCTGATAAATGATGAAGTGAATGAATTAATCTAACTATGGCAATTTTTTAAAACAAGTATACACAGTTTTAGCATAGGAAGGAGTTGTAGCAGCGGAGGTATCACACTCATGAAGACTGTTATTGTCATATGTTCGGGTCATGGCTTGCGGTCCCTCTCGCTCTACCTCAGTCAGGAAATTGTCTCGAGTATGTTCATAAAAATTTAACTTTTGGCGGTGGATTTTTAGAGAGACTAATGACAGTGTGCTAGGTCATCTAACAAGCTGCTATAGCTAGCAGGCTATTTTCTTTAATTCAGTTGTTTATTTGCATTGTCAAGTGAGTTTGTTTAGTTGGAAAGAGTGAAATTATAGTTTTAACACATTGTGAATCTGATTCCGCCACTGTTACATTTCTATCCTTCCATAAAGAATTGCATTTTTATTTCATTGGACACTTGGGGCATTATCCAACCTACAACACCAGTTACATAAGTTAAGTGTAAATTAGGCATTAGCTTGTAGTTCTTTTCTTTTTTCTTTATGCACCATAGATCTATTATATTAGATATATTGGATAAGGATATATAAGAATGAAATATTCTATAATGTATTTTTGGCAGACAAGGCTGCATGACTGTTAACTCAAAACCTGGTTTAATTAAACCAATACTATCTGAAACTATATGCTGAAAATCCTTACTTTTGCCTTATCTTTGGACAAATATATATCACAACCAGACGGGCATTTGGAGTCAAGCAGCATAAATGTCCTGAACACATTTTGGTACCACATGGATCAGCCCCCACACTCTGTCAAAGCGGGCTGTTGTGGTCGTCCAAACTGCCGAGCAACGGACTAGATCTACTTTCAAAGGCGCTCACACTGATCTCTGCTATTAAAGCAGACACTTGTGGAGCTATTTCAGGAGCAGGCCTAGGGGCCACAAAAACAGTGTTTTATTATTGTGGATGCTGCATGAAATTAAACAAGCCACTTTAGAGCTTCGCCGAAACCATTTTAAGTGAAACAAGGAAAGACTGACTTAATGAGGTGGATTTGGGTGGATAATAACAGGAACGATGTGAATTCAGAACACATACGGCACTGGCTGAACAATGAAATCATAGGCCTTTTGACTCAGGAGGCATACGGAAGCACTTCAGAGAGGATCCTGCTTGGCTACGGTTTCATTTTTCATTCCCCAAAACCATGATTATTCTTTTGAATTTCACCCCATCAAAACTGCACTCAGACCTCAAGGCACCACAGCAATCCTCCGGGTCTGTGATTTGCAATTCAGGATTTATGGGAACACGTTTGAAGATCTCCAGATCAAATGCATTATTAGAACGTTGAATCATTTCACGGTCTCAATAAAAAAGGAAATAATTGCATAAACATAAACAATCTTAATGATGTAGTATATGAGATATGACGAGAGATGCAAAGCAGAAGATTGGATTGTGTTTACCCATCAGTGCATGAAGTGAAACAGGAGGAGGAAGGGCAAAAGGTCAAGGGCATTTTCAGCCACAACTTCACACATCCAAGTGCATGAAGGATGGTTTTATTTCCTGTTTATAAACTAAATGGAGCCACTTTGGCTCTTGACCCCATCTGCAGCAATTATTCTGATTATTTTGAGAAAAGCTAAATGGCCACATTAACGATTGCTACTGACAATTACTGATGGTGTTAGTCACTGAGTAGTACATTAGCAATATTGATGCTTTCAGCCTATAAAGACAAAATATTTATTAGTTCCTTGAATGGAGCCTAACAAGCTACACATAACTACTGGTGACCACAGAAAGTAGGAGTGATGTATTGGCCTTTCTTGTGTTAGTCTTTGACTGTCCAGGTTTGTGTTGGCAACGTGGCGACTGAAGAGAAACACAATCGGGCCCAGAGTGCAGCTCTGTGCCCTTCATTCATCCATCACATCAAGGGCTTTCTGAACACAGAGCTCCCACAAGCAATTAATGCCACTGAGCTCCAGCGCTGGGTGCTGCTCAGTGTAAAGGCTGCCTTCAGGCGCAGTACACAGAGGTCACCAAGCACTTCCTATACTTCACCCTTGTAGTTGAAACAACAGACAGGCATCAAAGCAGAGTCAAATCAAGATAGAACTTTCTGATTTAGTTCATAAGCCCCCCGGAGCAATAGTGTGTCTGACTCGGCCACTGGTTGCACAAAAGGTTTGATTTCCTTCCTGCAGCTGAGAAATTTCTTGTGTCCTCAGCAGAGGTGAGGAGCAGTTCAGGCAGAGATTTTCTGCGTTTATGGCAAATCCCACTTTATCTTTTCAAACAGACAATCTTTCAGAGGTATTTGACCAGAAACATGTTGCCCATCAGATGAACGCAAAGGGTTGGGAGTATTTCTCCTGTGTGGAAAAGATGATTTTACAGATTTTTCTTGCTGCACAGTTTAATGTTTACCAAGCGTGCTGAGTAGAGTAGCTCAGTGTTACAGTCCAGGCCAAGCAAAGTGTTTTTTCTTCAGCTCCAGTCAAAATGGCTAACATGGGAGTAAAGTACTCTCCCAGGATACTTCATGATATGTTGCAACTTTTCTTTTTATTACAAATACAAATATGGTTAAATGGCAAAATCAAATGGGAGTTTACTTCATCTGTTGCTAAAAAGGTTAGCTTTCACTTGAAAGACATGCAAGGGGGATATTTATTGGGCTTCTATGGATTCATGTGCACGCACACACAGACACAAATGCAAAAGCACAGCCATATTTTTCTTCTGACTGCCAAAGACCTTCACTCAATCATGTTTCATGTTTCGTGAAAGCTTTTTCACGCCTGCTGCCTTCAAGGCAAGTTAAACTAACATAACAACGTCCATGGGAATCTGAGAACTGCATTTCAAGTGGAATCTGAGGTTTTATGCTCTGTAAAATGGATATTTTGAAGCGCATAAGGTAAAAGTCTTACACTGGATAAGGCTCTTTTGGCATGACTGGCTACTGTACGGCAAATACTCTGGAGATGCACTGGTTTATATGTTGGCAAAAAGCAAGAAGTGTACGGGAGATAAAAGTGTAAGTGCCAGATTCAGCATCTATTAATCAGACATCTCTTCACCTCGTGGCTCCAGAGCTCCAGTGTGGTGTGGCTCTGGGCCACAGGGCTACAAAGAGAGATGAGATAATCTGGCAATGGTGGAGGTCTACTGCGGAGAGTGTATTGTCTGTGATGGAGCTAATAAAGTCCAGCCATGCTGTCTGATCCTTGATATTTGGCCCAGGTCCAGAGTGGGCATACTGCTCTTGTCTCTCCACTTATCGTCTCCTCGCTGCCCCCTCCGAACTGTGACAGGAGGGCTTCCAGGAGCAGCTTTGATCAGTGTCTGCCTGTCATTCAGCATTAGTCACCCCAGGAGCGGGGAGTCCTCTCTGGGCCCGAGATGGACCGGAGAAGGGCTGGATCCTGAATAGCAGGGCTCATGGCTGTGGAACAATCAGCTCTGTGTGGCACAGCAGACGTCTGGGTGTTAGCAGACATACTCTGGTGTGTGCCACATGTCTCACCCCTGACACTGTCATGACCCAATCTGCGCTCCCCTTACAGCTTTATCTCCCTAATATGGCCCCACAACTCTATTAAAGAGGAAGTGTTGGTGAGATCATAGCTACTGCTGCCACTTACACGCGCTCACGTAACGATGATTTAATTGATATTTAATGAGTTTTCCAGGGCAAACCTTCTAAAAATATTGAGGGCATCAAGTTGTACTCATTGCATCCAGAAGACACACAGATTTACAGTGTTTCAATTCCAACAAATTATCTTATTTCCCATTCCATTAGAGTAACTGTACTAACGACTTGTTGGACAGAATGTTGTTCTTGCTCCAGGCTAACTTAGCTGCCAAGGATGACATCAGCCGTCTTCCTTTCAAATCTATCATCTGCCCCCACCTCTGACTGAGGTACATCGTTTAGAGGGGAGCACAGGAGGAGGAGTGTGTACTCGTGTGAATGTTCGGGCATACACTTTCATAGCCGAGCCTCAAGGTCGCTCAGACATTTCCTTTGACTCCCGTGGTTTGGTCGTTTTTAAGTTGAATGGGAGAACTGTGAAGGCAAGTCTGTGATGGTATGAGAGGTTAAACAACAGATATAAGTGAACACCTCACGGTCAATGGCCGTGGCATTGCAAGAAGTTACAAGTGCAACACAAGCACACAGACACATACACACACACACACACACACACACTGAGTGTATACACATGCCCTGTAACATCTGACACCGCTTCCCCACTGCTCCCACAATGTCAGGAGGGAAAGTCCATTCATTTCAGGAAAATGCCTTGTGAATCAGAAAGACTCTGAACCGGGACTGAGGTTTCAGTTTACACGGAGACTGAATGTTAACAGCTTGTGTCCCCAACATCCGAAACCATTCATAAATAATATTTATATTTTATATACACAGGCTATGATAAGGTGGACTGGGACCATCGATCATGAAACTATGTGGGCTCCATTAACCCATAAAAGAAAGGTCATGTGAAATTTGACATGGTTCATTTTAAACACCAAGTTATCAAATGTCTGAAAATTTATCAGGTAACGTCTTATTCTGCACAATCTGCAGCGTTCTGTCCGTGGCTCTCAGCCGCTCAGTAGCAAGCACGCATATCAGTTATCGCAACCCTTTTAGCATTTCCTGTTCGCTCACCAAAAGCTGCATTTCATCAAGAGGCAATTTATCAGTGACATTTATGTTTTTGTATGGATGCACTCACTCACTCACACACACACACACACACACAAAGTAAGGTCAAAATGGGGGGAAATGCTGTAGGTTTCTAGTTATGAGGAAATGTTAAATGTCAGAAAAGAGAAAAAGAAAAGAGAAAATGACAATAATAATAACTAGACAAAAGAAAAGAGCTTTTGGATTATTTTTAATCATCCTTATTTTTAAAAATAATCCTGAAAAAATAAAGTGACAGTAACTTAACCCCTTAAACAGAGAACATTTAGCCTTTATAACACACAAAAATGAGATATTTTTAGGGCTAAAACACAATAAAGTTTTTTACAGGATTTTTGAGAACTTAGTCATTTTCTCCTTTTCCAATTGGAATGTGGACATTGCTTTTATGTGACCTTTTCTTTTCCACCAAGTTTTACCCCTGGAAGCAGAAATTAAGCAATGAGCTTAAGTGTGTGTATTTGTGTGTAAGGTGTGCTTTTGTGTTCATGTCATTTAGTTGAATGGGGTGCACGGGAATGGTCTGTCACAAGGTAAATGTGACACTTTCAAATGGGTTTATGGCCTCACATAAGATTTTGTGCTAAGGTCATGAGCCAAAGGACAGCAGATTAACTGTTCATGCAAACTAACAAAAAAAGGGATGTGACTGTGGGTGTGGCCTCTCACCAAACACACACTAACTTCTATTTTAAGTAACATAAACTGTATTAAGAGACACACACATATGTGCATAGACAGACAGACGCATTCACACAATTTTTTTACACACTCATAAGATAAATGAACTCAGCAGAGCTCCTTTTTCCTTGATGTTCGCCCCGCCCTCTCTTATTAGTCCCACCCCTTTGATAAAACAGAATTTGTCTGATGTACATTCTTGCAGGAGGCAGCATTGGATCCAGTAGATCCACAACACTGTGCCCACCCTATCGCAACTTTCTGTATAATGCTGAAATTCACCATGTAAGTCAAGAGTTTTACAGGTTGTGTGCGAGCCCAGAGAGAACAATGACCTGGATGAATGAGAATATTCACAGACATGTTGTGTGTGAGAATGCACGAATGTGTGGATGCATGTGCTGGTGCTGCTGCAGCTATTGCAAATTCACTCTGGTCCTTAAACATCTTGGTGTTCTTCCTTCTGTGTTGTGCTGCTGGTTCTCTGTGTTAATTAAAAAAAATCCCCCCCTGTCTTCAAGTCTGATGCTATGGAGGCAATAATAGAGTGAAACCTGAAGGTTCACTCTGTTTAAAACCAGGAAGTTATCAACAAAGGGCCTTCACTCATATTAATTGAATCTGCGTTCCAGTGAGATTGGCCACCGCTGCTCTGGCCTTGACCTTACAGCAGGCTTTCTAAGGCTGACAGTAATATGCATGGGTCTCGGTCTCTCATACTGTATGTTTATTCTGTAGGCTGACATGCCTTTAACCCAACCAGAGACAAAAGATCCCATTAGTGGAAGAAATGTTTGCTCTTATGTCAACGATTGCCAGAATCCTGAAATATCAAACTGATTCAACCAATCTTGGAAAATAAAAAAACATGCTTCTTTTCTATCTCTACTTACCTGATTTTGACTAATCCGTCATACTGCACTTTTCTCTTCCTGAAGCCCCTTTACATGACACCACCAGAGCAGTGGTCATGTCCAGATAGAGCCCAGAGAGCAACAGGAGGCCTGAACCCCACTGATGGGAAATAGATATTGCAGTTATTACACTAGAATGGGGGCAAATTTACTGGGGAAATATCACACACTCCTGCGCTAAATGATGGAGACAGAAGCAAATTAGAGCAAGGGTCAATCTGACAGATCCATCAAGCTATGAAAAGACCCTGTCATCATATTCCCAACACATATTACATATCTGCTTTCTTTTGAGAGCTGGAGCTCGGGGATAACAGGCTTTCTTTTAAGGAACCTTGAGGCCATTTGGTAAAAATCAGCCCAACAGAAACAAATCCCATGTAAATCTCAGCAGGATATTGTACTGAATGTGTGTGGGCATATCACATTCTGGTTATAAACCCATGCATGCGTGCACGAAATTATCACATCTCACTGAAGAAATACACTCCGTCCATTCTTCCCATCTCAGAACTCAAGCTTAAACAAACACAAGAAAAGTGAAGTGAGGAGGAAGTGACAAATAAGTGCCCTTTGATTTGTTTTACAGTTCAAACACTCAGGCTCATTCCCAAGTGTTTTCTCTCTGTTTTCTGTCAATATTATGAAACCAGCTGCAATTCCCATTCTGCAAATAAAACCTCACATTTCACATGAAAATTTGAATAAAATTAAAAAAACACAGCATGGCTTGTCAAGGAGGCCAAACATTCCCATCTTTGTTTGACACAGTCAGTCAGGCCCCATTGTGAAATCCGAATAATTAAGGGATTTAGCCAATCAATCTCCCAGTGCAATTTCCTCCATCCTGGCTCCAGCCCAATGGGGTTTAAGGGCAGCCTGCGGAGGTGAAGGTCATGGGCCTTACGGGACGTGTTCAGGAAGTAGCAGCACACAGCGCAGTCTGTAATGAATATCATGGGCGTCAGAGTAAACACAACACCACCAGTCACAGCTCAGATCACACTCTCTCTAGAATATTCTGCATTCCCAGCAAACACTACACACTCAGTTACCTCACAGAGCTGCTCACTTACTCCTATCTGTAAGAGAATTCTCACTGGAGACGGATTTGTATGCATAAGCAGTGACTAATAAACATTTTTATGGTTTTAGAAAAAGACTTTCATGGAGGTAGTTACAGTTGGCATTAGAGCAGAAACATATCAACATGATTATAGACCACAATAAATAACATGCTGCCTGCTATTAGTTAGGGAACATAGTCAACATTGGTGTTTCTGACTAATGTGATCACTGAGAGACTGAGAGAGAGAATAAAGGCTGCATGTCAGACCTGGGAAAGGAGATCAATCCTTTAAGTGTTTAAAAAAAACACACACACACACACTTATGTACACTCACTCACACACACACACACACATACACACGTATTCCATTTATTTTCCTTAATCATCGATCAGCCCTCCTGTCAAGTGGTTTGAGACTCACTCAGAGAAAACAGTCAGTCACTCAGTGAGATTTTAAGCACAATGCGTCTCTCTATACCTTGCCGGGGGCTGTAAAGACAGAAATGAACCAAAATTAATCTGAACCAGTCAGTCAGATATCAATTATGCGTGAAATAATACTCCCGTTGTACTGTGAAATGAGTTTTCCGTTCAAATGTCAAGGTGTCAAATGAGATGTCAGGTTCTGTCCTTCAGTTTTAGCTCTCAGTTTAAAAAATAAGTCCGTCTCTTCCTTCTGAGATTACATGGCCACCTGTGTGCTCAGGAGGCTTTTATCAAAGGGAGCGAGCCAGAGGAGAAAGAAAAACCCCAAAACACAAAATTATTTATTGAGACAAATTCAGAGCAGGAAGGGAAATATTTGGTTAGCTCGGCGGCGAACGGTCGGCAGCATTGGAGCAATCCACGGTTGAAGTCGGGGGGGACAGCCGGCCCTTTGTTTGTGGACAGAATGGTGCACTCCGTGGGGTCACTGCAGGAGGCCCAACATCACAGACACAAGCACACACACATTCTCCCTCTCTCACACATATGCATGCACACACACACACACACGCCCGCACATGCATGCACACTCACACAAAAACCATAACATTCCACTGCTTCTATGAATGTTTTATTAACCATGTGAATGGGTCACAGAGTTACACCCCCTAGCATAACTATAGTCTCCATAGTCACACACACAAAAACACACTCCTGCTCTTTCTCACACTCAGACACCTACCTACCAGGCGGAGTGGATGACATTCACATGGTGGATTACTCTTTCATAACCCTCCAACCTGTGTCTCCTTGTTAGGTCACACTGTCTAAATCTGGCCAGAACTCATGAATCTTTGGTAGTACGCAGTGTGTGTTTACTCGATCCTGGTATCAATCTTCAGCTTCACAGCCACAAATAAGCAACTAAGGATTAGCTCATCCAAAACCTCCTAAAACACATTTTCTCACTTACCGCTAGTTGTATCTAGTCATGCAAATAGTTTGGGTTTTATTTGTTGTCTCTTAGATTTCTGCTTCAGTGGAATTTTGTTTGTAGTGATTACAGCATTGAAACGTTACATTTAAAAGATTCAGCACAACAGCAATTCCATGCTCAGCATGTCATAGAGATTATAAAACTGGGACATTATTTCTGAAAAAGAGTTTGCTTGATTTGTTCTCAAATTTTTTGGAACATAATATTTTAATGCATTGAAGATCAAAAACAAAATTCCTGTCATCTCATTTGGAAGAAGGAAGCAGTAATCTCAAATGAGATTTTGAAGTGTCCGCGTCTTAAAACTTTAAAAAATAAAGCCGAACTACTTGCATAACTAGATGTGATGAAAGTCAAAGATATCGTCTGACATTTTGGGAAATTTGCTCATTTTAGGCTCTCATGTCTGTATGCTAAAGATAATGTAGCTGGAGGTTAGTTTAGCTTTTAAAAGGGGCAACATTTGAAAAAAGGGTGAGCTAGTTTGGCTCCAGTAAAAAATATTTGAGCTCCTCAGAAAACATCATCTGAGAAATTTGTTGAGAGCACTAAAATATTGTAGTTTTTTAATTTAGATAACTGTCCAGCCATGATTCCAGAATAAGCTTCGCTAAATGCCATGCTGGCTTTAGCTATATTAGCATACAGATATGAGAGTGATATCAATCTTCTCAACAAAGTCTCACCAAGAAAACAAACAAATATTTGCCTCTTTTTTTTTTAATTCACTGAGTGACCCTTTACAGAAATGCAGAATAAAGAGAGACCTGGAAACTCCTTAAACAATGCAGTGATTTAGATGTGACAGCTGTTTTCACGTGGATGTGTGTGTCTGCTAAACAGATCCTGAAACTCTTTAAACAGCCTTTAAACTGGCATCGGCACTTTCCGTTAAAATCCCTACAATTCCAAGTGACCTCTTGTACTTCAGAGTGTGACCTGTTATTTTGTTCAGCCATAAAATATTCCTGCTGTACGCAGAATAGCAGCTGCAAACATCCTGGTGGATACACAACATGAGAACATTTTGCTTAAACTGCCCCGAATTTCTTTTTATGAGTAAGAGACATTGCCAGTTAGTCCGTCCCCCGTCTATGTACAGCTCTGTTCTTTTTGGACCAACTGTGGCAACATCAGTCACTAGAGGATGACTGGCCAATAGTCGATCCATAACCAAATCCTCTGTGCCCACACACAAACATCCATCAGACCCCCACCGCTGCGCTGAGCTCTGGACCCAGAATGTCTCACCCACTACGCAGCAAAGGTGTTAAACTAGGAATTATTCCAGAACCAACCACCGGTCCTTGCACCACACACAGACACACGTATACACACACATGTGGGCATGTTAATTCCTCTCTCTCCTCCACACCCCCACAGAGAGCAGAACACAACTCGTGTTTGGTTTGGATGGCCCTATGAGGGGACCTCCATGTTGAACAAACTGTAGCACACTGTGGCCCTGTAACACAGCCCGAGCAGTCAGATAAAAACAGGCTTCACAGGGCAGCACTGCAGCAGAGATCAATGTGCGAGGAGTCTCACATCTCACAAGACTTGGATTGTAAAGCAATCATATTTTTATCCTCCAAGCCTTGAGTCAATTCATGCACC
This sequence comes from Naso thynnoides, assembly GCA_029783665.1. NCBI lineage: Eukaryota > Metazoa > Chordata > Actinopteri > Acanthuriformes > Acanthuridae > Naso > Naso thynnoides. Next base: position 13,229,441 of record JAQLOL010000003.1, read on the forward strand.
AATGTATCATTTATGCATCATCCACATTGCATCCATCTGGTATTTTCTCCTTCGAGTCTCTTCCAGCTCTGTGGTGCACTGATGCATGCTGTGCATCATAGTGACTTAAGTTTCAGCTGTCTTTTTAATGTGCTTCGCTGTTCTAAAAAGCACATTGCTGTATGTCTACACATGGCCTGAAAGTGTCTGTTTTGCATCTTATGTGGCTGTATTGATCACAATCAAAATGTGCGAGATTCTGATCTCAGCGTGCGTCTGACGACTTCCACATGTGGCTTTGAAGATCCGATGGCAACACAAGCAAAATCCAGCTTTTCTGCGCTACAAGCTGTCACTTAACGCAGCCATGCTTCAGACAAACATTAAAGTCATACTGAAGTGACACGTGTAACCATAGCCTTAGATTATGCGCCTGGTTGAGATCTCTCGAGAAGCATTTATCAGAGGTCTCTCTGTCCCGCTGTGTTTTAAATCTTGTTTGATCTAGGCAGAGAGATGCTGCTGTTCTCACAGTCACGATGGAGAGGGGAGCATTATTGTAGATAATGCCCAACATTAATCTCACTCTGCCCTACATATTCAGGGTTAGAGGTCAAAGCCATTTCATGTTTTTGTCTCCAAGCTTGAACTTGTCTCCTCAATAGGACTATTTATTATGACTCTGATGGGCTGGTTTCAGGTATCCGTTTAACTCTACCCCACTTTTTCCTCTGCTCACACGTAAGACGGATCTTTTAAAAACTTTGAGGTATCGTGAACAAATTGCACAAAATAAGGCAGCTAGACCTGTCCTGGGCTGCTCTTCTAGGTCCAGTGTAGCTGATATGCATGTTCATCTAAACAGGTTAAATGTTGAGGAAAGATTATCAACCAATTTATATTTTTTCACAAAGTTATTCAAACTCAGAATCCCATATTTATTTTTGATAAAATAATTCACAGCTCAGCTGTGCAAATGCACTCCACTAGAGGGGCCAGTAGCAGGCGGATGACCTTACCCCGTGCAAAATCCAACAAAATGAAAAAAATAGTTGCATACAGAGCTGAACAGGTGTGGAACTGTCTTCCAAGTGGCATGATGGACATCAAGGGTGAGTTGAGTTTTAAAAAGAAATTCAGATCTCCCCTACGAGGGAGCCCGTGTTGAATTTTTTGTGCTGAGTTGTGCAATATTGGTTGATTTTGGTTTGTGATTGCTTTATTTTGTTTGGCTTGTTATTGTTTTCTGTCATGCAATGTAATGTTTTTATGATCTAATGTCCGGTTTATGTGACATGCATCATTAAATGTTGTGATGTAATTTTGGTCTTTGGACCCCAGGAAGACTAGCTGGTCATCTTGGCGTCAGCTGATGGGGTCTCTTTTTTTAAATAAATAAATAATAAACGATAAATTCCTGCAAGTTGTTGAATAGAGGACTCAAATTGTTTTATCTGTGTGATGGTCTCCTTTTTTTTTTTACACATGCCATTTCAGATAGCAGCAAGTTATTCCCATGCTATGGAATGGCTTGTAAACGAGAGAGAGAACAACAGTACACCATTTGGTTTCCAAATGTTATTGCTTCCAAAGACACAACTGTAAATATCTGTTTGTATATGGGTTTTGTTTTATAAGAGTTATCACTTCATAATGCCAGTTTACATTCTTTTTTGATTTCTAACAATGTTTTCCAAAGATGGCACTTAACCAAATGGGGAAAAGTATTGCAAGTATTGACAGAAATAACCACAACAATTAATCATATTTTGTTTTTTAGCCAGGGCAAAGCATCAGTGCGTTTGTGCATTATGAAAAAAACATAGAGCTCCACTGCTATGACACACACACACACACACACACACACACACACACACACACACACATTCTTTCAAACACATCTCCAGAATAGTCTAGATTTAAGACCTGTCGCTGCTGTGGAGCATAGTGAAAAGGAGTATCCTGTGGGGCCCTTGGGGGCCAGAGAGGTACTATGTAGTTCTGTATGTGTGCTCGTACATGCATGTGTGCGTGTGTGCATGTGTGAGCATATGTGTGTGTGTGTGTGTGTGTGTAGTGGCAGTGAGTGACCCGAGAGGCCCAGCTAGTTACAGCCTCTCTGCTGGAGACCACCACTTCCACAAAACAATCATTGTTGGTACAGAGCTCCAGACACCAGAGGCACACACTGGAAACAACTCCTGTGCATACACATACACACACAAATGCAAAAATACATACACACTGGAGGCCAAACTGTGGCGAGTTTGAAACCGTCAATCCCAGCAGAGATGGTGTTCTGTTTGCCATGAATAAAATCACAGTACGTCCCTCAAAAGAGTCTCACCTCACACAGCTACACCGCAGCCCTTTCACTGCAAAACCCCCTCACACACAAACACACACACACACACACACACTAAACACACCAAGCGAAATGTGGATCACTGTCACTAACAATAGCCCTTGGGTGGTTGGTTAGACTATTATTGTAGGTGTTTCTATGCTAATTATGTGTGACTGAGACCATGTCAAAAGCAGTTACTGGAAATAAAATGGTGAGCTGGAAACTGTGAGGTAGAATTACTTTGCCTGCAAAGAATAAAAAGGCAGTTTGTTGAGTTTCAACGGTGGCTTTGTCTGACCAGCGCTAAACAAATAAATGCTGCTCTGAAACACTGTGCCAAAGCCACTGGATCGATGTTATGACTCCCCCGACGGAAAACAACTCAGGAAGACATCAACACCATCATCAACATCATCATCAAAGAGAGAAGGGTGGGGGTGGAGGGGAGGGGGTCAGCATCATGACCTCCACTTCTGGCTGTGCGCTCTGCAGAGACCTCGTTGGCTGACAGGAGTATACGTCAGCACCACTCTGCGCTCCAGTATTACCCCCTCAAGCCTCTGGCGGTCACACAGACGCAAGTGTAAAAGTAGCAGCTCCAACTGTTGCCTGGACTAACATCATTCAGCATCCAAGTCCCGCACAGTCTGACACAGAGGAGTGAGACGGCTCACAAAGCACGGGACGGAAAGTGAGAGGAGCGGTGGAACATTTACGCACAGCCTTTTTAGTCTGGATTGTGTTCGTGCGTCACCTCGGATAGTTCTGGACATTTTTTCCGCACGGTTTGCCTCTTGGATTTAAATTTACAATCCTCTCATCACTTAAACGGCAGCTCCCAGTATGATTTCGTCGCACCTGCTCCTGTTGATATTAAACTGTTTACTGGGTGCTGCGTCAGTTAGGACCATGAAAGGTGGCTCTGGGAGCGCACAGGACAGCAGCTCCCTCCAGTCCTCGTCGGACCTCTTCTCGGATGACCTGGATCAGGACATGATCTCCCAGCACATGTTCAAACTGTACGAGAAATACAACAGGGAAAACCGCCTCAAGGAGGGAAACACTGTGAGGAGTTTCAGAGCGAGCCAAGGTGTGTGATGATTAACCTGCGTCCCGTGCGCAATCGATAAGTAGGCTACCACCTCTTAAAAAAACAAACAAAAAAAAACGCTCAGATGCAGCAGTTTAGATTTTGTCATGAATCCAGAAAAATAAATAGCGGTTTGTGTCATTACTGCAAAAATAATCGAACACAAATGGAAAAAAAAAATATGTCAAGGGTAGTGAGATCCTCTGATCCTCTCCATGGATGGATGGCTATAAAAAGTCCAAGCGCTTAATGGGGCTGCATAGCTCGGCGAGGCGCTCTAAATAGGTTAAGAGTTGTGCAGATACAGTCTGAGAATGCATTTAAATGATTTTGTTTGTTGCAGCAGCTGTGCCTCTGTGATCAATTACCGCAGACAGACGCGCAATATGCGCAAGAATGCATGCGATTCCCTGCGAGCAATGCCCAGTTCCAACACAGTAAAGCGGCGGTTACGCGCAGCAAAGGCTCATTGTAGTGGCTTCTATGTTCCTGTTGTGGCTACAGGACATGTGTGACTCCACGTCCTGGAGTCAGGGGGCTTAAGGCACAGTCGTTCCTCTCTGTCTGACGCTGTTTTTATAAACACAACTCATAGACATTTATATCCTTCGTCGTTCTCAGATGGCGTATCATAACACGTGTGTATTTTTACTGCAGAGGCCGAGTGTAATCTAAGGAGAGATGTGAGAGAGTTTTCACAACAATATAAGATCTGTTAAAACAGTTGATTATGTTGTAGTGTCGGGGCAGACAGTGCTAGCTGTGGGCTTCAGGGGAAGCTTTAAAAGAAACTGAGGTAAGCATTTCCATATGCAGGCTGAATCCGAGGTAATGTATATCTCTTGAGTCAGTCCATACTTCCTCTGAACTCTTCAACAATGAACAATAACTCTGCTGTTGAAGTTAATGTTCATCATGAATATGTAGCTCTCTGCCCACCTTTCTCCACCCCTGCCTGCCAGATCCCCAGAGCCTGGCTCCTCTAAGAGCACCTTCTGCAATCCTACCAAGGCGCAGCAGCCACACAGCTCAGCCATGTAACACAGAACAAGGAGAGGAGTTGAACTGTGCCTCCTCTTTAGATTTTAACCACAGCAGGAGGGCTGTTGGTGCAATTTGATGCCTTTTTGCAAACCCCTTTCCTTCCCCCCTTTTATATCGGATTTTATTGTCAAGTTGTCGAGTTGTTCCCCTTTTTGTCATTCTTTCACCTAATATCACTGATATATAACAGTGAAAGTTCAAAAGTGCAGATTCAAATTAAGTAAAATTCTAGGTTCCCAGTACCTACATGAGCAAAAACTTCCATGATTTGATCATGCCAAATATCTCAGCTCATTTATCTGTCAGAAAACAATGAAGAGAACATATAAATGTAATTTATTGTTTCCGAACAAGAACATAAAGGCATCTGTGAGCTACACACTATCTGTTACTATGTGAATGCATCTTTTTTTGTAGGCTAGATGAACAGTGAAAAATCTTTCTAAATAAATTTTAGTTTTAAAAAAGAAAAAAGAAATCTGTTTTTAAGAAAACAAGGTTTAACCATCAGGTTGTCCACCTGACTGTCTGACACTGAGAGATTGATTGTCTTTGCAGACTCCTCCGACCACAGGACGCTGTACCAGCTAAACCTTACAACCCTCCATGACTCTGAGGTCATCCTCTCTGCCACATTCCACTTCCTGCTGGATCGGCACCCTCATCAAAAGCCCTGGTTCTGTAAACGCTTCAAAAGCCCATCCTGCCGTTCCTCAGCAACCCACCCTTCTCCGTCCATCAGCCTGCTCCTTCGCTCTGTCTCCTCGGGGTCAGAGGTCAGATCTGGGTCTATAGGGTCATTTCTAGGCAACATGACCTTCCACCCCCACAGAAGAGGGGTGTGGCAGATGAAAGATGTGACCCAGGTCATAAAGGAAGCACGGGACAAGGGTCATCTCCTAGTGTCAGTGGAGTTGGACTTAGGAAAGCATCACAAGAAGAAACCAGAGGAGGCGCTGTCTGCCGGCAGCCTGCCTTACCTGCTACTGTATGCTAATGACCAAGCCTTGGCAGAGCCCAACAGCGTGGCTGCAAGCCTTCAGAGATACGACCCGTTCAGCGACAGAGGAGAGCCCTCGCAGTCCTCTCAGCTCCTGCACAGACCCGAATCCTCACCAGATTCGAACGGACGAGCGAGAAGGGAAGCAACTCTGCTTTCGGCCCCCATTGAGAACAATGAGCTGCCTGAGGTTGACTACAGGCCTGACGGATACAGGAAGGATGACGTCTGGGAGAGCACTTGGTATCTGGCACTCAAACCTAAGCCTAAATCAGGAAAGAAGGAAAAGAAGAGAAAGAGCCAGGAGGACGGTAGAGGAGCACACGATAAAAAAGAACCTCGGGTTCTTGTAGAAGAAGGAACATCACAGGGGCTCAAACCTGATGTGTCACCTGTAGAAAAACTCAAAGAGAGCCGCGTGTTGACCGTCAGCGACGAACGAAAGCATGAGCAGAGGAATGAGGGAAAGGAAGGAAAAAGGCACAAGGGGAGCGCAAACTCTCAGTCACCTGTTTTGAGTTTTGATGAACAAACCATGCGTAAGGCCAGGAGAAGGCAGTGGGGCGACACCCAGCACAGAGGCTGCTCCAGGAGGAACCTCAGAGTGGATTTTGCCGACATTGGCTGGAGTGAGTGGGTCATAGCACCCAAGGCCTTTGATGCTTACTACTGTGCTGGCATGTGTGGATTTCCTATGCCCAAGGTAGGAGCATAACAACTCCCAATTTCTAAGTTATGTTGAATATCTTTTATGGTGTATTCATTTCCCTTTTATCTATTTTCTCTTCTCATGCCTCTTTTCCACTCAAACTGCTCCTAGGTGACGAGGCCATCTAACCACGCCACCATCCAAAGCATAGTCCGAGCTGTTGGGATCATTCCTGGAGTTCCTGAGCCCTGCTGTGTCCCGGAAAAGATGAGTCCACTGGCTGTGCTCTACCAGGACGAATCCAGGAACCCAGTGCTTAAGATTTACCCCAACATGTCCGTCCAGTCCTGCTCCTGCAGATAGGGAGGGGAGGGCAAAGGGGGTGCAGGACAAAACAAAGTGGATGTGGAAAGAGAAGCAGAAAACAGGACTTAATGGAATGAGAACCATACTTCTGTTTGTAAGTGGTGTCTCGATACTGAGAAACAAAGTCACTTTGGCCGTTGTTATTCCTCGAGGAACGTAGGCTGTAGAGAAATCACTTCCATCTCCTCTGTCCCGCGGCAGCAGACTCAAAGAGACACATTGTCTGGCGTCTGCTTGGCAAAAGGAACAGAGTCACACATGTAAAGTCAGGGCTCCACATGTCCGAGACGCCCAGTTGTTTTGATTCTGTTTTTGAGATACTGAGGATTTCGTGGACGGGAGCATTTATGGGATGTTTTCCTTTTATCTCAGAGTGTGCTTGTTTCTCAAACAGCTCACAGTGAGTTTGTGTTCATGTTTTCTTTGGACACAAAAGCTACAAATAAAAGACTCTATCAACGTCTCATCAGGCAGCTCACACAGTCACATGCAGATGACAGAGATTAAGAAACATATTTCTACATATGGTGTACAGCTGTTTCTACTTTGACGCTTATCATACGCCACATTGTACATACATGCAATGTTAATTTGTTTGCAAGACACGAACATTATTTTTCATTCTTGCTCTGTGTATCTTAAAAAGAAAATATCTAATGGATTGTAGAGAGCATCTGGAATTCATTTACACCCACCAACCCCCTTGTAACTTTTCAAGAATGTTTTATTGAAACCAGAAATATTTTTCTATTTTGAATGTGAAACTCGTTTAAAAATAATTTGTCATGGTTACTCTGTTTGTATTACTATATTTTAGACAAGATGGAGTTTACATGTGTATTGTTTAAATTATGAAAAAGGTAGCCTTCTATGAATTAGAATAAAAAAGTAATTTAATCCAATGTTCTTGCTGGAATATTATTGTTTCATCCACTTTGTGTTATTCTTGGTCATTACTGCGTGAAACGTTTTTTTGTCCAAACAAACCTAAAAGGGCACCACTGGTCCAAAATAACTCAGCACAAAAGCAGGAAGGTTCCACTCAGAGATAGCCGACATTCCCCAAAAGCCCCTTGAACCCATTATTACCCCACACCAAAGGCTCAGAAGTCTGTTGTCCAGCAAATAATGTGACTGATGCATTTGCCGTGAGTTAATGGTTGATGGAGGAAGCAGGCACGCACCTATTAGGACGTCAGCCACTTGGACTTCAAACATGGTGCACTTCCCCTTTTCCATCCCCCTTCAAACACAGAACATTTCCAAGTGCAGGATGTTCTCCTCAATAGCCTCTTTTTCTTCCACGGATGGTTACAGACAGAAGACCTCAACCGCTTTAACTCAACCTCCTGTCACTTTTATTCACAGGAGGAGGAGGAAGGTGACCCAAGTGGCGCCTTAACACTGTGTCAAACTGTAGTGAAATGACAAAGGGAACCTTTTCATTATCGACTCGTTACTCTGCGGTTGCTTTTGCCTCAAGTCTGAAGACTTTGGCACGGAGCGCCACATCTGTTTACAACAACAGAATGCTCTGAAGTTTGCCAAGACGAGACAGTAATTTGGTCTCAAAGACAGAGAGTTAAGTCACCGCTTGGGGAAAGGAACAAAAGATTGAGCTCTTGTACTGTTTACTGCAGTTAAGAATAATGTAAGTGTTTTGGCTTGAAATTTTGTATGGAGAGCTAAATAAAAGGGATTTAGACAGTCACCTGTTATCTAAAAAAAAAAAAAAAGTGTCTCCATTCTTTTGTCCATACATCGAATATAAAAATATTCACCCTCTTTGGAAGTTTTCATGTTATATTGCCTTAAAATGACTCAACAAAATGTGGACCTTTAAGACACAGGTGTACTTATATTGTAGTCAATTGAATGCATTGATGATACTCATGTGATCTTTGTTTAGCTAATAATGTGACATAAAACTTAACTGGCTGCACCAAACAGTGATGATTTAGGTTTTTATCAAAGGGGCTTTACTTTTGCAAACATTTATTTTGAATTTGTATATTAGTAATAAATATAGTTCAATTTCAAGGGACTCATATGGTCATAAAATGGTCTTTTTCTGTTGATCAGTGTTAAAAATGACACTCTATATCTTCTCTGATTTGATGTTGTAAGACAAAAAAAGAAAAAAGAAAACGTCCAAAAAGGGTGAACACTGTGTTTATTAAGCTGCAAGTATATTAGAAAAAGAGAGATCTTATCTATTTAGCTTGGGAAAATTTGTGATAAAACCTATTTATCATTTGTTATTAAAAGAGTTGAATAAAAAGAGATTTAAAGAAGTCCTGCTGAGTTTCCCTGACATGTGCTGCTGGTTGACTGTGGCATGTGAGGATGTGAAATGATAAGCAGTATCACAGCCCTGCAGAGATTATCTTTAATCCATATTTGAGGATGACAGAGAGAGACAGACGAGGCGAGAAAGAAATGTCTGAAATATCACATGCATGATTCAGATTTCTCCACTTTGAACGAGTGGAAATGTTCAGCACCAACAAGTCTTTTTACAAATAAACCCTTCATGGGGTTTAAACTCCATTAAAATGATGATGATGACTGTAATTGGGGTTATTATAAATAATGTTTACATTAATAGATGTTAATGCTTCAAAGTAGGCTGGTCCGATTGTAATGAATGCATCCAGGTTCTTTTTTTCTTTCCTCATTTCCTGACTGATTCCTTTAACAGTGCGAACCCACAGTCTGCTATTACAAAGTGAACCCCATGTCAACTGCAATCACAGTCACAGGAGAACATTCACATCGGTCAATTCCAGCCGGGAAAACCACCGTAGTATCGGCCAGGGTTCAGAGCCCAAAGCCTAAAAGCCAAAACGAAACGAGCCAAAAAGGGAACCAAGAACAATATTTGTTTTTCCACATGATGACTGTTCAATTAAAGGGGAGCAATATGGCCATTATTAGACAACAGAGGATTTTCTGTGTCTGGGCTGAAATGGCTCTTTCCTCACATGGCTACTGAGCTCAGAGAACTAATAGCTCTGTTTATTAGGACGTGGTTTTAATAGAGTGACACTGTGCTTCTTAATCACCCATTTAATCATGTGGGCCACTGGGTATTTTATTTAAAAATCTTATTTTTGATTCAGAAGGTTAAAAAAGTTTACTTATAGCACTTTCCAACACTTTCAAAATTTTTATTGAGCCAAGAAGCCCATTTCAGTCTGCAAAAATATTATTTTGTCAGACTAAAGATAAATGAGGGTTTAAAATCCAATGAAAGATGTTCAACATGTTGCAGTGACTAATGGCTAAATTTATCAGGGTTTTTTGTGCAGGTTTCAGCCCAGTGAAACAGCCAAAAATCAATGAAAGAAATCAGTTGAATTGTCATATATGCATTAATGAACTCAGTCTCTGATAGAGATCTTCTTGCTCATGTAAAAAGTGTATTACAGCAGCGTAGGCAGCTTTACATCCCTGCTTATGTTACAGAAGGACTGAACAGGGTCGAGGCTCGACTTTCCCATGAACTTCATGCCTTCTTCCCGCCTCATTTACCTGCAACAGAGGCGGCTATTTATGTCCATCTGTCTGCAGCCTGACCTGAATGGGACGTAGTATTGGTGGAGCAGCATAAAAATCACAAAGCAATGGGTTTATGTGGATTTTATCCAGGTCTGTAGATGGATGATACCCATGAAATTTCTTGACATTAAACCTTGATTTCATTTTTAAGTGAAGAGTGGAAGTCGGACTCATTTTCTTTCAGCTCTTTTCTTCAAAGTGCATGCTTAGATTTTGGGTGAAACATCTTAAATAAGCTGCAGATTTTGCACCAATGCTTCATGATGTTTCTCTCATAATCTCATGAGAGCAGAGTGAGAATAAAGTATGTTTATTTCCTCCAACTGATTCATGAACCCTACCAGGGGTCTTCAATCTGTGGCCCTTGAGCCTCATGCGGCTCTTTGGCCTAATGTTATTTTTTTTAACATTATCATTGCTGCAAAGCTGGAGCAGTGTTTTTCAGCTTGCATGTTTTAGATGCGTCTCTGCCCCAACGCACCGGGTTCAAATGAATGAGCTTAATAATGAGCTGATCATTTGAATCAGGGACACATCAAAAACACGGCAGGAAAAACAAAATGGAAAAAAATACTGTACTAGAGTCTTTTTTCCATTCTCTGATTGTAATAATGCACCGTGACATGGAATAGTATCTGTGCTCTCAAGAAGTGATTTTATCAATGAACTGAATGAGCGTGAGCTGATACTGTATTTTATCACCAGGCCTGAGGGCTGATTGCTTCAACTCAAACTTCAACTGACCTATCAAAACTGAACTGAAACTTGTTTACTTTCTTTCTTTTCTTTTTTTTTTTACTTTACTTGTTTTAATGCTATGCTACCACAGAATGTTTGATTTATAGGCTACTTTTTATTTGATTCATTTTCACAAACCCAAGGAGGACTCAAACAGGTTTATTCAGAGTTCAAATACCTACTCAGCATAAATAGCAGACTGTGTTAATTAAAACTGTGTTAATTTTTTAAAGGTAATTTAAGCCTATTAAAAATTATGATGAGCTAATTTAGACGTTTAAAGGTGTGTACCTGTCTTGTGCGGCTCAAATATGTTTTGTGGCTCCACACAGATTTTTAGAAGTGGAGCAAAATGTCTCTTTTGATAGTAAAGGCTGCTGATCCCTGCACTACGCTTTCTTTCTCTCTATAAATGACTCAATCCTGTTTCATATATGACAGTTTGAGCACAAAACAAACATAAAAAAGAGGATAAAAGAGAGAGAAAAGTTGGTAAAACTCGCCGCCTATTGGAGCTGATCAAAACTGACACCCTCTCTGATTTGAACCAACGTGATGGTAAAAGAAAAAAACTCGACACATCTGTTTCATTCTCATCATCATTTTAGATTTCAAAACCAATGTGCAAACACACTCAATCCACATCTCTTGTCTTGTACAAGTCAGATCAGAGGAAGGCTGACAGATAAAGAGGACTCCGTCGAGCCGTGTGACAATCATGAGCTGTCCTCGTCTTTCTTCCCTCCATAAGGCACAAAACAGGCCTAATCATCGACCCAGCGAACAGGGCTGAAGGACAGACAACAAACTGCAGTGACATCAGCTTACACGTACCTCTATCGTCATCTAGTGGACGGGCTGCGATGGCCATGTGTGTCCGTGTTTTTTTTTTTTTTTTTTTTTTTTTTTTTTTT